>CANTUR010000785.1:600000-1102123 GCA_947683625.1 Mallotus nudiflorus | reverse complement strand
TTGAAAAATCTCGGTAGAAACCCTAAACCTAAATTTCTAAATGGCCAATTGGGCCCACTTAATCCAACTAGATTGCCGTCCCTGAGAGTAAAGGAATCAACCATGGCACCAAGCTACAATCATCCACTTAATCCAAATACATGGCACTGGCGGTCCCCGAGAGTTAAGGCATCCATCGAGGCACCCATCCCAGTCCATTATTAACTTTCCAATCACTGGCGGTCCTTGAGAGTAAAGGCTTCCACCAAGGCACCCGTCCCAGTTTATATCCACAAGTCATACATACATCGGATCCATCTCTCAATCTCTAACATATGCATAAGGTCCTAGTGAAACCCACTAGGTAGCCCGTTCTACCAAAATTTCTCAAAACTAATTTTAAATAAATAATATGCACTTAGATCTTAAATAGCAGTATTTAAATTACATAAATCATATAATGAATACTAAAATATGAGTGCACGCATCTTTAAATTAAACACATGCACAAATCAATTTATCAACTTACAAGACGAGCGAGAAGGCTGACGACCGCGTGTCTACCTCAATCCAACAGCTTCCGCTCTAGTATTCTCTAAAAAAGAATAACAGACCTATTTTAAAAACACGTCTATGAAATTAAAAATAAAAAATCAACAGAAATGACATAATTCTAGACTGATTCGAGGAAGATCAGATAAGATTCAATAGATAGGGAAAACCTAATTAACGTTAGGAATTTACGAAAGATGTCATGTTTTACGAGAAAATCTATCGAAATTTTGGCAGAGTCTCCTATGTAAAACGAACATCTCTCTACCATAGGTAGAGCCATTCCTTCATAGAAAATACACTTCTAGTATTCACAAACATTCACACTCGAGTTGGCTCTTAGAACTACACTTGGCTCCGATCGAGATCACAACTCAACCGTCACACAAAAATTAAGTCATTTATTTCCAAAAATACACTTTACATATAAATATCCATAGCTTATAAATTCATCTCTCATTAAAGCTTAAAAACAAAATTTCATAAACATATACACAAATATAATATCTGGAAATAATATTCAAAATTAATATTACTTAATTAAAAATACCAATTAATTTATAAAAATATTCTAAACCTCTTAAATATTAAATAAAACTAACTAAAATATGTATTTATTTATAATTAGCATAAAATTACATATTTACCCATATACTAGAAAAACACACATAATACTCAAAATAATACCTCATATATTATTAAAAAATTAATTTTCTGAAATTAGTGTTAATTAGTCTAAAATAGTAAATAATTTGTAAAAACCCTTTCAGTTTCCTTAATTATTATTAAAACCAACCACAATTTATTATTTAAACTATAATTAACACAAAATTACATTTTTACCCTATAATACAAAAACTTACATAATACACTATTATTACTCAAAAATTCCCTAAAAATTATACAAATACCTAAAAATTATTTTCTCAACATCAAATTTCTTAATATCAATAAAAACATAAAATTAACTAATAATTTCTTCCAAAATATAAATTTAACCTAATTATCCACATTTGACATAAACTTAAAATAATTATAAAAATGCCATAAAAATAAAAAAAAAAACTATAATTTAAGTTCTAAAATTAATAACACTTAATAATAATACCAATTATTAAAATTTCCTATTTTTTAACAATTAATTTTTGAAATTAATAAAATATTAATAAAATACCCTAAAATTCACAAAATTCACAATTAACTCAATAATTTTCTATAATCTTAAATAAAATCAAAATACTAAAAATAATTAACAATAATTTACCCTAATCACTAATTAACTTAAAGAAAAAATAAAATAAAAATAAAATAAGATCCTGTAAAATCAAGAAAAATCAAAATAATATACAAAAATTAGATTTAAACATCTAACTTAGTTTAATTAATCATTTGATTTAGAATAATTAAAGTTTAACACGCAAACCAACTCGGACAACCAGAAAATAACCCAGAAACAACAAGAAATAAACTCTGCACAACTCACCTTCAACCTCACTTTTTGGCACTGGAAATGGATGGTAGAGGTGTGGCTTAACATCGACTGACGCTTGAGAAGGTGAGGAAGGCTGAGGGAGAAATGGTGGTGCCAATCTAGCTTGGGCAGAGATGAGGAAGCTTTAAACCGTGAGGAAGAAAGCAACCAGAGGAAGAGAAGAGAAAGAGGAGGTTGCTGGCGGTGGTGATGGCTTCTCCAGGGACTGAGGCACGCCGGAGGGAGAGGGAAAACAGCTGTGATGGTGACGGACAGAGAGGAGCAGCAGCTGTTGGGTGGTTTTGGGTTTTTCTCTTCTTGGTAAGTTCTACATTCTTCTTTTCATGTGTATCTATATATATATATATATATATATATATATATATATATATATATATATATATATATATATATATATATATATATATATATATATGCATACTACATACATATATACATATATATACACAATAATAAATTAATACACACACGTAAAATAATAATTAAACCCTAATTATATATGTGTATATACATAATAACACATAAAATAACCATGCAAATAATGTAGTTTAATAATAGTAATAATAATAATAATAATAATAATAATAATAATAATAATAATAATAATAATAATAATGATGATGATGATGATGATGATGATAAAAATAAACAATGTCATTTTAAACAATAGAATAATACTCACATATAATACTTACATCAAATAATAAACCCTAAAATAATATTAACATAAATATATCTCAATTAAATAGCAAAATAGTTAACAATTAATAATATAGTTTAAAATTATTTATTAATAACACTAATTCGGAAATTACTTTATTTAAATAAAAATATAGGGTATTACAAAAATTGTAACTTTTATTAATTGAAATTTTAAATTAAAAAATAACTTATATGTTTTATTATCTTATAATTAATTATGATTATAATATTTATGTTATATAAAATTAGTTCTAATGTTGAGAAAAATATTAATTAAAAATACTGAAGGAACATGATATAGTTATTTAAATAAAAAATTATTAAAATTGTAATAAATTATAACTATATTAAGTTACTATCAAATTATTATATAAATAAATAACACTTTTATAATTTTTTAAAACTTTTAATAATTTTTAATAATAATAATGGGGATTAACACTTATTTTTTTTACTTCCACCCAAGATCTTTACTTTGTCTTTATGTATATATATGTATATATCTATCATTTCATGACTTGGAACATAATGGTGATATAGAAAATAAAATCAATATTATAATTTTTCAAAGTAAGTATGTTTATATTGAAATGGCATTTAGTAATCCAAATATGTTAACCGATGTAACTTCTTCATTTCAAGACTTGGAACTTTATGGTATACTAAGAATGACATAGAAATGGCACAAGTATTTTATTATTTTATTTTGCACGTATTATGTATTTTTAATAATAATTATTGTATTTTAGTAGAGTAAAAATTTTTACATAATAAACACATGAATGTATTAAACTAATTATATTGAGATGATGAATAATAACCCAAACATATTACATAATAGATTATATTAAAACGTATTAAACTACAAATAATCAAACCAATATGACTCCTTTATCTCAAGAGTTGGATCAATATATTTTTGGGGAAAATGCCACATGTATTTTATTGAATTTTAATTTCTTAAGTTCATTTTAATGTGTTGTTAAGCAACTAAAGATATCTCTAATCTATATGCATTTATAAGTCCAAATAATAAGAAAAGGGTTAGAGGACGTAATAAGTAAAATATGTTGCAATCTTAAAGAAAAGGCAAAACCAAAAATGGAATTTTACAATAATCGCATTGTAGGAAAGAATCACATAACATTTTCAAGGCATTTAGAAAATTAATTCATGATCGCAACATTTTCCCATTAAGAGTAAACATCTAGGGAGATATTAATGAAGAACAAAAGAATCATATATGGGATTCTATCTTGGTATCATTCATACTAAGTGTTTTATGTTCAATTTGATTTACTAATTAATTTTTATAAATTTCAAGTAATATTTAAAATTTTATAGGAAGTTTTTTATTGCGATGACTTCATACATCATAAAGATGATGTTCTTAAGCATATGTGAGAATTGTGGAACAAGTGGGGGGGGGGGAGGATGCATGTTGACAATGTAAAGAACAAAACCTTGCAAGAAGCTTTAAAAAATGTGCCCCATGGAGTGGATAAATCTGATTGGGAATGGTTAGTAAAGAAGCATTTCTATTCTGAAAAGTTAAGGTATGTTTTAATTTTTAATAAAGTGAAGCTTTGCTATATTTTTAATTAAATTTCTTCATACTTGTTACTAATTATGATTTGTTGTGGAACTAAGTGATTTTATTGTATATGGATATTTAGGATGTAAGTAACAATAATACAAAAATTATAACTAATTTAACAATGCCACATCGCACTGGCAGTAAACTTATGAAAAAGGTCATGTATTAAATGGTAATTTTATATTATAGTATTATAATATATTTACTTCAATTTGTTGCATTCTTGTATTCTTTAGTTTATCTTTTCACTTGTACTTTTATTTTATAGAGAGGTAAAGATGGTAACCCATCTGACATGGTAACAATATTTTATAAGACTTGAAAAAAAGATGGCAAACTTGTTGAATTGGAAACAATTGAAAAATATGTATGTTGGTTATTTAATTTTCTTCATATTGATTTTCTAATTAATTCATATTTAGTTTCATTTTTTTTATTAACCTTTCATTTTATAGGAGGAATTGTATAAGACAATTCTCTTACAAATATAAAGGTTGTTGAAAATTGTTTTGGACATTAACATCACAACAATGTGACTTGTTTTGGTGGTGGCATGAAAGTTAAAGCTTTGAAAGCACCATCAGCTAAGAACGTGAAACTTTAGCTAAACTTCATGAAACATAAAAAAAAAATTTGATATGTGAAAGCTTCTTTAAGCACATTAGAGGATGAGTTTCAAAGGCTTAAAGAGATGCTTCTAGCTTAACAAAGTAATGAAAAACCTCAAACTTCTTGTCTTCAAATCAAATTTCCAATAAGTTAATCATATGATAGGTAATTTTAGAGCCATTTTTTTGAGTATGCATATGGCTACAACAATTGTTATCATAATGTCATTTGTTGATTATTTGCTCGTTAAAATATTTACCCAAATAATTTTGTAGATATATTTCTTTTCAATTGATATCAATTGTTGATTTTGGTTGTGGTGTTTGATATTTTACCATAAGACTTTTGTGATGTTTCATTTTAGCTGAGCCAATTGGGTTTTAATGTAGTTACATAGTCAATTATTCTTCTTTTAAGCTGTGAATATATAAGTCTTGACATGGTTTTGTTTTGTTTTGTTTATAAGGCTTAACATTGTTTTGTTAATATACATAAAACAAGAATTAAATTCCTTAAATGTCAAACAGTGTAAGGGTAAATGATGAGTTAGGAGTTGCACATCCCAAATAAATATTTTTCTTTAGAGTAATTAAGAAAATATAAATGATGGGGTTATTAATAAAAGATGATATCTTGGTGATATAAGTGCTAAATTGCATCTGTTGTTAGATCTTGTATAAGGACTAGTTTATGTTGTTGTTCCATTTTATTTTAGCTATTTGATTTTCTAGCTCATTTTGTGTGGTTGAAACAAGTGTTGTTTAATTTTTCAAGTAATATATTTCTCATGTTTGAAGTAGATTCAATCTTTTGAAGTTGTGGTTTCTCAAAATCTTGTCAAATTTTCAAGCAACTAGTTTTGCATTGGTGAACTCATTTTGAGACTTCTGGTTGAATGTGGAATTTTTTTTTGTCCCAATTTTATGCTTAAATGATATATACTTAGTTGAAACTAGGAGTTGAAAGTTAAAAATTGGAAGTTTTACTTATATGAAAGGATTTATCTTAGCTTCAAAGTTCTATGGTTTATTTTTCATTGTGTTAAAATAGGCATTTTATGAATTTTCATGGTCTGCATTTGATTTGAGTTTTAATTGAATATAGAAATTCTAAGCTAATTATTGATTTGAGTTTTGTTCTAATTTATGTATTTTATTTTTCTTTACAGGTGTATAGATAAGTGAAAAAACGATGCATATATTTTGCAGTAACTATTTTGTTTAGGTATATGTGAATTTTTTTTTGGATACAAACATATTCTTTTTGGATATTTGTTAGGCTTTTTGCATACAAATGTATTCCTTTTTGGATTAATTAGTAGATATTTTGTTATTTGGCTTACAAATACTATTTTTTAAACTCAAATATTTGAATATTATTTGGCTTATGAATACATTTTATGTTAATTATTTTGTTATTTGTTTATATTATATGTATTTTTCATGAACGAAAATAAATTCTAAACAAATTAATAAGGAATTGTTTAGTGTTATTTATTGCCTTATAAATGAGGGAGGAGTGCAAATGAATGTTGCTAATGTAAACAAATCTAATGTGAATGATAATAAGGATGTTAAGGATGAAAAAGCTTGGGATTTTGATGAAGAAATTATCAAGTCTGAGGGCATGTAGAATGATGAAGCATAACTAATTAAATTTAGGAATTTATAGGCAATGGGGTTTAGCGCATGCCCAAGTCTCTTGCAACTATAACATTGTTTGAGGTTAGGACTCTAGGGAACACATAAACACTATTACAAAGATGTGACATGGGGATGTGGAGTCACCACCCAAGGTAATAAATAGGACAAATTTTAGTGGTAGTAACTTGATTCTCTAAAAGAAAGTTAACATCACACCAAGAGAATCTTGGGCACGTAATACTAGCTTTTTTTATTATCATATTATTCGGATTTATCTTGTTAATAAATATTTTATTCTTTCAATTATATGCAATTTCATTTAAACTCAAATTAATAACAACATAAAAGGCACTGATCATATGAAAAAGCAAGTAAAAATGCATAAATTCAAACATTTAATCCTTAGAATCAAGGCTAGTCTACATTAATTTTAGTTAAGTGGGCTAAGTTTACTTATTATACATGGACTCTTAATTAATGGGTTTAAATTTATTCCTTTTAAATATATTAGTTGGCTTAAATAGGGGTGGCCATGGGCCGGTTCGAGCTCATAATCAACCTGAAACCAAGGAGGGAACCAATTTCGAACTAATTTTTTTTAAAAAAGAAAATTACCTTGTTGAATCGACCGAACTGATCCAAAATTGATAGAATTGGAACCAGCCTTGAATTGGGATGGGGCCAGTTCCAATTCAATTCCACTTAAGGTGGAACCATGAATTAGTGGTTTATGAATCAGAACTATCAGTTCATAAAATGTGGCTAGGCCTAGGCCTAAGTCTAATTTTTATAAAAATGCACTATTAATGAACCTATTTCTGCAAATTTAATTTTTCTAAATGGGTATGAGTAATTTTTCTAAGTGGGTCTAAAGTTACATCTAACCTAAAACTAATTGATCATGGGCCTTAAACCATTTTTTAAACCTAATTTAACATTAATCTAAAATTAATTAAACAAACCTAAATCTAATCCTTAAATCTAAATTAATTTTAATTTTATAAACCCTAATTTAATGTCTATGGTCATTGATTTTAATTATTTCACCAAACGAACCTATTTCACTAATAAATTACATTACATAAAAGACAAAATTAAATTATTTCACTATTTTCCACTATTGGGGTGATAACAACAATTACAAAAATAAGATAAAAATAATAAATACAAATAAAAAATAGATTATAAAACCTAACAAAAAAATTAAGAAATAAAAAAATAAAAAAGGAATTAGTGTAGGTCATCGAGTTTGACTTGTCATCTCTAATGTAATTCAATTATCCAGCTACGAAATCAACAACAAACACATAAATGAATTATTAATTAATTCAAAAAATAAAAAAATTAAAAGGAATAGAAAAATAAAATAAAAATGAATAATGGATGCTTAGGATTTCCCTCAGAGAATTATATTCATTGTTTGCGTTAAGCTTCTAGATTTCTTGGATTTGATATGATGGCAAAGTTTGGTAATGAAAAGAAAAAGAGTGGCAAAGCCTAGCAACACTTAATTAATAGTGTAGAGAGAAAACTTAGACATAAAAAGAAGAATCACACATTTTTCTATTGTTTGCTAAAAAAAACTCCTCCTTCCTTCAGTAAACTTTCCCTATTTATAGACTAAAGCAGATAAATATTAAAAATAAAGTTAAAAATAATTATCATACTAAAAATATATCTAATAAAAAACAACTTGATTATATACGTTCGTTCAAATATATATATATATATATATATATATATATATATATATAAACCAAAAATAGGAAAAAATGCATTTCCAATTGAAAATACTTATGTCCAATTAGAAATTTCTATTTTCAATTCGAAATAAACTATTTTCAATGGAAATAAGCCTCAAAAGGAAAAAAATTTTATTTAAACCTTCAAAGTTAGAAAAGTTTACAAATAGGGCATGAAAAGAATTTGCAATTTAGTCCTAAAGCCATAAAATCAGATCTAATTAATCCTAATTTCATAGTCAATTTTCATTATTGGGTCTTCAGTAGCATCTTTGGATCAAGCTATCCTGAATTTGAGTGCTTACAAGAATGTTGTAAGGGAATTTATAGTAAAGAAGTAATGGAGACAAAAATTTATTAGTAGTATGAGTGCTACAACTGAGAGAATGTTGAGAGATCTTAGGCTAAAGAAAAGACTACAATTTGATGTTGGTGTTGGGGAAGGAAATCTTATATAGATTATTAAGAATCAAGGATGTATATGGATGATGATGTCTATAGTAGGAGAAGAAAATCAAAGTATGTTAATTTTAAATTAAATGTTAAAAATATAACTTTTAACTTGGGAATGCATTTAGAAAGTGCAAGACAATTCAAAGATGCACTTATAAAGTTTGCAATTCAAGAAGGAATGAAAGTTAAACTTATGAGGACTATTACTAAAAAAGTAAAGGTAAAATGTGTTAAAAAATTCAATTGATAATGGTATATTTTTGCTTTAAAGAATAACATAACTGATGGATTTCTTGTAAATCTTACATGCTTAACCATTCTTGCTTTATTGTATTCAAGAATATGAGAGTAATCATAAAATGGATAATAAGGAATAAATGTATAGATACAAGTGAACAATATCTATGAGGTTGACAAATTTGAAGTACTTGATCAAATAAGATATAAAAATTTATATGAGTCTTAAAAAAGTTAAAAGATTAAATGAGTATGTTAGACAAATTACAACATGATTTTGGAAAAAGAGTTTGCATTGTTATGAGATAATTTGAATGAGATTGAGAGGTATGATGTGGGGAGCAAGTGTATAGACCAAGTTTAAAATATCTGCTAGTATTTGAAGTGTTATATATCTTAATTAACTACTTATTAAAAGGGTTAAATGGTTGTAAAAAGATACTTGGTTTTAATAGTTGTTCTTTATAGGAGCAATCAGAAGGTTTTATTAATTATCAAAAAGGATAAGAGCAATTAAATATTCCCAATGGACTTTGAAGTTATAGATTTTAAGAGAAAAAAATATGGTTATGGTTCTTAAGTTTGCTTAAATATGATTTAGGAATTGAAGAAAGCAATGGATGGCCTACTATAATTGACCAACAAAGGTATTTATAACAATTTTAAAATATTGTAATGCTTTAGGTTCTATTTTGTACTTGTTATATTTATATATGTGTGTTATGTATATATTGACTATAATAAGGCATCTTTAGATGTTGTTGGAATATTGTTATGTAAAGTAGATTACAGGTGTTGCACAAGGTATTTTTAATTAGAGGAAAAGGCATGGCCTGCAAAACCTATTTTGGACCTATGATAAGCTTACAAACATGTGTGATTTTGAAGAAAACATGAAAGAGATGAAAAATAGTCCAAAGGGGTTTGAAGACGTATTGATCACTCATTTAAGGCAGTAGGGTTTCCTTGAGTACTCATATTAAATAGGACATAATAGAAAATAATATAATGCAAGCTTCAAGGGAAATATGATAAAATCTTGAACAAAAATATTTACACTATGTTTGAAGATATAAGAAAAATTTTGATGAAAAGGTTGGTCATTAATCAAGAGTGGACTAGTAAATGGATTGATATTTTGGTATAAGAATTAGAAAAAGTTACATGACAACATAAAAAATAATGGAGAATATGAAATGATATGGAATAATGATTTGAGTCTTAAGGTTAGTTTTAGAGAGGATCTATATGTTATTAATTTGGAGGCTAAAAGTTGTTTATATAGAAAATATGATTAGACTCAAATCCTTTGTCCCTATGAAATTTGTGCAATTAACCAAATTCAAAATAATTCATTAAATTATGTCCATAACTATTGTCGTAAATCTATGTTCCTTTACACTTTTGAGAATATGATTAACAAATAAATGGTTGGAATTTTTTGGAAAAGTGAGACATTGATTTTGTATAGCCTCCTCAATTTTAGAAGATGCATAGTAGACTTACTAAAAATATAAGAAAAGAAGAGGGTGAAACATTTAGTGCGTACATATCAAGGAAAGTTAGAGTGGTGAGATGTCAAACTTGCTTTGAGAAAGGACATAATTTCATAATATGTCCAAGATTGAAAACTAATGCATTATAAACTAGAGATCAGCCTCATGAGAGTTCAACCCATCATTCTAATAGAACAAATGTAAGGTTATTATTAATTATTTTATTTATTTTTACTTGTAACAAATTGATATATAGGATATTATTGGATTTATAGGTTGTTAGTGTAGGGCATTCAAATGAAAGAATGGGCAAACCACCAAAAATGAAATTTTTATTTTTTAAAACTTCTATCTTCATTGAATTCTAATTTTTCTTATAATTAATTATCTATTTCACTTTCCTGATTTGTAAGCATATAAGTGGTTGTGAAGATAAGACTAAGTTACTACAAACTGAGCCTGACAAAACTGAGATTATTGAGTCTACTGAGCAACATGAGGGACCTAAACATCAAATTGTATCACAATTAGACATTACAAACTAACTTATTAAGTCTGAATAATTGATTTTGAGATTTGGTAGTCCTGAGAGAGTGATAAGTAGAAATTCATACTCATGAAAGAATAAAAGAAAATAGAAGTATACACTAGGATTTAGGTCATAAAAACCAATAGAAAATGAAGTATTCATAGATATGGTTATAGAAAATATGGTTATCCATGTAAAATTTTTTTAGTCAATATAATTCTTTGTTTGCAATCCCTTTTCAAACTAAATTTTTTAGTATTATATTATTCATAATGTTTGAACTATTGTAGCCAAAGACAACTTCCTAAAGAGTCATCTACAAAGATGAAAAAAAAAAATTAGGGAATGAACTTAAGCCCAATTCATGTCAAAGAAGTAGGATGTTTTCAAGAAATGAAAGAAGAAGCTTATTATTAGTTTAACTTTATAGATATTTAAATGTGTATATCTTCATATAATTTTCTTTACATTAAATCTTTTATTTTTAGAAAGCTTAATATGAGAAGTGAATGGATCAAAGGGATGGTAAAGACAATGACATAAAGCTACCTCAAATTGAATATGCAGAAGATGTATTAAATACTCAGTCTAGTTAAACTATTTTTAAATATAGAGGAAAAATAGTTTAATTTCAATGAGATATTAAAGTTTGTTAAATAGGCTAAAGTACTTTTAAAGACATGTTTTCTTTACTATAATTTATTACTCATAACTCTGCATCCTTTTGATGCAATCCATTTTGTAGAAGTTTTGGAAAATATAAGTGCTTTATAGTGGTTCTTATCTTTTGACCTCTTGATCTTATAGTGCAATTTATGATTATGTGATTGTTAAATTGTAATGAAATTTTTTTTAACATTAAATGTATATAAATTGGCTTAAGAATCTATTGTAATGGTTATTGAATAATTTTTATATTGTTAATTGTGAGGTGCTAGAAATTTCAACCTTACTCTTGTTGATCATTTTATTACTAAGCCTAAGCTTAAACTTATTGGTTGTTAAAATGAGCTCAATGTTATTTATATTGCTAATGATTATACTAAGTCTTAGTGTAATGAGCTTAATATTGGTTATACTGTTAATGGTTATGAGTTTAACTCTGTGAAAATTTACCTCTTATATGTATTATTGTTGGCCTCAATTCTAATCATTATAAAACTAACAAATTTTTCCTCTAATTTGATTTAGTTTTATTTCTTGAACTAATTATTCTTTTGGAGCCATATTTTTGAACATTTGCATGATTAAGTGTTAATCTATCCTTATTTTGACTTTAACAAACATTTTTGAACCATTAATGCTCCTTGTTTAAGTATGATTATAAGCATAGGTACCTAATTATGTTCAATGAAAGCAATGTTGATTGACTGTAGTTTAGATCAAGTTTAGGGCATTCTAAACACATTTAAAGCCTTCAATACCCCTACAATTCCCCTAAGGCATGATAAGTCAACTGGGTGCAAAGGAGGCTGTTAGGAAGAAAATGAATAAGTTTTCATAAGGCTACCCTCTGCTCATAGTTTGCTCATGATCCCGAGAAGATCATGAGTGTACTATTATGGTCCCAAGCCTATGTTTATGGTCCCAATATGCCTCATGCCTAAATTAAGAGAGAGAGGGTTGATATGCTCATGGTCTATGCTCATGATCCTGAGTAGATCGTGAGTATCACCAATGGTCACTTTTGCAAGCAAGGATCATATTTTTCAATACTTATGATCCTAAGCCTACGCTTATAATCCTGAGCATTTGAATTCCTATAAAAGCTAAAATGCATTTAATAAAGAAGAAAGAGGTTAGGAACAAAATTAATGGCTTTTAATAGTTATTTTGCACTCTCTAATTATAAATTAAAGCTTTGGAACTTCATTTAAGAAGCTACAAAAGTTGGTTGAGCAATTAAATTCTTTGAACAAATTTCTCTACTCTTAAAATTCTTAATTGTATTTGAGTGTTGGTTGTGTACTAGGTTTGCTCTCTTTTTCATCTTCTTTCTTGGTTGAAAAAGGGAAGTGAGGAGTTAATGCTAGTGGTTTAGGTTCAAGTGTAAGCTTCAAAAAACTTGTGATTAAGTGTTGGTTAGAGCTTATCCTACAAAAGCTCATTGTGTTGTAAAGGTTAAAGTTAAACTATAAAACTCTCATAAACTCAATCTAGATTAATAAGATTGGAGTGGGTGTTAAAAAATCCTAACTTAGGGATAAGTTAGGTTAAGACGTAGATTCATTGGTGAATTGAACTCCTTAAATTTTGTGTTATTGAGTTATTCTCTTGCTCTTTCATCTAAACTCTTCTTTAATCATTGATTAAGCCTTAATTTTCTTTTAGTTTTTACTTTACCCTATTCACCCCTTCTAGGGCCTCTTTCAATTGGTATCAAAGCTAAACTTCTTAGTACTTAATTACAAGAAGGTTAGATGATGGGTAGTGAAGGTGAAAAATTTTCTTCTTTGAGACATTTCTTTAATGGGAGTCATTATCCTCATTGGAAGTTTAAAATTAAGTTATATCTTGTTAGTGATCCAATTAGACTATGGGTAGTTCTTTATGGTTGGGAGTCTTGTAAAGCCATATAGAAAGTGTGGAAATTTATAGGCGGCGAGGTTTTACACGAGCCCAAGTGTTTGGCAACCACGACACTGTATGGGCTCGAGGCCTACTATGAAATATAAAATAGGTCTTAAAGCCTAATTGGAGATGGAGTCACCACCTGGATAAAAGCAGGACACACTATACAACAACTGGATTCCACAAAGGTTCTAAAAAGCTATCATCAGATATTAGGTTCGGAAACTAGATATAGGCTTTTGGAATGCCCACCCAACCTTACGGTTGGCCTCCATTTGTGTTTTTTTAATTTATCACCTTTAATTATTCAATTATTTTTTTGTTAACATGCAAATTATAATGGCCTTTAAATAATTGGTCAAGTTTTACATTAAGGTTTAAGTTTGCATACTAATCCAATTTTCATGCTTATAGCTTGACATTTAATATAATTAATACAAATAATAATAATTTACAACTATACATTCCAAATGAATGGGGAAGGGATTAAGGATTACAATATTTTGTATAAGGAATAGGTAAAATAAATGGTAAATAAACAAAAAATAAATTGAAAGTAGACTACTCGAATTAAATAAAATCTTTCAAGAACTAATTAATGGGATAAATACTTGATGATTAGAAATCATTAATAAACCCCTACAATCAACAAAATGTTAGTCCTAAAGTATATAAAGATCCTATGCAAAAATCCACAAAATTAGCTCATAAATTAGTTTCAATAAAAAATAATAAAAGAGACAAATATATAGACTTTAATTAAACAACATAGCAGGATAATCATGTGAAATAGACTTAAGAATACTAAAGCACATGTATTCATGGGAATCATGCATGATTTAGGAAGAAAATCGAGACAGGGTCACGTAGGACCTTGTTAGAGTAGCGATCACCTTTCTCATGAGGTGACCACCTCTGTTATAAGTGATCACCCTATGGCAAAAGAGGTGATCGCTTGACCAGTAGACACAGATGACTCCCAAAAAGTATTAAATTTCATTTTCAAGCAAGCAATAAGTGATGTAAATGAACAAGACTTGTAACTACACTCAAAACCTCAGTCAATCTTGCTAGGAGAATGACATAATTTAGGTAATAAATATAACAAATGAGCAACTAAACGAATGAGAAAAGAGTTTAATCACACTAAAACTTTAATGATGAAGAGGAAGTAAGAAGTTTTACTGAAATAAGAGCTTTCTCAAAATGGTTGGCCCTCAGAGATAGATATGGATTTTGGTCTTCACTTGAATGCAAGGTTTCTACCTTCTTCTTCTTAAGAATGAACCTTTAAGCATCCTTCTTCTTTCCTTCTCCTCAAGGACATTCCTCCCTTCTCTAGGATTCCTCCTCCCTCTTTTTTTTCATCCTAGTTACTAACCTTCTTTTTTTCTCTCTCTCTTTTCTTCTCCTTTTAATCCCATGCCTAGCCCATCGCCCTACTCTATTTACTCATTGTTGCCCTTTCTAGCTCTCCACCTCTCCTAAAAATCCCCTTTTTCATGAAATAGGATGAGTTCAATGGAAGGTCGACCCACCAAGTTGGCTACCATGGTCACCTCTACATTTAATGTAGAGACAAGTGGTTACTGTAGAGGTAACACCTCTGTGATGAGGTGATCGCCTCATTGCCTACTACTATAAAGGCAATTGAATTTTTGCCCTAGCCTTGCATTAGGCCAAATGGGCTGAGGTGGGTTGAGCTTGCTTTTGAATGGGTTTGGGATGAGATTTTGGGTTTTAAGCTTTCAGGTTCATTTTTAAGAAGGTTTTGGGCTTCTTTCTTGCATTCAGGCCTTGTATTTCTCATCATCCAGCTTTATGGTAGGCCGATCAAACTGAGCATCTATAATTTGCCCCCTATTTTGGGCCAAGTTACCTCCTTATTTTTTGAAAAATCAAACATATGCAATGATAGTTTTTTGAAAAATCACATGCATAACAAAAGCAACAATCAATAATAAGCATACCTAACTTTCGAGCTTCACTTGCATGATTAGCCTTGGGAATTCTAACTCGAAAAGTCAAAGTTTTACCTTAAAAAGTGATCGTGTTCCTCGGATTTTCCTGGTTTGATTAGCCACTCATTTGAACATGATTCTTTGATTTTTCTGGTCTAAGAGGCAGTCCCTTATCATAAGTGGGAAACTAATACCATCATCCTTAGGTTTTCCTGGCATAAGAGGCAGTCCCTTATATGAAATGGGAAACTCACACCGTCATTGTCAGGTTTTCTTGGCCTAAGAGGCAGTCCCTTATCTAGAACGGGAAAATTATACTCTCATCCTCGGGTTTTCTTGGTCCAAGAGGTAGTCCTTTATCATAGGTCAGAAAACTCATGTCATCATCCTCAGGTTTTCCTGGCTTGAGAGGTAGTCCCTTCTCTTAAACCTGGACTTTAAGGATACAACCCGACCTGTCACTTCTAAAATTGTGAACTTTAGGCATACAACCTGACAAGTTGTCTCTTCTTTCACTAAAAAATCTTCAACTTATAATATCAATTTTCCAATGCTCCTAGGGAAACCTTCCCCTTCTCCTTCACCATTTTCTTCACTTTTATCATTTTTATCCTTAGCATCATTTTTTTATTATTATAAAACCTCATTTTTCTCCCTTTTCTTTTTTCCTTTCTTTCTTTTCTTTTCTTCTTTCTCGTACTCGTATTCTTTCAAATATGGATGATGAGAGGATATCAACTATGCTTGAGTGGTATCACATTTTACCTTCCCCAAATGCCTAATGCAACCTTGGATTATCAAAGGGAGACACAATTCATCTTTTAGCATATTTGAGGAGCCACATTTGCTCATCAGCATCCGAAAAGGTTGGTATCCAAACCTTCTTTATTTTTCTATAAATCATATTGGGTTAGAGTGCATTCATATTTATTTTCCATCTAAAATTAGAAATAGGATTCATCAAATGTGAATCTTGTGGATTTGGGAGAAAGAATTAGAAATTGCTAGCTGTTCTCTGACGTGTAGAGGCAATCACCTCATCATTGGGGTAATCACCTTTTGTCGAGAGATGATCATCTTTGTGTTAGAATAAGAAGGCATTATCCCTTCTTAGAGGCAATCATCATTGTGATAACGTGATCACCTCATCCATGGGGCATTACACTTCTCTAACACGGTGCAATGTCCATTTCTTTCTCCCTTATTCGTTTTTCTTTCAAAAAACAACAAAATTGTACTACATTAATTCAACTTCTATGATTTCTTACAGCATGATGCATAAAAATTCAAGGGTGATAGAAACTTCCATGGGGCTCGAGTCTTCTACAACGATCTGATAAAGGATCAAAAAGATCATATTTAAGACACTGGGTTCGAAGACTTTATTCTTTCACTCCTTGAAAAACAAGGACAGATAAATTATCAGGCACTTCATGCACTAATGAAGAGATGGTTTGATATGACTCACACCTTCCACCTCCCCTTCAGGGAACTCACTCTAGATCTTGTTTCATTTGCCGCCATTACTAGGATTGCATGTGCTAGAGATTATGTTCCTCTCAATGCGAGTTTGCATCAGTTGACTTCAAAGAAGGCCACCTATATTGAGCATCTCCTTGGTATGGTCCTATACATGAAGGGGATAGATACCATCAAGGTTGACTCAATCCGAAGCTTCTATACTTAAGATAAAGTTACAACGATGGTCACTCCTTGTTAGGTCGACCAGGTGGTGTGAATATTTCTAATTTACCTTCTCGGCACCACCTTCTTTGCTGACACTGCTAGCTTAGTGGATTTCATGTTCCTATTACCCCTATGAGAATTGGATTAGGTGTCTACATATGATTAGGGTAGTTGTGCTTTGGCCTATCTATATAGGAGTATGGATAGGGTGGTGTGAAGAACTAAATGGTTCTGCGGTTGTTGGTCTGCCGTCTTGGTAAGCTATATTCTTGCTTTCCTTCCTAATTTTTTCCAATAACCATTAATTTACACATGTTACAACATTCCTTTGGCAGGTCTAGGCACTGGAGCTAGAGTTGCTGGTCAGGGTTATGCGTGTAGGAAATGATTTTTTAGCCATAGAAAGGTGGGGCTCCAGTCGTGTTTTGAAAAGGCATCTAGCTCGAGTGCACATCCATTAGCAACACTTAAAATCTCTGACATAATATCCAGTACCTACAACATTTGCAACTATATTAGCAACTTTATGAATTTGACGCACTTACTCGTTAATGTTCCCTTTGTAGATTCATAATGACTTGTGGGGGCTTGAGAATGGATGGAATGCTAAGATGACTTGTTCCAAACCATTAGCTCAAAGGAGAGTACTTCTTTATGGACTAGGCTATCAAGTATGGTATGTTAGTGAGTGGGTCCTTAACTGTAACTGGGGAGCTAGCGTGAGGTGTGTGCCCATGTCCCTTCTAAGAGCATGCTCTGGATGCATGAGTTAGAAGGTGTTGAGCTTGATTACGCTATTACTTGAGAGTCAGCTATAGAACACACTGTATGAATCAAGAGTCATCATTTAGAGTTCATCTGGACCCACCTCATGTTGACATTTCCTTTATCTATTGCCTTTACCTCTCAGGTAAACATCTAATGCTTAACTTGCATTCGAAGATTATCATACTCTGACATGATTTCTCATTTTTAAGCTAAAGCTACTTGCCCTATACCTCTAGCTAGGCCTCATACATGAGAGAGAGAGATCCTCAAAGACCCTACATTAATCTGAGCAGAGAGGGCTCTTTGACTGCAGTTGAGTAGATGAGGCCCCCAACTACCCTTAGCTCGCAGTTGGTCATTAGCAATTTCACCTATACTTTTGACTATTTGGTTTGTTGCTAGGTTTCTCTAGGAGAGCTATCTCATCAGCTCTTAACCTTAGATGAGGACCTCACACTCCGTATGCACCCTTGGGGATACTATTCATATAAGTTCATCTTTGACCTGTTTCTTAAATCATTCTTGACATGTTTGTTAGTTCTAACATTCCATTAATAACATAAATTCCTTTGGAGCAAGGTTTATATATGTACAGGATGATTGAGGCTCAAAGGGATTATATGCTAGACGTTGCCCAATAATTAAGGGTAATTATTCTTCCTACGACTATATGTATGCATGCTTGCTTGATTTACTAACCTTTAGTTTATTTGAATAGGATTATAATAAGGCTAGCTAGGTGAGGATTGCCACCCTTAAGTGTCAGATCGAGGTGCTTTAGATTAATGAGGATAAAGACAATGATGATGAGGATGGGGGCAAAGATGATGTTGGAGGAAGGGATAATCCTGAGGGTACTAAGCCAGATACTTGATAGATTAGGGTCTATTGGCTATTTCTTTAATACTGATATATTTACTTGTTTAATTCTGACATTGTGATGTTTTCATATATTATTATGACTATATATTTTTAAAATTTAACTTTTATTTCAATCAACCTAAATCTTTATATACAATTCAACATTAGTGATTACATAATCTCTTTTAAGCTATGAGGTTCCGATTTTAAGGCTAAGACTTCATAATTCCATAAAAAACTCTCATTCTTTCTACCGTTAGAGAGGTGATTGCCCCATCCTTAAGGTGTCACTTCTTCACCTTTCGTTGAAGAGGCGATCACATTTTCATGTTGAGGCATCACCTCATCGAAGAGGCGATCATCTTAATGTCAGGTCAATTCCCTCTCTTTAAATCTCTAACTCTTCACTTTTAGCCTTATATTTGAACATCTTCTCCTCAAACCTCCATTTTCTTCCCCTAGACACCACCAAGAGCTTGAATCATGATTGAAAGAAGCCTTAAACTACTACAACCAGTCTTAAAAAGCTTAGATGATGGATCATGGGCTAGATTGGAGTCATTTCACTTATCAACCTTCATATCACTACATGCTAAATGAATCAACTTCCTTTTCCTCTATATGATAGCTCTATTATGGGATCCTTAAAAATATATCTTCCAGTTCAATATAATAGAACTATGCTCCCTATTAGAGGAGTTTGAAGCCATTCTAAGTTGTCAAATAGATTCCACTTGACAACTTGTAATCCTTATGCTTGGAATTCCAGACTCATATTTTTCCAATATCAGATGGTCTGGCTATTCAATCTTCCACCCCAGTCTTCATCTTACTACATTCTTGACTCAGAGATCATAATAACTTTGTCACAGACATAAATAGGGGAGAAGTCTATTGGCCCCGAATGATGACCCTCTGTTTGTATGCTCAATTCTTACTCGTTTCCCTTTTAGGAAATTATGATTCAAAACTCCACATTCTGGACCAAGTGGAACGACTCAACCATTTTTCTCTTATTTTAGTATAAACCATCATTGAACTGGACAACCTTGCTGAGACCAAGCGATTCTCTGTAAGTCTGCTCTTATTGGAGGCATGCTTCTTCTTCTATGACTTATGTTTTCTAATTTATTGACATTTTTACTTATCCATCACTCTTATAGATGTGGTTCGATGAGCAATTGAGATTACTTGAACCTCCTTGAGATATAGCATGCTATATAGCCAAGCATTATAGAACCAAAAAACTGCATCCCATACCAGAAGATGTTTAGAGCTGGCTAGCAATATCCCTTGATACTCTAATCTGGTGGATGTGTCTATGGTGGAGGTTACAACATGTGACTATTTAGTTTTATACTTAGTATTTTCCAATTGTTGGCCTTCATTTTGCCACTTTCTATAACCTTACTCGTCTCTATCACCAATACAGATAGAAGCAACTAATTATGGAATTAGTGTATGAGTTCGAACTAGGACCCCTCTCCTAAACTTCTTGGATAACTTAGTGGTTACCTAGCCTCATAAAATCATTTAGAGGAACATAAACTACAACAAAGATTCAATCACTGATGATAATTACAAGGCATGAATTCAATTGTAATAGATAGAAAAAGATGAGTTTATTAGAAATAAAAGGACAATAGAGTTGCAAATGTCGAGTGCTTAAGATGTTCAACAAAATAAAAGGAAACAAAATTAGCTTATGAATCGAGTCACCATTTCCCTTTTATTAGGTAGCATTTCCTTTAGTAGTTAAACAATTTGTAATAGACACTTAACGTGATGTTTAACAGTAATTAAAGTAATTTATTTCATTTAACTTAAGCACAATTTGCATATACATTTTGCTTTTGACATATCTCATGTTGTTAGTTGGCTTGCCCTTTCAAGTTTTCCAACTAACCATTTTTCCTCTCTTTATCCTTTAATATATCCTTAACTTTTTTCTGGACTACCTCTTTTAAGGTTTTCAATCTAGTAGGACTTTTTATTAATTTTTCTTGTCTCTAACTTTTTCCTAGATAGCCTCTTTTTGAGGTTTTCTCTCTAGTGAGACTTTTATAAAATGTACTTCTTGAGCTTGTCCAGGTTAATGGGTTCTCTAAATTCATTCCCTTATATGTTAGATAGGATAACAACACCTTTGGAAAGTAGCTTTTTCACCATATACGGGCCTTTCCAATTTTACTTGAATTTTCCTCGTGAGTTGGTCATGATCGGCTTTGTAAGCTTCAATACTAAATCTACCTCTTTGATCTTTCCTGGGTTGATTTTTTTATTATAAGCCTAGACTATCCTCTTTTGATATAATTGGGAGAGATACATAACTCTCATCCAACAACATTAGCTATGCCAATCAACTCTTCGCCTATTGTACTTAGGGATCTTGGACTTCAAGAGAACCCTTAGCGGTCAAATCTCAACCTTTATTAGCAACATAGCTTCATACCCATAGACTAAGGAATATAGAGTGACCCCAGTTAATTTTTTAGCCATAGTTTTGTATCCCATAATGCAAATTGCATGTAATCCACCCAATCCCAATAATTCTCCATCATCTTAGCCAAGATCTTCTTTACATTCTTATTTGTAGCTTCCACTACCCCATTCACTTGTGGTCTATACAGAGATGTCCTGTGATGCTCAATCCTATATTCCTTTAATAACACAGCCATCTCTACCTAAAATTAAACACCATTATTAATGATGATATGGTGAGGTAACCCATATCTACATATTATGTTTTTCTTAATAAATCTTGCCATATGCTTAAAGCCGATAATGGCATAAGATTCAACTTCAACCCACTTAGAGAAATAATTGATCGCCACTACAATGTATCAATGGTTGTTTGATGCCCTTAGTCTTATTTCTCCTATAATATCAATTCCCCAAATAGTAAAGGGCCAAAGAGAAGTCATCATTTGAAGCTCCATTGAAGGTAGGTGGCTTACATCTCTATAAGCTTGACAGTTATGGCATTTCTTTATAGACACAATCTATTTTAATGGTTAGCTAGAAATAACCTTGATGAGCTATTTTCTTTGCAAGGACCATCCTATTCATATGTGGCCTACACACTCCCTCATGGACCACCTCCATAAATTTTTGAGCTTCCTCTTTATCAACACATCTCGAGTGGACACCAATAGGCATTCTTTTATATAGCATCCCATTATAGCTGATGAACTGTTGTGATAGCATTCGCAATGACATCCTTTCTTTCTTGTCAACTTCCTTCGAGAATCATCCTGTTTCCAAATATTGCTGCAAATCATAAAACCATGGCCCCTGAACTGCATCAACTAGCATTACCCTTATTTCTTCATAGTAAGGGTTTCAAGACTTTACTAAAATTAGAGGCTTAACTTCTATTCGTTTCCCACTCTCCCATATAGAAGCCAAAGTAGCTAGGGCATTAACTATGTAGTTCTCTTTGCTTGGTAGATGGATAAACTTACACTGAGTAAAGGATAATGAAACAATAGCTAAATAACCCCAATACAGATGCAACCTACCCTCCTTTACTTCTTAAATGCTCATATGAGAATTCCAATTCCTATTCTTGTTCATCTGTTACTAGATTCTAAGCTAGAAAGTCTACTATTGCCCTCCCTTTTACTACCTTTTTTATTATATAGTCTATGTCAAACTTAGTGAACATAACCAACCACCTAGCTAATTTTCCTATGAGTGATGGAGTTTGCTCAAGATATCTAAGGGGATCATATTAAGAAACTACCTGTACTTTATAAGATTGGAAGTAATGCTTGAGCTTTTTTGTTGCCATATCACGGCTAAGCATATCTTTTCTATAAGACTATAATGGTTTTCTTATTGTAGGAGCTTTTTACTTAAGTAATATACTGCATGTTGAACCTTCCCTTCATTTCCAACATTGCCCCTATCACATCTTTTTCAATTGCTAGATAAAGAATTAAGGATTTATTTAGCTTTAGCAGCTGTAAGACTAAAGAATTCATCAAATAACTCTTAATATTTTCAAAAGCCTATTGGTACTTGTCATCCCAGATCACTAGTTGATTTTTCCTTAAAAGTTTGAAGATTGGCTCATAAATTATGGTTAACTTTGCTATGAAACTACTAATATATTGCAATCACTTGATAAACCCCCTAACTTCTTTTTCATTTTTTGGTGGCATCTCTCTAATTTCCTTGACCTTGTTCGAGTCTAATTATATTCCTTTCTGATTGATAATGTGTCCTTACAATTTCCCAGATGTTACCCTAAAAACACACTTCTTTGGATTCAATCTGTTGTACTTTTTTGCCCTTGTCAGGAACTTGTCCAGAGCTTCAAAATATCCTTCTCTAGTTGCAGACTTCACCATTATGTCATCCATATATACTTCTATCTCTTTATTGATCATATTATGTAACAGAGCAGTTGCCATCCTCTGATAAGTGGCCCTTACATTCTTTAACCTAAATGACATTACCATATAGTGACAGATGCCCCATTTAATGGTAAAAGACTTCTTTAACTTATTAATTATTGGCATCATGATTTGGTTATACCTTGAGAACCCATCCATGAAAGAGTAGAAGTCACACTATCTACAAGTGTGTTAATATATGGGAGCAGAAAATCATTTTTAAGGTAAGCTTTATTGAAATCTTTATAATCCATGCACATCCTGACCTTCCCATCTTTCTTAGGGACTGGCATTATATTTGCTAACCACTGGGTGTCATCTACTACTTTAAAATTTTTTTCTTTCAATTGCTTCTCAACTTCTTCCTTGATCAAGAGAGCCTATTCCGACTTTAATCTTTTTTTCTTTTGCTTTGTGGGCAATATATGAGGATAAGTAGGGATCCTACGCTCCATGATTTCCCTGTCAATACCTGGCATGTCCTCATAGCCCTAAGCAAGTACTTTCTATCTTTTTATTAGTGTTTCTCTTATTTTTTCCCCTCATAAAAAGTTTTATCAAAAGCAAGTAGTATATTTTTAAGGTTATCATTTGTTCCTATATTAAATGACTCAGTTTGCATTGAATTAATGTCAAACATATGCATGAAATGATCATCAAAAGTATAATAACCATTAGGAAACACATCACACAAATAAGCAAAATCAGACTTCATTGCATTCACTTTTGAAAAGAATAAGTCATCAGTTTCAAACAAAGTAGTAAGGGAAACATCAAAATCATCATAAAAAAGATCCATGATGGAATTTAGGACATAGGTTTTGAGATCTAGCTCCTCGTTCTAATCATCAGTGCCTTTTAGCTCTAGTGCAGTAATGTCCGCTTTGGATTCCTCTTCGGCTAGTATTAGCTCTTCTACAAAAATCTCTTCAGTAGTAGCTTGCTTTACCCCATTTAGAAATTTGGCAAAGATTTTGAATCCTGGGACTGCTTCCCCAACCATCAAAAGAGGTTTGGGAGCTCCCATATACAAATAATCAGTGCCTTCCCTTATGAAAGTCTTCGATAAAGCCTTTCTTTTAATCACAACTTCTTCCTCTCTCTTCTCAAGTTGATCCCAAATATCAAACTCTCCCTCAGAATCATCAGCTCCATCATATCCTACCCCACGCTTCATAATTGGCACCTTGCACTCCATAAATTTTGGCATCCATTTTGGTTCTTTCCTAATCCCATGCAAAACATGAATTTCATATTGTTCATCATGTTCAAAACCCTCTCATCTATCTCATCCTCATAAATTACATAAACTTAAAAACTCAAACTTATAGTGATCTCCTTGGGAACTAACTTCAGAGTGGCCAAAATAGATTTAATTTCTACAAAGACTGTGACAACTTTACCTTAGTATAAAAACTTAATTTTCTAATGGACAATGGAGAGTACACCACCCAAAGGATGAAACTACAGCCTTCCCAATAGGATAGCAAAGCTCATAGTAATATCAATCATATGCAAGTTGACCCAAGTCTCGATAGGGCCCATTTTTACCAAAGCCTCTTTGTATCATCATAAGCTTTGATAATCACTTCATAAGGCTTTAAGTCTACTATTGTCAACCCTAACTTTGGCAGAATCTTTAATGGACACACATTAATGGTAGAACAATTATTTACCATCATACAACATGTCATCTTTCCTTTCACTTCAACCTTGATGGACAAAGCTTTATGGTGATCCCTCCCCTCTAAAGGTAGATAATCATTAGAAAACACAATGGCTCTTTAAGGAGTTTTTGTTAATGAACTAACCATTTGTTTATGGTGTAGTATGTAGAGATCTTTTTATAGTACAGAGCTAAAACTAGTGCTTCCTGATGGTCTTTAGAATGCATAAGTAGCTCTCAAACACTAGAAATGGTCTCTTCATCTCCTTTTACCTCTTCTTTGGAACTCTTTATCTTTTCCAGTTTAGGTTCGATAGTTTTGATTTCTTTTTTACCTTCCCAACTGGTTGGTTCACCATACTCTCCTAATTTTCCCATAGATCTATTTGCCCCCCATCTTCGTCATCAGAGCTTTAAATTTTTAAGACACACATGACAAGCTCCATAGGTAATTTGTTTTGGCTTAAGTCTTTTGGTTTAGGTTTTAGTGAGCTAGGGGTAGTGTCAACAAAAAATTTTAATACTTGCACTTCCGTTAAACCAGTGTTGATCATTGGGATGGGTGCATTTGGTGGTGGTACATTTCAGTAATTAGGTAGAGGGTTGTTCTGGGTGTTTATCTTTTGGGTTTCAGGGTTAGTGATTTTACTGGCATCAATCAAGTCTTGGATTTCATGTCTCAGTTGGGTATAATTGTCAATGTCATATCCAATGGTCTGGTGAAATTTGCAAAAGAGTTTTGGGTTGGCATTTGGCATAGGTTATTATGAAGGCAAAGGTCATAATATGTTCTTCTCAATCAACTTCTCAAGGACCTTAGAAAGAGGTTGCCCAAATTTGAGAACTTCTGAGGCTATCTGACAATGCCAATATGCACACTACTACTCGGTTGTCTAATAGCATATTCCATCTTTACCCTAGATCTTCCTCTAAAGAACCTTTTGTCTTGAGCCAAGTTTGACTCTTTCTAGACCCTGAATCTATTTAACTCTTCAAATTTCTAGTCTCTCAGCTTTTTAGATAATGTTGGGACACATCCCTTTATTGCTAACATCAACTGATCTGACTCAGTAGACCTATGTCTTATTTAGGCTAACTTCCCTTTCCAACAAGTCAGATAATCAGTGAAAGACTCATTAAACTTCTGTTTAATGTTCTATAGATCCCTCAAAGATACCTCTAACTACACATTAAGGCCATATTGCTTCATAAATGTTGCACATAATTCAATATAGTTAGACTGGACATGCGGTTCCAAAGCATAATACCATCGAATTAACGCACCCTTTAGTGATATAAGGAACTACTTGACAATTTGGGCTTTAGTCAATTCCATGGCTTTCATGTACATTACATATTGCTTTAGATGTAAATGTGGCTCCTCAGTTCTGGAGTAATTCTTTATGTTGGGGAATTTAAATTTTCAAGGTAAAGGCTCATCTTCTTCATCCAGGTTCAACTCAATGTAGTCCATCGCAGCATTCATGCCCTTCTCTTTCATTATCATCTGCATTTGAATCATGGTCTTGGTTATATTTTTAACCTAATTAGACTATTCCACATTCTTGACTTAGTTCATATTCCTTTGGTTTTATGGGTCAGCCAGTATTGTCATATCATTTTCTTCTTTTTCTATCACCAAGATTTCAACATTAAGATCAATTGGTTAATTAGTTGTGTAGGCTTATTTTCTCTAATTAATTTGGTTATTTCTCCCATCATCTCTCTCATCATAGACCGGTTCTCAATGAATACTTTCTCTTTCAACTGTACTTTAAAAGCCTCAGGATCAAAAGCTCTTGCCATTTCTATGTCTAAATTTTAAACTAAGTGCCCTGAACTAGATTGAACCCACCCAAATAAGCTCAAAGGATCTATATTGCTGCAAGATTATATGTTAGAATTATGCATGATGTGTATAAATGATATGTAGGTTCGTTTTATTATTTAAAGAAAGCAAGAAAATAAACAAGCATACTTAATATACATATAACATAGAGACAAAATATAAAACTTCAAAAATGATAACCTCTACCCTTATTTCTCCTGCACACGTGTTTAATGGTGGGTTTTTTATCCTATGATTTTTTTGTCTAGGGATAACAAAACTGACGTATGTAAAATAACTCTTAAAATGGAGGAAACAAGTAATGGATCCTCTAAGTAAGTCCAAAGTCCATCCTTAACAGGCCGAGAATGGCATTAAGGCCTTTACCTTGTCAACACCTATCTAAATGGGCCATGATAGGCATGACAGGCCCATTTTGGCAACATTGACTCGAAATAGGCTAAAAATTGGCATAAAAAAGCCCATCTAGACAAGGGCCATTTGTAATGGGCTTGATTTTTATTTTTTGGATCCATTAAAGGGCATAAAACACATGCAATTAGAAAATTCCTAAGGGAGATTGCTAGGTCACTATATGGGCTTGACTTTTTGGCCCTTACAATGATATATACATCCATATATGTCTCCCCACTTAAGGGTCTATGCGACGTGGATAGGTACGTGTCGTGAGTGACAATAATCAAATATTTAACCACTAGGTTTGAGTGAAACATAGGTAGCAAAATAATGATTATCATTGGGTTAATTTGGATAGAAGTGCTCATTGTGTGCAAAAAGTGTAGTGAATGCAGTAGAAATGCAAAAAAAAAATAAAAGAATAATTAAAGATGATAAATTACAAAACACTTGGAATTAGTTTCTCTAACCCTAATGGAGTCACCATTGTAGGCAGCGGGGTTTTGCGAGCGCCCAAGTGTTTGGTGACCATGATATTATGTGGGCTCGAGGCCCACTGGGAAATACAAAATAGGTTTTAAAGCCTAA
This sequence comes from Mallotus nudiflorus, assembly GCA_947683625.1. NCBI lineage: Eukaryota > Viridiplantae > Streptophyta > Magnoliopsida > Malpighiales > Euphorbiaceae > Mallotus > Mallotus nudiflorus. Next base: position 1,074,346 of record CANTUR010000785.1, on the reverse strand, counting down.
TTGGAGATGGGGTAGCCACTCGAAAAAAAGCTGGGACACATTGTACAATAATTGGATTCCATAAAAGTTCTTAGAAGTTGTAATCAAAGATTGGGTTTGGAAATTAGGTATAGGCTTTTGGAATGCCCACCCAACCTTGTGGTTGGCCTCTGTTTGTGTTTCATAATTTATCACCTTTAATTATTCAATTATTTCTTTATTAAAATGAAAATTATAATTGCCTTCAAACAGTTGGTCAAACTCATATTAAAGTCCAAGTTTGCACATTAATCCAATTTTTATGCTTATAGCCTGACATTCAATATAATTAATTTAAATAATACTAGTATACAACCATACATGCCAAATGAATGGGGAAAGGATTAGGGATTGGAATATTTTGTACAAGTAATAGGTAAAATAAATAGGAAATAAACCAAAAATAAACTGAAAGTATACTACTTGGATTAAATAAAACCTCTCAAGAACTAATTAACGAGATAAATAGTTGATGATTAGAAATCATCGATAAATCCCTACGATAGACAAAATGTTAGTTCCTAAAGTGCAAAAAGATCATTTGCAAAAATCCACAAAATTAGCTTATAAATTGGTTTAAATAAAAAATAATAAGAGGGACAAATATCTAGACTTTAATTGAACAACATTGTAGGATAATCGTGTGAAATAGACTTAAGAATACTAAAGCACGCATATTCATGGTAACCATGCATGATTTATAAAGAAAACCAAGACAGGGTCATGTAGGACCCTGTTAGAGTGGCGATCGCCTATGTCATGAGGTGACTATATTTATTATGAGGATCACCTTATGGCAAAAAGGCGGTGCCTCTTTACAGAGGTGATTGCTTAACCAGTAGACACAAATGACTCCCAAAAAGTAATAAACTTCATTTTCAAGCAAGCAATCATGCTAGGAGCTTGGCATAAGTGATGTAAATGAATAAGACTTGCAACTAAGCTCAAAACCTCAGTCAATCATGCTAGGAGCTTGGCATAAATAGGCAATAAACACAAGAAATGAGCAAATAAATGAATGAGCAAGGAGTTTGATAACATTAGAACTTCAATATTAAAAAGGAAGTAAGAAGTATTACTGAAATAAGAGCTTTTCTTAAAATGGTTAGCCTTCATAGATAGATATGGATTTTGGTCTTCACTTAAATGCAAGGTTTCTACCTTTTTCTTCTTAAGAATTAATCTTAAGTCTCCTTCTTCTTTCCTTCTCCTTAAGTATGTTCCTCCCTTCTAGAGGACTCTTTCTCCTTCCTTTTATTTTTTTATTCTGGTTGTTAACCTTTTTTTTCTTCTCCTTTCTTCTCCTTTTAATCCCATGCCTAACCCATTCCCCTACTTTATTTACTTATCATTGCCCTTTCAAGCTCTCCACCTTTGCTAAAAATCCTTTTTTCATGAAATAGGCTAAGTTCAGTGGAAGGTGGGCCCACTAAGTTGGCTGCCATGGTCACCTCTATATTTAATATAGAGGCAAGTAACTGCTATAAAGGTGGTGCCTCTACGATGAGGTGATTGCCTTATTGCCTACTACCATAAAGGTGATCGCCTCTTCAAAGCGGCGATCGCTTCTCTACCCTGGCCTTGCATTGGGCCAAATGGGCCGAGGTGGGTTAAGCTTGCTTTTAAATGGGCTTGGGCTGAGATTTTGGGTTATAAGCTTTCAAGTTCATTTTTAAGAAGGTTTTGAGCTTTTTTCTTAAATTTAAGCCTTGTATTTCTTGACATTAGGCTTTATGGCGGGCCAATCAAACTGAGTATCCATAGTTCACCCCCTATATTGGTCCGATTGAACTAGGTGTCAACAAAATCCTCATTTGATAGAACTTAATGGACACAAGAATAAGAAGGAAATGATAATCTTAATCGCTTTTATGTTTAGAGAATAAGGAGGGAAAGTCCAATATTACTTATTCGCCAAAAAAATTTAGGACACTCTTGATAATCATTTTGATGACAATATTTAAGTGAGAAGTAAGAAAGTTCAATTGCATGTCTATGAATATGAGCTCTTTAAGATGAAGCCTCAATAATCCATTACCAAAATGACAAATTGCCTCAATTCCCTCCTTACCACCTTTAGAAAGCATGTAAAATACTATTCCAAGGAGGAAATCAACATAAAGATTCTTAAAATCCTTCCCAGGAAGGATTGGGAATCTAGAGTAACTTCTATTGAATAAGCTCATGACTTATTAAACCTTTCAGCCGACATCCTTATGGGCAAGCTTTTGGTACATGAGCTTATATTAAAGTAAAAGGAAGATGAAAAGAAGGAAAAAAAAGAAAAAAAAGGAAAAGCATTACTTTGAAGGCTTCAAAAGATGATGGTGAAGAGGAAAGTCCTAAAGATTCTAGCAATGAAGATTGTGACATTACCATGCTTACAAGGAACTTTAAGAAATTCTTGAGAAAGAAGAATTCCTCAAGAACTAAAGACTTCAACAATAAGTATAAAGGCAAAAAGAACAAAGAGGTTACTTGCTATGAATGCAAGAAACTAGGTCACATTAAAAGTGAGTGCCCCGAGTTTATGTTTAAGAACAAATGAGCAAAGGAAAAGAAGAAGAACTTTAAAGCTTTATGGGATGACTCCTCTGAATTAGAAAAGGAAGAGGAGAAATAATAAGTGGCCAACCTTTGATTCATGGCTCTTAAAGACAAAAATGAGGTACTATTTACTTCTCATTCTTTTTGTGATGATTGTGATGATAATGATAGCTCTATTATGAGCAAACTCATGCTTAAATGTAAAAGATTGCTCTAAAAAAAAAGCTTTACAAGCATGAGTTATCTAGCTTGACCAAGGAATTTGAAAAGTTAAAAAATGATTTCTCTAAACTTGTTAAATCAAATGAAAAACTTGCTAATGACTTGAAATCTTTAAATTCCTTAGAGGACCAACTCAAGAAATCTAATGATGAAAATTTTAAGCTTTCTAAATAGGTTTTAGAGTTGAAGAATTCCATCCTTAAATTCAAAATAGGAAAGGAGACTTTAGATAGTCTACTTGTTTCTTAAAAATTCCATGGAGATACTCATGGAATGTCTTCCTCATCATCATCTTATATTAACTCTGTTAAAGCTTCATGTGATTCTACCCCCTCTACTTCCACACTTCTTGAGACTTAAGCTTTTAAAGCTAAAAGGTCTCATATGTCAAATGGAAAGGGAAAGTCTCACATGACTTAACCTTCCTTGACAAAAGGGCTAAGGTTCAAACCAAGAAGCCCCAACCTAGACATGCTTCTATGTACACTAGATACAACACTCCTAAGCATGCTACACAATAACTATATAATAGACAATATCATTGTCAATGCATGTTTTACACTCCTCTTATGACATAAAGGAACTTTAGGAAACCCATATAACCATAATATAAAAGGCATGTCTCATACACTAGGAAATCATATGCACCTAGAATAAATAAATTTGCCAATGTTGAATGTTTTTATTGCATGACCAAAGGTCACACTAGCAATGTGTGCTTTTATAGAAGACTACACTTGCAATTATTTCCTTTGGACTACTTTAAGACTAACCAACCTAGACCAACAAAGGTTTGGGTTCAAAAGAATATTTAAATTTTGCTATGTAGGTGTACTTAAAGTCTATAAGAACAAAAAGCAAGTGGTATCTTGATAGTGGATGTTCAAGACACATAACGAGAGACAAGGTGCAATTCAACAAGCTTAATGCTAAGGATGGAGGTCATGTCACATTTAAGGATAATGCTAAAGGAAGATTATAGGCATTGGAGAAAATAATAAACCTCAATCCATATCTATTCATCATGTGTTGCTTGTTGATGGTCTTAAGCATAATTTACTTAGCATTAGTCAATTATGTGATATGGGAAACAAAATCACTTTCTATCTTAGTAAATTGCTTTAATAATAGCTTAGATGATGACAAAGTAATTTTTAGTAGTGAAAGGGTTGATAATGTCTATGTCATTGACTTGAACAAAGTTGATAATTAAGACATTAAATGCTTAATGTTTATTTCCTATGACACATGGACTTGGCATAGAAGATTAGGACATGCAAACTTTGAGCTTTTGGATGATCTTAGTAGACATGAACTTATGATTAGATTGCTATAAGCACTTAATTTTGGGATGCAATTGTGTACGCGTGTGACGAAAGCCCTTATGATGAAAATCTAATTAATAATTGACCTCTGGTATCGAGTTTCGTGATTTAAAGGACTAAATTGCAACATTTTGTGGATTTAATTGAAAAATTGGTTTTTTTAGGTATTTGATTGCATAAATTAGAAACTCTAGAGGACCATTTTTTTTTAATTTTAAAAAATATTAAAATTGGTTAACCAACATTTAATGCCGACCGACATTGTGTAATGTCGATCAGCATTGCATAATGTCAAATTTTAACTAAAATTAGTGTAAAAAAATCATGTAAAAATCACTTTTTAGCAAAAATCGACATTCCAAAATGCCAATTTTCAACCCGTAAAGCCGACTGGCATTACATAATGCTGGTCGACATTACATAATGTCGATGCAAGACTGAAAAAAGTTAGTATTCTATTCCTAAAATCTCCTAGTTATGGTGCTAGCTTTCTTTTAGAGATCAAGTACCACATTTCCATTTATCCTAGTTATTACCCTAGGTGGCGACTCCTCATCTCCATGCCATATCTTTGTGATAATGGTTAATGTGTTGTCTAAGGCCTTGAGCCCAAACAGTGTCACAGTTTGCTAAAATCTTGCATGCACTAAACCCCACCATCTACAATTGCCCAAACTCAAGTTCATTAAGGACAAGCCTTAGGATGCTTATTAAAAGGGAAAGAAAGTAATCTAAATCTTTCTTTAAGCTCAAGAATGTAGTGTTCACTTATAGGCCTCTTGAACTTATTCATATGGATTTATTTGGTCCTACTAGAGTTGCTAATCTAGGTAGAATGCATTATGCATATGTCTTGGTTGATGATTACTCTAGATACATATGTGTGTGTTTCCTTACTGATAAGAATGATGCTTTGAAAGATTTTGAGAGTTTTTCAAAATGATTTCAAAAAGGAAAATGCTTTTATATTTCAACTATTAGAAGTGATTATGGAATCAAATTTGAAAATGAATTTTTAAAAACCTTTTCCAATGAAAATGACATTTTATATACTTTTTCTTCTCTTAGAATACCTCAACAAAATGGGGTTATTGAAAGAAAAAATAGAACTGTAATGGAAATGGCTAGAATAATGCTTCATGAGTATAACTTGCCTTTATACTTTTGGGTAGAAGCCATTAACACCTTTTGCTATATAGCAAATAGAGTATTTAAAAGAATAATTTTGAATAAAACTTCTTATGAACTTTAGAACAATAGAAAACCCAATATCTCATATCTTAGAGTATTTGGTTACAAGTGCTTCATATTAAACACTAAGGACAATCTTATAAAATTTGACTCTAAAGCTAATAAAAGAATTTTCCTAGGCTATACCACCACTAGTAAAGCATATAGAGTCTTTAACAAGAGAATTATAGTAGTTGAAGAGTCAATGTATGTTGTATTTGATAAATCTTACCCACTTGATCCTAGAAAGGATGTTTGTAGTATTGATGATGTTGTAGAAGAGCTTGTGGATATGAACATTCAAAAAAGTAATACTAACAAATGTTTTGAGCTAAAAGGATCTACAAAGGAGGAAAATGAGGAGATGCCTCAACACACTTTGAAGGATGACCTTCCAAAGGATTGGCAATTCAAGAAAGCACATCCTCAAGATCTCATCATTGGTGACATTACAAAGGGGGTAACTACTAGATCTTAACTCAAATCCATTATTAATTTAGCCTTTATATCTCAAATTAAGCCTAAAAATGTTGATGATGATTTCAGTGATAAATTTTGGGTCCTTGCTATACAAGAAGAGTTAAATCAATTTTCAGAGAAATAAGGTTTGGACCCTGGTTCCTAGACCTAAACATCATCCTATTATAGGCACCAAATGGGTGTTTAGAAATAAGATGAATGAATAAGGTGTCATAACTAGGAACAAAGCTAGACTAGTCGCTAAAGGTTATAAATCAAGAGGAAGGCATTAATTATAATGAAACCTTTGCCCCTATTACAAAGTTAGAAGCTAATAGAATGCTACTTGTATTTGCATCTTACATGGACTGTAAACTCTTTCAAATGGATGTCAAAAGGGCATTTTTAAATGGTTTTATTAAAGAGGAAGTCTATGTTGAACAAACTCCAGGTTTTGAAAATTTTAAGTTCTTAATCTTGTATTTAAGCTTTCAAAAGCATTATAGATTGAAGCAAGCTCCTAAATCCTAATATGAAAGGTTGAGTAAATTTTTCTTAAAGAAAGGTTTCTCTAAAGGAAAAGTTGATACAACTCTATGTTGGGATTCATGATTCAAAAAAGCAGTGAAAATTAAAAATTTTAATCATAAACCCTAACCCGAATCCAAGTAATTTGATTAATTAATTTAAAACTAGGTTTTCAAATCTTACCACAAACGCAGAAGAGGCAAGATTGTTAGAAGGCAGAGAGAAGGTTCACTCCGGTGACACCTTACCTCAAGCTTTTGATTTTGGTAGTTTGGATCAAGACGTCTCCAAAAGAATCCATCCTCCACAAGCATCCACACGAACAACCTTTGATTAAAATGAAAAAAACTTTGTGTGCTAGCACTTCTCTTGATTTCTCACAAATTAAGAACAAAACACTCTATATTTTTGCTTTTCTAAGAGGAGAAAAATGAATTACAAGTGGTGGCTAATGATTGAGTTAGTGAAACCCTAGAGAATATAACATATTTATAGACTTCTAATTAGGGTTTCAGTTACCAAAACAACTTTTTGGTAATTTCTCAATTATTATTATTTTGATTTTATTTAAAATTAAATTAGATATAATATTCTATTTATTTAAGATAACGTTTACCTTAAATAAATAAACTATTTATTTATTTCCACAAAGCATATTTGGGCTTCTCAAACCCATATATGTTTTTGGACCTGTTCTAAGTGTGTGACCCTGTAGGTTCACATGACGTTGGCAGTGGGCCTTAAATCTCTATTTAGGCCTACAAGTCATAAGTGGCCTCTAGCAAGACATTATGACTACCCAAGTCATGTGAAGTTAATAATCTGACATAACCTAATTTATATTAAATATTGTAATCCCTTTGTCACATGATATCTTGCTTGAATATAAGGCATATTTTTTGTCATCCTTATATAATTCAATCATTTTATTTCTTGACTCTAAGTAGACTAAGAATGATAACTCTTTATTAATTCACTTTAGCATGGCCATGCATTTTCCTCAATTTATCTTATCAAGGGGCCTATAGATATCTTACTTAGATTAAGTGAGGGATAAATTCCTTATCAGTAACTTAATATCTCATATTTATTATCAATAAAACATAATCATCAATCAACATCATACTAGTCATAACATATTGTTATAACTAAGGATAATTTGAATAGAACTCATATTTAATCTAAGGGTTTTACTATCAAGTCACATACTTGATGACCTTAGTAAGAATTGACTATTCAAGTAATTATCATAACATAAAATGATAATGAAAAATGCCTCTTTATTAAATAAAATGATAAAGTCAAAACATGGTCATATATGATTGACCTAGTGCATATCACTACCACTTTATTCAAAAAGAAATCTAAGAATGATTTACTTATTGTTAATGATATTATTTTTTATGTTACTAACTATTGTGCAAATATATGTTGATGATTTTATTTTTGGTGTTACTAACCATTATTTATGTGAGAAATTTTCAAAGTTAATGCAAGGGGAATTTGAAATAAGCATGATGGGTGAGCTTAAGTTCTTCCTTGGACATCAAATCAATCAATGTAAGGATGGGATCTTCATTAACCAAACCAAGTACACAAGGGACATTCTCAAGAAGTTTGGGATAGAAGGAGCTAATGCAAGCAAGACTCCTATGAGCACCACCACCAAACTCACCAAAGATGAGAATGGTAAATCAGTTGATGAAAATTATATAGAGGTATGATCAGATCCTTTCTTTATTTAACCGTTAATAGACCAGATATAGTATTTGCTACATGCTTATATGCTATGTTACAATAATGTCCTAGAGAGTCTCATCTAAATTCCATTAAGAGAATATTCAAATATCTTAGTGGAACCATGCATTTAGGACTTTGGTATCCTAAGAGTTCAAGTTTTAACTTAGTAAGCTATTCGGATGTAGATTTTGTCGGTAGCTTGTTAGATAGAAAGAGCATATCCAGAACTTGCCAATTTTTAGGAAATTGCTTAGTTTCTTAGTTTAGTAAAAAGCATTCACTACTGAAGTCGAATATATGGTGGTAAGTTGTTGTTGCTCATAAATCTAGTGACAAAAACAATAACTAATGGACTATAGCATTGATATTAATCATATTCTAATTAAATATGATAATACAAGTGCTATAAACCTTAGTAAGAATCCCATTCAACATTCAAGAACTAAGTATATAGACATTAGACATCATTTCTTACATGATCTTATGCAAAATGGTGATATTCGTCTTGAATTCGTAGACATTAATCACCAACTAACAGATATCTTTACCAAGCCACTTAGTGAAGATCGAATGAACTTCATTAAGCATGAACTTGGAATGCTAGATGGTGCTAGCTTGACTTAATTCCTCCATATTGATAATTTTTTTTAATGATATTGTGTTGAGTACTTGTGATCATTATATGCTTAATGGTTGCATCTTTAAGTTTTTTATTAATCTTTTGTATAAATTGTTTTTGTATGTGTTAAAGTACTAGTAGATATGTTTATTTGGATATTTTTTATATTTATAATTATTCTTAATTAGTAGGATATTGATTATTTGCCTATTTATCATTAAAATGCATATCCTTGAATCTTATTATGCATTTTATCTCATAATCAAGATATTCAAAATATCTTAAAATTGTCTACATGCAAGTTCTTAGTGCATTTAATTATTTTTCCATGTGTGCATCTTGTTTTGAATAAATTAAATCATATGTGGATATTTATTTTGCCTATATGAAATTTTTGTTGGCTTATATGTATTCTTTTTTTTCTATTTAATAATTAATTATTCAAAATTAGCAAAAATTAAAGTGTCCATAAAATTCTACATTTGCATGCTCAATTTTTTTTTAAAATTAGACCCCTTTGTCATTTAAATTACTTTGGATTTAAATAATTTTCATTTTTATCAATTTAATCCCTCATGACTAAATTGCATAACATTTTGGACCCAATTGCCAAAAATCCAAAAGTTCAGGGGGCTTTTTTCATTCCTTGATGAGCCATTAAAATGGGCTCTTAGCACTTGACCCCCTCACGGTCCACACTCAAGATTGTGAGCGGATCGTGAGCATGGGCTTGCAGCTCTTCCCCTCATAGACTGCAAGTCTAGACTAGCTTGGCACCCTCACGGTCCATGCTCAGGACTATAAGTGTGGCGCAAGCTTGCCTCATAGGGCTTAAATAGTCCAAACTACTCTTGGCCATTTTTTTTGTTAGTTTTTTGACTTTTTGAATATTTTTTAGTCAAATTTTCAACTTTTCTACATTTCTTCACTTCCTTCAAACCCCTAGTGTTCCTTTTTTTTTTTTTACACTCATTTTCACTTTTTTTTTATTTAAACCCACCTCCTTCCATGACGAATTCTCATTTCTCATATTTTTTTTCTTTCACTTATCTTCAAGCTTACAATTGTTCTTTTCATTATTTTGCAATTCTTCTAATTTCTCTTCTTCTTTAGTCATTACATTTTAATTTTCATTTTGCAATTTCTTTTTATACTTCACCCATTATTTTTTTTGCCATTCTTGCCATCTCTCCTTGGTTGGTCATTAAAATTTAAATTTTTATTATCTTGCAAATTATTTTCTTCTTCCTTCATGAAAATTTTTATATTAATTATTTTGCAATTCTTGCCATTTCTTTTCTCCCTTGATCATTAAAGTTTTTATTTTTGAAACTCTTGCAATTTATATTCTCCTTCACTTATTAAATTTTTATTCCTTTGCAATTATTGCGTTTTCTATTCTATTTTACTCTTTATAATCTTTTATTATTTTGCAAATTCTTACAATTGCCTTTCTCTTTCTCTTACACCACATTTTTTATGGCCCCTAAGAAATCTTCTAGGCAAGCTACCACTCTATTACCACCTCCAAGAAGAGCTACCAAGGAAAATCCTAGAGCAATACCACCAATCTCCTACACAAATGCTTAAATCCATTCAAGAGCACAAGCTTTCTCTCAATGGAATTTAATTCCTTTGAGATATATGTGCAAAACCAATCTTAAACAACTTGGATGCCTTGATGAGGTACCCACTCTTCTTACTAGGGTAGGACTCTCTACCATTGCTTTTGATGTTCAACTTACATGTCCCCAACCAGTTGTTGAATTTTTATCATCTTTTTGCCTTAAAACCCATTACTTTGATAATAACAACCCTCATAATAGCATGTGATTTAAATTGGGTAGGAGGGATAGGTTCTTAACCACCTAAGAATTTGATGGTTTGTTTGGATTCACTCAAGGAAGTCTCTCTAAAATAAACATTGTTTGGTCACCCTATAATTTTTAGATGCAATATTGCAAACCCTTTTCATTTAGATTTCATATGGTTCACACCAAATCTTCCTTTATCAAATCCAAACCCCTTCGATAAATTTAAAGGTTTCTTGCATTTTCCATTAATGCAAGAGTCCAATGCTATGAAGTCATTTCCTTTAAAGACCTCTTCCTCCTTCATTGCATGGTTGATAATATAAAAATTGAGATGGGTAGACTCTTTTAATGGAAATTATGGCTGCTTAGTGATAGTGCTTCGTGGAGCTTATGTATAGGAGGATTCATCTCTAGAATTGCCACATATTTTCACATCAACCTTAGTTCCCTAAAGTCCCACCCTTCTACCCTTCCTAACAATTCCTTTATAAAAAATTCCAAACAATTCAAAAAGGGTTAATAATATGTGGTTTTAGAACGAACAAGAAGTAGCTCAAGCCATGGATGAAGAACTTGACCAATACTTTGATGACATTGATCACTTCATCTCTCAAGGCTTAGAAGAAATTGAAGCACCACCTTAAGCTTCTCAAAGGAAAATAACTAGGGGTGAAAGGTCCTCTAATAGTGGTTAAACTTATGTAAAAGAGTCTCTATGGGTTGGTGACATGTTTGATCATATGTCATTGATGGAAACCAACTTCAATGCTTGTTTTAATCAAGTGGAAAACCATTTTAATAATCAATTTGATCAAGTGGATAATCATCTTACTCATTTGTAATATGATGTCCACTATTTATATGAGCAACAAGGTTGCTAATGCTAATGGGCACCATTCTCCCATCTCCTATCTCAAGGTGGCAATGAAGATCAAAGTCCTAGTGGAGATGATCAAGCCTAGTGTCTTTAGAACTTCCTTTCTCTTCATGCATTCCTCTTATATTTTTCATTTTTTTTATGTTTCTCTTTTTTTTTGCATTTTATGGCATATATGCTTCTATGCTTATGTTTATGTTAGTATTCATGCCTTTTAATCTTATGGTATTATTCATGTCAATGTACTTGGAATGCTTTTATTATGAAGTTAAGTCTTTTAGTATTTCCTCTCATTTTCCTCTTTATTTCTTTAAAGCTCTTTTTTTTTTCCTTTGATAGAAGGGGGAGAAGAATGAGATATTGAAAGATGAATTCAAATATGAATATTAAATTATGAATTAAAGACTTGGATTTTAAATGACTTAAAAATTTTCTTTCATAACTTTTTTTTAATGTGCACACTTAAATATTTTTTCTTTGAATTAACATACATATTTGAATAATTGAACTAATGACTTGAATATTTAATTGTTAAATTTACGTGCATATTTAATGCCCCATTGAATTATTTGAATGATTAAATGAATACATTCATATACCTATGTCTTTAAATGCAATTACTTTTAACCACCCAAGCATATATTGAGGGGGAGATTATTAAAAATCTTAAAACCCTTAGAATATATTAAGGGGGAGCATTTGAAGCAAGGTCACACTTGCACCTATAATTTTTTTCTCATCATTCAAAATTGTTTGCCAAAGTAAAAAAGGGGGAGATTTTTGAAAATTTGAATGATAAAGTGTTAATTTATCCTTATTTTGACTTTAACAAACATTTTTGAACCACTAATGCTCTTTGTTTAAGTGTTATTGCAAGCATAGGTACCTAATTATGCTCAATGAAAGCAATGTTGATTGACTATGCTTTAAATCAAGTTTGAGGGCATTTTAAACACATTTGAAGCCTTCAAATACCCCTACACATGTCCCCTAAGGCATAGGAAGTCAATCGGGTGCAAAGGAAGTCCTTCAAAAGCAAAACAAACAAGTTTTCATGAGGGTAGCCTATGCTCACGGTTTGCTCATGATCCCTAACAGGCCATGAGCATACCTTTATGATCCCAAGCCTACACTCATGGTCCTGATGGGCCTTATGCCTAAATTAAGAGAGAGATGGCTGATACACTCATGATCCCGAGTAAACAGTGAACATCACCAATGGTCATTTTTGCAAACAACAATTATATTTTTCAATGCTTATGATCCTAAGCCTACACTCACGATCCTGATCATCTGAATTCCTACTAAAGCTGAAAATGCATTCAATAAAAAAAAAGAGGTTAGGAATGAAATTAATGGCTTCCAACAGCTAATTTTCACTCTCCAACTATAAATTAAAGCCTTGAAACTTCATTTAAGGAGCTACAAAATTTGGTTGACCAATTAAATTCTTTGAATAATTTTTTCTACTCTTAAAATTCTCAATTGTATTTGAGTGTTAGTTGTGTGCTAGGTTAGCTCTCTTTTTCGTCTTCTTTCTTAGGGTGAAAAAGGAAGTGAGGAGTTAATGCTAGTGGTTTAGGTTCAAGTGTAAGTCTCAAAATACTTGTGATTGATTGTTAGTTAGAGTTTAGCCTATAAAAGCTCATTGTGTTGTAAAGGTTAGAGTTGAGCCAAAAAACTCTTGTAAACTTAATCCTAACTTGGGAATAACTTAGGTAAAGACTTAGATTCATTTGTGAATTGAACTCCTTAAATTTTATGTTATTAAGTTCTTCTATTACTCCTTCATCTAAACTTTTCTTTAATCTTTGTTTAAGCCTTAATTTTCTTTTAATTTTTAATGTGCCATATTCACCCACCCTCTAGGGCTTCTTTCACATATATACTGTTGTGTGCATTATTTCAAACTTTATATTATACACATTGTAATCACAATAATTTATAACAACTTTTATAACAAACTATTAATCCATAATATTAAATAGTTCATACAATAACAACATAGCCTATAGACATCACAAATAGTACCTAACAACATTATTCATAAAAAATTATAAACTTCACAATTGATTAAACAAAACATTAAAATATATAAAATTGCCCATGCCCAAAATATTATTTTCCTTCTCCAAACTCTCTATATTTCCTCTTCCATTATTATGATCCTTCTTGACAAACCTAGTATTATTGCCTTTGCCCTCTTATATATTGAAGGATCAATCCATATAAAATTTAACAGCCTCCATTCCCACAAGTCACGAACCTTTTACCTAAGTTTTGAGTTGTCTATGAAGTTTCTATTACTAAAGATTGTCACATAAACACATTTTAGCGAGGAAAGTGATACAAAAAAGGACAAAGCAATAAACTTGTTACATAAGAGCAATAAAATTATTATATAAAAGTAATAAAATCAAAATTCATTTGAAAAGAAATGAATGAAGCAAAAAAAAAAAAAAAGAGAGATGAAATTTTAGAAAGGGAAAAACAAGTAAGTTATTTTGAAAGGGGAGATGAAATTGAAGCAGAAAGAAAATAGAAACTCAAAGGGCAATATTGGTTTTTTTTTAACTTCAAATTCACAATAAAATTATTATATAAAAGCAACAAAATCAAAATTCATTTGAAAAGAAATGAACGAAGCAACAAAAGAGAGATGAAATTTTAGAAAGGGAAAAACAAGTTGGTTATTTTGAAAGGGAAAGAAAATAGAAACTCAAAGGGCAATATTGTCTTCTCTTACTTCTAATTCACATGCTTCATATGTGCAAAGGCCAGGTAGGCATTTCTATTTAGGTATTCTACCACCTCACAATTCATATATTAGATGCTTGCTATTAATCTATGAGACAACATTGTATTGTTAGTTTCTAACAAGTTGACACACTAAATTGTAATAAATGAAAGTTGGGATACCTAATTGTAAGATTTAAAAAATTTGAGACATCAAAATTTTCATTTTCCCTTCTACAATTGAAACGCATAATTTTCATTTCATACCATAATTTCTATTTTTATACATTATTTATAAAATAGGTTGTTAGATTTTTGTTCATATAAATTTCCAAAATGTCTTCCTTATTGAATTACTTCCAATCTTTTTTCCATATATTTTATAAGCAACAAATCTTAAGAAATTATTTATACACACAAAAAGAATTGTATAATCATTTAAAGTGTATCTAATAAAAAACTTTCCTCTTATAAATTACAATGTAAGAGGATATCTTCCTCATAATCAAGTGAAATTGCAATGTAATAATTATTGAATTTACAAATTGAGATGTTAAGTATGATCAAACATGGGAGGAAAATAATTTAGAGGCCAATTACATTAAGCCATTGTTGTGTTTTTGTTTCTTCTCATGTGAGTTTTCTAAAAATTGGATAAATAAACCATTTTTAAATTTTCTATGCATTCATCTTTATGTACAATATAATTTATAATTTTAAAATTAAGAAAAATTTTAAATTAAATGCTATATTAAGTTATAAAATAATTAATTAACAAAATTATTTTAATTTGTTTGAAAAGAAAAAAAATATAACATCTATCCTTCATTATTAATGAAAGTCATATATAAATATCAATAAGTAAAAGCTAAAAATTAACCACAATTCCTATACAAATACAACTTTTTTTTTTTGCTAAGTCAATATGACTCATATTTTAGAAAAATATTCAAAAAAATTTTATATTATATATCAAAAGATGATTAATTTATATATTAAATAAACTCCAAAATTATATAATATTAGTTTGTAAATTTAGTAAATTATTAATTTAATACATTATGCTTCAAGTGAGACTTCACTAAAAATATTAACTAATTCAATTCTATTTATTAAAGTAATATTATATCTATTAAGAAAAAGAATAAATATCTATCAAAAAATAATTTTTGCCAAACATAAATCTTGACAAATTTTGGTTCCAAAATTTAATTTTATTTTGGACCTACGGTACTTTCCCCCTTCTTTTGGATTTTAATTGCCGACTTTGACTTCAATTTTTTTTATTTTTATTTTTATTTTTGTAAAAATTAAAGATGCATGAACAAGGGAGGACAAAGAAAATCCATAGAAATGTTTAGGGTCATATCTTAACTTTGTCCATATCAAAGTAGAGAAAAGGTGAAACACAAGCACATGATGTTGCGCCCTAATACCTCTATTCTTATGTCCCACGAACATAAGAAAATAACTTATACGCTACAATTACAAAATAGATGCCAAAACACTACCTGAAAATGACCTAAAATCTACATCCCAACAACGTTGAGCCATAGCCATACACGTTATTAATTTGTTAATGATTGTTACTAACCCAAATGTTTTTTCCCCCTTAAAATTCTTGTTTTTAATTAGCAATCTCAAAGACCTAAAAAAATTCAATATCTCACTTTTGTTAATTAATTTCTTGTTTACATAACTGTGCTACAAATTCTTTAATTGTGGTCGTCTTATCTTCCTTGGAAACATATATTTTATGTATTTTTAAATAATATTAAATGTTGAACTCTAAAGTTGTTAAATTCAAAATTTAACAAGTATCCCTCTATATAATTCAATATTCACCCCCTAATAGCTTATGTGTTGAATTAAAATTAAAATATTTTTCTATAAAAATATAAATAATCTTATTTTAAAATATGAACGTTCTATTTTATATAAAATACTCTAATTCTAATATATCTAAACTATTACTATTCTTTCAATAAAAAAATTATATCTTTTATTTTAACTAACACATCATTTTTTTCAACTATCTTCCATTTTTTCTTTTATTTTTTTATTTAATTATCATTGTTATTGTACATATTAAAAATACATATGTACACTGAAAACAAATAATAAAATATAATTATTGCAATAACTTTTTGAATTATCATTTTTATATTTAATTAAATTATAGTTTTAATTTATTAAAATTATTTAATTAGTTATTTTAAAATATATATATTATTTATAATTCATGCAAAGTGCGGATGTATAACTAGTTTAATATCACATATATGAAAATTAATATTTAGGTGGACCTCTATTTCGTGATATTTGTCTAAATGAAATAATTTTATGGGTGAACTTCATTTCCTTTTTGTCATGATCAAATTGATATGTATATAACATACTTTTGAATTATATTTTTAATTAAACAATTTAAATTATTTAAATTCAAAATTGATTCTATGTTTAGACATAAGAGCTAAACGTAAAAATATATATATATATATAGTAATAATAATAACAAGCGCTAATGAAGAGTATTAAAAATTAGAAATAAAATTGAGGAAACTAAAAATGTTATAAATGCAATTTTTTTTAAGTATATTAATGGAGGTAGGAAATACAATTATAATAAATAATAAAATTTTACAGTATGAATTCTTAAAATGGAATCTGATTGGATTTATTTCTTTTATGAATAAAAATCCTAATTTTTATATAATTTTTTTAATTCAAACACTTCATCAAGTTGTCTTGCATTTTTTCATGTACAAAATTTAAAATAAATCTCTCATATTCTTTAGAAACTTTTTTTTTAAAATTATATACTTGCAAGTAAATTGTACTCATGATAGACAATTTTTTTTTTTTTAATTTTGTTATTTTAAATTTAATATTACTGTCATTGTGGCCTTCCACTAAAAATATTTATTTAGATTTTCAGGGTTCATCGCAATGGACTCCTTGCCATGTTTCGACAATGAATTTTTGGACATCAAACTTCCTTGGGTATTTTATTGTTGATAAGCTAGGTATCCCTAAGCTTTATCGCAAGTGCTTGGTTTCCTCGATAAAAGATTCTATTCAAATGGGGAGTGGCACCTTTCTTAGCATTTTCAGGCTTCTTTTCCAGATTTTGTTTCTGATTGGAACAATACATGTTTGTCGGTATCCTCTTAGAATATTTTGTCTAGTGTTTCCCTCTTAATGGAGCCTTTTTAGTAAAACGGGCTTACCAGTTTTATCATTCTTTAGGTCCCAAGGTTGTATGGGGTCGTAATCTCTGGAGAAGTTACCTCCCTCCCAGTTGTGCATTTCTTTGTTGGAGAGCTTTTCTTCATTGCTTGCGTATAGATGATGCTCTCTAACGTAAAGGTTTCTATTTTGCTTATTGCTGTCAGCTCTGCATGTGTGAGGTTGAGACAGTCAATCATCTGCTGGTTTCCTGTCCATATTCGTCTGCCTTTTAGAAAGCCATGGAAGATTTGTTTCATGTTAATTTTTCCATTCCTGGCTCTCCTTTTCAACTTTTTCATGCTGTTATGGAGAATAAGTTCTTCAGTTAGCTCATAGTCTTCTGGTGAGTTGGCATTTTTTCTACCTTCTAGTTACTTTCGTAGATCCGTCATCAAGCAACCTTCAACAATTCTTATATGCCAATTAACATTGTTATTCGCACTTTGTGTAAATTTATAAAAGAGGCAGAGCTGTTTCAAATGGGTCATATGAACAACACTCAGGCTGAGCTCCTTATCCTTCGTGAACTTAGAGTTTGTGGTTTGCCAATATCTGCGCCTGCTCTTTGTCAAGTTAGCTAGTGCTCGCCGAGTCCTGGCTAGCTTAAAGTCAATACAGATGGTGCATTAAAGGGAACTCTAGGCCTTTTTAGGTGCCTGTAGAATTTTTAGAATTTTTAATGGCCTGTCAGTTGGAGCTTTAACAGTTTCACTAGGTTCCAAATTTGCTTTTGAAGCAGAATTAATAGCAGTCATAAGAGTAGTGCAGCTTGCTCTTTGCTACAACTTTCATACTTTTTGGATGGAAAGTGACTTTTCCAACGTAGTTGGCTTGATTCGAACCAATTGCAATGAAGTTCCAAGGATGTTACATAGAGGTTAGCATCAATTCCTTGCTTCCCTCAGCAAAATCCGATTTCAGGTTTCCTATGTCTACTGAGAAGGCAACTACATGGCTGACAAGCTCACTCCCTTGGCTACACAGTAGCATACTGAAGTCTAGTGGTCTACCTATCCTTTAATTTGTAATGATCTTGTTCGTTAGGATGCAATGGGTATACTTAGTTACCGTTTTAGATAGTTTTCCTGCATGTTTCTTTTTGCTCATGGAGCCGCTTTTGTTAACATTATTCTTTTTATTTATCAATAATATTTGCTTTGTAAAGGTGTAGGATGTTGATACTAAGGAGCTGTCAGCCTAGCTGGAATGTCTTTGTGCATCTCTGATTCCTTCTATAAGCCATTTTCATTAAAAAAAAAATTCAATATTACTGTTATTAATATTACTATTTGTAATTGTACTTATCAGAGTAAATATTACTCAATAATATATAATTATATAATTTTAGATAATTTTTTATTAAGTTTGTTACTGACAATACACTAAAAAAAAATATTCAAACAAAAAAGCTATAGTTAAACTTCTTTGAATTATTAATTATTATAAATTAGAATAAATATCATCAATTTTTTTTAAAAAATTTATCATATACACTTGATTTTTTTTTCAAATAGTTATCAATTAAATTCAAAACAATTTATGAAATAAATTTTAGATTCTCCTATTACTAATTTTGTAAAATTACTCATAATTAATTGTACTTATTGGTTAACTTATTTCATTATAAAAATTATAACTATTATATATTTCATTTATTAATTTTAGGGTTATTTGAAAAAAAAATCTTGACCTTTAGCGATTTTTGCAATTTAATAATATCTTTTTAATTTTGACAAATTAAAAACCAACTTACAAACTTTTGCAATTTGAATCACTAATTCGAATTCTAGAGACTAGCTACCAATGTGGCAGCATGAGACTGATTAATTAATCCACATCAGATAACACTTATTTACACCTCAAAATGCATCGTTTAACAAAGTCAATTGTTATGAGAGCAGGAATTAATTATCAAATCTAAAATCCCTAAGCTGCATGTAAGAAAACAAAAATTCCCAATTTCTTTTTACAATTTCATCTCGTATGAGTGAAGCATCATATCTTTGCTTCTAGAAAAGTTGAAAATCATTAATTCCTAGCAAAGGCGTATATTCGATTCTACCTTTAATGATTGTTGGAAACATCGAACTCGAAAAAAAAAGTGAGAAAGTGGGTTAATTTATTATTTGTTTGTCTTCAAAATTGGGTCAAGTGATTTGTTTAGTAGAATCAAACAAAAAATATAGACAATTTTAGTGGGAAGAAGTAAAATAATATAGAAATTCATTGGGTGTTATAGGGTATATGAATAAGTTATGTTTAAAAATGTTTTCTAAAATAAAGAATGTAGTAATTTTTATTGTATCATGACATTGAATCTGAGTAGGGTATATTAGGGTTTTCATTTTTTGCTATTAAAAGTGAAGTTGGTGTTATGAAATTGCAGGATGTTGTTACATTGTTCTCTTTTATTCGCTATGAAGGAAGGTTTGGAAATATGGGCGATGAAGTTGTGTACTTTGGTGAAGGAATAAAGCCAAAACATAACATTGATCCAAACAGGTATATATTCCTTGACTTGGTAGATAATGTTGAGCATTTGGGTTTTAAAGGCGGGAAGTTGTCATTTAGAGTACCTGGACTGAGTCTAAGGGAGGTGTTAAGGGACTTGAAAGACAATAAGGAAGTCATGGAAATTATGGAGTTTGGAATGATAGAGGTGTATATTAATGCTGACTTGAACATTAAAGATGCATGTGATAAAATAAGAATAGAAATTGAAGCTAAATTTGTTAACACAATTGATGGGCCTTAAGAAATGCCAAATGGTGTTAATGGTAATATGGATACTAATATGGTTGCTATTGGTGTCCAAAATGCAAATGAATTATGTGTTGAGGAAAATTATGAGTCTTGTGAGGATCCTGCTTATAATCCAATTGAAGAAAGTGATACAGATAATGGATTAGAGGATAATGAGTTTTTTAAAGATGAAGAGTATGTCCAGGCAAGGAAAAACATAATTAAGTATAAAAAATATATTGTTGTGGATGAAGTTATTGATAGGTGTGCCATAAATAAAGGATTTCAAAAACAAGTTCACAATCAAACAAAAGCTAACCCAGAGGCTATTGAGATATACTATACTAAAAATATGAAGATTCAGATGACGATGTCAATTCAATAGGAACCAGTGAGGAAGATGCAATGGATGAGGCTGCTAAGAAATTAAGAAAGAAGAGGGTTGTATATGATCCAACATATAATTATAAGAGTTTAAGTTTTGTGCTAGGGATGAGTTTTAAGAGTGTCAACTAATACAAAAATGTTATTCAAAAGTGCGAAATTCTTAATGGACATAATTTATAGATAATGAGAAGCAACCAAAGGCAACTACAAGTTAAGTGTGTAGAGAAATGCCCTTGGAGACTATATGGTAGTTTCATTAACAGCGAGAAGACATTTGCCATTAAGACATTGTACAAAGAACATAGATGCTCAAGGGAAATGAACAACAGACAAGCTATTGCAACTTGGATTGCTAAAGAGTACATTAATAGGTTTAGAAGAAATTATAACTGGTCAATTCAGGATTTTTCAGATGACCTGTAGATGGTGGGGTTTAGTGCGGGTCCAAGATTTTAGCAATTGCGACACTACTTGAGCTTAAGGCTTTAGGGAACATAAAACTATATTATAAAGACATAGCGTGGAGATGATGGAGTCACCACTTAGGGTAATAACTGGGATAAATTGAAGGTAGCAGTAACTCGATTCTCTAAAAGAAAGTTAGCACCATAACCAAAAGATTTTTTATGCAGAATACAAACTTCTCTTAGTCTTGTGTTCATTTAGAATTACCTTATTAATTATTAAAGTATTCCCTATTTACATACAATTTCATTTAAACCCTAATTTAGCATCCATCTAACTCTAAGGCAATTGGTCATGAAAGAGTACATAAAAAATGCATCCATATAGCGCAATGCCCTTAAATTAGTCTAGTCTACATATTTTATTTATAGGTGAAATAGAAAACTAAACGTAGGCCTACATCTTAATTAGATTAATGAGCCTAGGTCTACCATTTTAATTCTAAAGATGGGGGGCCTAAGTCTACTTAATTTTATGGAAATGAGTTAGATTGAATTATTGGGCCTAAGTCTCCTATCCAGCCTCTCAAGGTTGCTAGGATGAAGCCTCTACAAGCACTATCAGTGTTATCATCTTGTTGGATAAGCCCATGAAGCATCAGGTTCATCTTGACAGCATCTCTCCTCTTATTTTCACTCTATCTCTCCTTTTATTTTCACTCCTTCAGATGTTTCACATGCAAATATTCTAACTACTTTTTTTCACTTTTACAAAAATAATTTTGAATGTTAGTAGCAAAGGATTTATACAATCTTATCTAGGCTCAAAGACTTTTATTATGCAAAGCAAGTATTTCATAAAAGATATATACAAGTGTATGCATGCTACATATGATATACATGATCCTAATAGGTCTTTGTTTGGAAGTGAGTTATGCTCATAGCATGAAGTGTAAGAACGAACCTGTAGGTTTGAGCATTAGATGCTTTGAGGTTAGTACTTATGATGCTAGAGATTCTGATATAGCCTATTAGACAAATGGCCAAGTTGAAGAGTGGAGTTAATGGCATGACATTAGAGTTTATGATTGACTGTTATATTGTTGAACTTTGCTTTTTTATACTACTTTTACTAATGCATTTATATACTTGTAGTTTACTTCTTTATGCTCCCATAACTCTTTTACTGACTCTTATACTTTAACGTTTCATCTTTAGTCTTTAAATGTAAATTTACTATTCTACAATTTTTCCCCCTAATCTTTTTGCATTTTGTTTTGCCCCCAAAGATATATTTTTCCTCAAATTTCATTCTAAATTCATTATGCTATTCTAGTACTATTTTTTCTTCTTGTGTGCAAGAGACTCAGTTTGTTCATTGTTGTTATTAATCCAACCCCATTAATTGCAATCTCATACTTTAAGGATGTAGAGCAATAGGTGAACTGATCGAAAGGAGTTATTAATACTAAAATCAACTAGACTTGCTCTTATTGGAAGAACTCTTAAGTAGAATATAAGGTTTGATGCTGATGTAATGATTGATGACAGTTACAAGGTATGGATTACAATGCGAGTCATTGAGCCACTTGAATTCCCTAGGACAAAGGGACACTAGACTTATAAACAAAATCATAAAAGGGTGGCAAGAAGAGAAAATATAACTAAAATAGTGATCTCATAGCTCTGATTTTAGCTTTCACTATATATTGTCTTTCCATTTAGAAACTTATATAGTATGATAAAGATGAATATGCAATCTTTGAACAAAAATTTCAAATACAATTTTACTCATTCATTAGGGGAAAAATGAGATCATTATTATTTTCTCACTAATTATTTTTCTCTCTTTTTTACCTAACTGTCCTTTTATGATTTCTTTTTTTCATCTCTCTTCTCACTTTTTCTTTTTATCATTCTTTTTATTTTTCCCTCTCATTTCCTTTATTCAGAAGTTATATCATGTGATATATGAATGTTCTTTGAATTTTCATTTGTGCCCATGCTGAATGAATATAATTGGATTGAATTTATGTTAAACATGTAGATGTAATTGATATCATAATGCATAGTACCATTAGGATGCACATTACATAAGTAAACATGATCATAATTCATATCATCAATCAATAAAATAAAAGTTCTAAAGAAACTAAAATGTTATTCATGGAAAATAATAAGAAAATTATTTTGAATTCTAAATGCTAGGGATGCTAAGTCTTATGGTGGTTGTCCTTTAGGTGGCTGACATAGTGGCTATTCTTGCATCTTCTCACCAATTGTCTATTTAACTGTCTTTCTGTACCTCAACTGTGCATGTTTTTTTCTTATTTAACAACTTTTTATCATCAAACTCATCACCCCATCCTGTAGGCACAATTGACTCGAAGAGTATATCAAAAGAAGGTGGTTTAGTGTAAAATACCTTGTAGTCAAACTTGTCTGAGGGTTGTCCTAACAAATCTTCTACTCTTTCCATATCTTTGGGGGCATTATGAGATTTCTCATTAGTTTTAACATCTAGGTCATTAAAGGAGCTTAGCACATCTTCCTCGCTTACTCCTAAATTGATCATAATGGTTTTAGTGGAGGTACATTTCAGTAGTTTAGGAAAGGATTATTTCTAGTGCTCAGGTTTTCAAGGTCTGTGATTTTTCTAGAGTCTATAAGAATTTGGATTTTGTGTTTAAGGTGAATGCAATTATTATGGAGTGTTAGAGGTTTTGGTGGAATTTGTAGTGCTTGTTTGGGTTATAACCTGTGTTTGGGTTTGGTGGGCTTGGATAAGGTAAAGGTTAAAGTAAGCCCTTTTTCATTAAGCACTCTAGGAATTTTGATAAAGGTTGGTTAAAGTTCAAGAATCCCTTGGTTGTTGGACAATATGCACTTTCATAACTCGACTAGTGTTTCCTTGTTGTGTGCCCCCAATTGGGTAGTTTCTAGCTCCAGTGGTTCTATAGCTTTTCTTCTTTTCATTCTTCATCTCCTTAGCTTGTTTATCATAAAGGTCTACAAAAGATTTAGGGTTCATTATTTGTGACCTTTTAACCAAATTAGGAGACATATTATGGACAATCATCCTAACTTGATCCTTTTCAACCAACTTATTTTTCATTAATCCTGCCTTATTGATGAATCTAGTGACAAAATCAAAGAATGATTCATTTAGATTCTATTTAGTCAATTCCAGATCTTGAATGGACACTTTCAGCTTCGTGTTATAATCATACTATTTAGGAAAGTGGTGCATAGTTTCCTCCAGTCAACCTTAACAGACTTTTCTAATCCATGATGCCATTTCATAGTAATACCTTCCAAGGAACGTATAAATAACTTTATGACTACAGATAATGGAGCTTTGGTGGTGCTTATAGTTGTTGTATATTGGCTAAGATGAATCCTTAGATCCCTACAACCATTGAACTTTTATAGTTTAGGTATTTTGAACTTGTTAGGCAGCTTATCACTTACCATGCATAGTGTATGATCAAAGTCGAATGACTAACCTAGGCCTTGCCCTTTTATTAGTTCTACCATCTTAGACATTTTCTGAGTCAGTGCTTGAATATGCTTAGACTTAAGTTCCTAAACTAGCTCAATTGATTATTTCTTCACTTTCTCTACCATGTAGTTTTCAACATCCTCAAATTTCATCTCCATAGTAGGCATATGCCTACCAGCATTCAATGGTTGTTCCCCAGCATTGTCATTGTTAATAGGTGGATCATCCATAATAGTTGGAACACCAGAAGCAGGTAGTATAGCACCAACATGAGCAACTGCAGGAGGTTGCATTAATCCAACTAAAGCTTGTCTCAATTCATCTTGCATCATTGCTCTCATGTCATCCATCAAATCTCCCTTAATGTCCTCTAAGGTCCAGTTTCCTCCATATTACTATTCCATTTCTTCTGTTTAAGTTGGTATAGCTTCTAGGTAAAGCAAGTTGATAGGACTCTTTACTAATTTTGAAAAGATCTCTTTAGCTATCGATTTTGGAGTTAAATCAATTCTTACTAATCTACCACTACTCAGTTTCCAAACATAGGAAGACTTGAATGAATATATGATGGCTAAAAAATAAAGTGTTAGTATGATGCATGTGCTATGCAACAAGTAATAAGTAGCGGGTGAGGTCAAGTATACAAGTAACAAGTCAAGTGTAGAACATACATCTTTCCAACTTTATTCCTCCTATACATGAGTTCAATGGTGAGTCTTTTTCTTAGGATTTTTAGTCTTAGCCTCAATATCAATAGGGGATGCCAAAGTAATAAAGTATAGAAATAGTATTTTTAAGTATAAAAGATTAGCCTAATCTTTATTAACCCAAATGGACCTCAAAAGTAAGGGCTTGGACCTTTATAGATAGAAATACCTTATAGCAACATTCATGGCCAATTTGGATAAATCCTAAGGGAAGTTACTAGGCCACTACATGAGCTTGGTCTAGTGAAAATGTTAAGGTTCCCTTAGGAAGATGTCCTCCTTTAAGAGGGGCCCGACATCCTTTGCAAACTCCAGAGAATACTACCCCCCCTTTAAGACTTGGGTTATAGACTCTAGTCAGATGAGACCGGTAACCTCTCTTGAACTGAGTTAAGACTAAGAGTGATGGTTAGCCAATCTATAATCCCATGAAGCTAGTGGAATCATGGAACCATAAACCAATGCCATCGACAAATAAGGACCTGAAAAATGAATGCAAGAATAAAATAATAATTAATAAAATAATCCTAAAGAACACAAGTAGAATCAATATCTTTTATCCTTAGTGGAGTCACCATTGTTGATAGTGGGATTTAGCATGCATTTAAGATTTTAGCAACTGCGGCACTATCTAAGCTTAGGGCTCTAGGGAACACACTACTATAACACAATGACATAGTATGGAGATGATGGAGTTGCCACCTATGGTAATAATTAGGACAAATCAAAGTTGGAGATAACTCGATTTTTTAAAAGAAAGTTAGCACCACAACCAAAAGATTCTGGATATAGAATACTAACTTCTCTTAGTCTTGTATTCATTTAGAATTACCTTATTAATTATTAAATTATTCCCTATTTACATAAAATTTCATTTAAACACTAATTTAGCATCCATCTAACACCAAGGAAACTAGTTATGAAAGAGTACATAAAAAATGCATCCATATAGCACAACGCCCCTAAATTTGTCTAGTCTACATATTTTATTTACAGGTGAAATGGAAAACTAAAGGTGGGCCTAAATGTTAATTATATTAATAAGCCTAGGTCTAGCATTTTAATTTTAAAGATGGTGGGCCTAAGTCTACTTAATTTTATGGAAATGAGTTTGATTGAATTATTAGGCATAATTCTAATTAATTAAATTAAATGAAGTGATCCTATGTATTTTAATTTTAAAAATGCTAAATTAATGGGTTGAGTTAAGTCTAAGTTAATCTTAATTAAACTAATGTGGGCCTAAGTCTATATTAACCTAAATGGGCCTAAATTGATTTTAAGTTAATTAAACCTAAATCCATTTTATAAAAACCTATTATTAATGATGTAAACCTAAATGATGGGCTTAGGACCCAAAATGATTAAAAAAACATAAAAACAAGCCTAAATAATAAAACAAAACAAATAACAAATCAAACATACATACTATTCTAACCTTAATTTTATTTAACATGCAACCTAAATTAATCTAAAGCCACCATTGATTTTATTAAACTTTTACCAAATTGAACCTAATTTATTAATTAATTTTAAGTACAGAAAGGTAAAGATTTCACTATATTTTCCACTACTTGGGCTATTACAATTCTTATGTATAAGTTAAAACAAAACACATAGAATATTTAAAAAAATAAACATAAACATAAATAAATAAAAACCTAAAATCTATATTCTTTAACATGGTTATATATCCATGGCATTCCATGGATCTTCATGGATTTTGACTAACTCAAATCACTCCATTAGATTGCTCTCACCACATCCATTAATAATTAAAAAAAAATAAATGAAAAAAAAAGGATGTTAGAATCCAAACAACAAAATTCAATAAAAGAAACAAAAGAAAGAATCAAATAAAAAAAAAGAAAAAGAAATAAAGTGAAGAGAGGATGAGAGTAGTGAATGCAGTAATGATTTACTCCTCAAAGTGGATTTGTTCATTGTGTTAGAATAAAGTCTATAGATTTGATTTTGATTGCTCTGGCTTTATTTCATTTTTTATGGACTTATCAACATAAAAAAAGAAAGACTTTTTTTTCCCTTTTTTTGGTCTTTGTGTATCAAGAACTCTCTTTACCTTTTTTTTTTTTCTTAATGAAGAGGAACCCTCTTTTTGTTAAAAATCTATATGCTTTTACAAACCTGGAGGCTAATCTCCTATGATTATCAAATAATATGAGATAAAGAGTTTATTTTAAAATTTATTTCTAAAACAACCTGATAAATCACGATTTATTAGGATTATTGTTTTCAAATTATTTAATTTTATCCAATTCAAATTAAGATAAATATATTTGAAAAATAAAAATGAATGACGGAACCTGTGCAATTTCGATTGGAATTGTGCATTTTTTATTAGAAATGCATAATTCCGATCGGAATTATACATTTCCAAATGCATAATTCCGATTAGAATTATACATTTACAATTGAAAATGTGTAATTCTGATCAAAATTACATATTTCCGATTGAAAATATAGATTTCTAATTAGCAATAAACCTTTTTTTAACCTTTAATTACCAAATGACCCATAAAAGAATAAAAGCTTTTCAATTAGGTTCTTAAAGAAAATATTACAATTAAGTCCTTAAAAATGAAATTAAGCCTCGAGATTGATAAATCAATATCCATAGACTTATTTGTAACAACTTTTCATCACTAGAGTCCTCTATTGCATCCACACTAGACTATCCCGAAATTAAGTGCTTACATAACCTACTAGAAAAATTTTATTTCTAGGTTACAAACTGTAAACGCTATAGAGCAAAGTGGAAGGCACTTAAGATGCTTAGAGGTTCAATTGGAGATCATTATACAAGACTAAGGTCATACAAGGTTGAGTTGATAATGGTTAATCATGTTGGAATGTATGAATTTTTGCTTGAGGAGGATATTAGTTTAAAGGGATTCTTCATTGGGTTTAGTGCTTTTAGAAATGGTTTTCTGAGTGGATGTAGAAAAATCATTGACTTCGATGGATGCTTTCTGAAGACTTTTTTGGGTGGTACTTTATTGGCTGTAGTTGCCAAAGATGGAAACAACTAGATGTTTCCTCTTTTCTAGGCTGTGGTGCAGTCTGAAATTGAGTACTTATAGACTTGGTTTATGAAATTAGTTATAGAATAGTTGAACATTATTGATGGACTTGGATGGAGTTTTATAAGTGACCAGTAGAATGTGCATACAACTAACATGTTTATACTTATGTATATATTTATGTTTGTTGTTATTTAATCATTTAGTTATGTTTATTTTGGTTTTTAAAATTGACAAGGTCTACTGAATACAATTCAGAAGATAACACCCAGAGCTAAGCACACAAATTATGTTAGGCATATTTACTGTAATTGGAAGAGGGAGAATAAAGGACAGATTCTCAAAAATAACTTTTGAAGGACTGCTGGGAGTACTTTTGAAGCTGCATTCACCATAGAGCTTGATGCTTTGAAAGCTGAATCTGAATATGCATATTCAAATTTCTTAGAAAGGGATCCTATAAAATTTTGTAACTTATAAATGAGTGAATTACCAAGATCTGATATGATTGATAATAATGTTTATGAGACCTTCAATGGTTGCATTGTTAAAGCTAGAGTATGACCTATAATTGACATGCTTAAGGATATTAGGGAGTTACTAATGTCTAGCATGCATAAGAAATTAACTGGCATGAGTAGTGTCATAGAAAAACTTTATGCTAGAATTAAAACCAAACTAGAGGGTATCAAATATAATAGTAGATTGTGTACTGTGAAACCTATAGTTGGTGAGAAATTCCAAGTAGTAATAGGAGCAGAGCAATTTGTAGTTGATTTAAAGATAATGACATGTACATGTAGGGTTTGGCAATTATCTAGCATACTATGTGTACATGCTTGTGCAAGCATCCACTTCATGAATAAAGATACTATAGATTTTGTAGATCATTATTTCATAGTGGACACTTATTTAAGGGTTTATATAAAAGGCATTGAACCCACCAATGGGCCTAATATGTGGCCTAAGGTAGATGGGTATGCAATCAAACCTCCCCATTTCAAAAAGATGCCTAGTCAACCTTGGGTGATAAGAAGAAGAGCAAATTATCAGTAGCTAAGTAACCCATATAGCTTTATAAGAGTAAGAATCCAAATGAGATGCCATGTGTTTGCAAATGGGCTATAATAAAAGAACATTTAAGAACATCAACAACCTTTTATTTCAGAGACATACACAACCAATTGTGAGTATAATATCTTTTAAGTATTTTTTTGACATTTCAGCTATTCAGTATACTTAAACACTAAAAAAAATTAAAATATATATTATATAATTTGCAGCTAAAAAGAGGATGGCCTCCATAGAATAAAGATGGTCAGGTAGGTATTTCAAAATAAGGCATATCAAATAGCAATCAAGGTAATAGTTTGAGAATAACTCATTTACAACATATTAGATCCACAGTTTTGTGTTACCTCAACTGATGTTTGAACAAAGTAAAAAGAGCTTGGAGAGGTAGTTTTTTGAATCATGTAAGATCAAAGGCTTTTTTTATATATTTTGATTCCCATTATTGATGTTTATTTTATATTGCATCATTCATGTAAGATAAGGCCATGGCCTCGGAATATTTGATAGGATTGGAAACATATAGCTAAGGGTATGTGTGAATTTATATTAATTCTATTATGATAGATAATATGTTAGTCTATGCCATTTTTAAAAAAAAATTAGCTGGAGAAAATGCCTAATCAAGCAAGAGTGCAGGCTGTATATGGAGCAATTATTGCTTTAAAGGTTGCTAAATCAGTTAGAAGAGGAAGAGGAAAATCTTCATTAGCAACTACATCTACATTAACTACAACCTTATTAACTAGGCAAGGTAGAGGCCAATGTAGAGGGGTTAACACCAATACCACACCTGTTAGTACTCAAGAGAGTGCTGCCAAACTGAAGTGAAGAATCACTACTTTGAACAAAATCATCAGTTATGTTGGACTATTGTAATAGTTAAACCAATATAAGTTATTTTAGACAATTACTTTAGGAATTTATTTTAAACAAGTTAAACCAAGGGTTCATATGTGATATTTGTGTCTTGGTTGCACAAGATGTTAGTTCAACAATAATATGCTATTTTATTCTAATTATGGGTAGCTTTCTTCATAGTTTGAATTATTATTTTTTCATTTCCATTTAGCTGCAAATCTTCTTCAAATAGCATATTTTCATTCCATAAAAGATGTTCATCAAATTAACAAAGTTAATTTACTATAATTACATACATTTATAGGAGCATTAACATGTTTCCATACAACATGTTTAGGCAGCCTAAAATTACACTAATTACAACAACCAAAAATTGCCTCTTACCATGGACAAGTCAACAACTACCAAAAACTATAATGAGTTTGTCAAGTCAGACTTGGAAACTAGGAAAAAAATTTTGTATGTCATTGAAGCTGAAGATTTCTATTTATACAACATTACAAGTATAGCCACAAGTAGTACAATGATTAACTTCAACCATGACCTCAACCTGTTGACATCTTCTTTAAGCTTTGAGTTCTCATTGTTTAGCAACATCTCCTTTTTTGCATAAGCATCAATCTTTTTATCTAGACTATCAAACATCACCTTGTACTCCTTCAATGCTTTTGCCATCTCTATATTATTTTCTTTTATGTTGCTCTTATAAACTTCACTTTATCACACAATTGTATCTCCACATCTTTTAATACTTTCAAAGTTTATGTATTCCCCTCCTTTTCAGCCTTCATTTTCATGAACAATTATTTTTGTTAGGGTAGGATTTCAGGTTGAAACCATTTGAAATACCCACAATCATCATGCTATCAATCGTAAATTTATAAATATATTAATTTCAATTGTATAATTGAACTACCATTTACAATCGACCAACACTATATTTCAAAAATTTTCTTACCTTTCAAATGGGACATCAATATAATTATCTCCCAGGAATCTCCATTGTCGTCAAAGTAAATACATTGGCTGTGAAATCATGCCCACATTATTTTTGAGGAATGGAGCTTGAAACCTATTCACTTGACTCTGATGAATTTCCATATATAGTTGTGTGATTTTGAGCTACTTGACATTTTCTTCCAAATGGTTTTTGTTTAATTATGATGAACACTACTATGCAAAACCCTACTTTATCACTCTAAATAGGGAAGAAATAAATAAGGAAGATGATCTTTTGGAGATGGATAACAAGGTTTTTTTTTTAATTGAAGACATGTTCTATATTTACATTCTTTCTTAAACAATGCATTTTGAGGTGTAAATAAGTGCCATCTGACGTGGATTAATTAATCAGTCTAAGGCTGCCACATTGGCAGCTGGTCCTCAGAATTCAAATCGATGATTCGAATTACAAAATTTTGTAAGTTGGTATTTTAATTTGCCAAAATTAAAACGATGTGATTTAATTGCAAAAATACTAAAGGTCAGGATTTTTTGTTGTAAATAACCCTAATTTTTATCAAGGTATATTAATTTTAATATGTTAGGAATTTTATATTTATAAAAGCACATGAGGATTAAAAAATTATTTGAGCTAATAAACAAACGTGGAAATGATTAAGAACATATATAAAATACACTAATTTAACGTGGTTTGGTGTAAGCTTACATTTACAAGCAAAGGAGACAACAAATTAACTACACTAAAATAAGAGCACAAGAAAATAATATAGAGATACTCTTGAACCAAATCAACCGAAATAAACTCACTCGCCTAAAGAAATTACCATGTTTCTTACAAGATATAAAAAAAAAGACTCAAGAGCTTATACCTAAAATATCATGATGAAACATTTTATGCTTTTTTGATACACTGAATATATATAACTTTAGCTCTATTTATAGAAGAAAAAAAAATTCTACTAATTAAGGATTTTCTTCAAAATGTTCTAAGAACTTCAGCCACCAATTAGATTACATATGAATTAGAGTTAAATAAATGATATTATGGGCCAAAAACTTCAAGCATATAATTTAACAATCTTCTCCTTGACTTGAATTTTCTTGTATCTAAAAACTTGCTCCACCTTTTCCACAAATGCCTTAATCCATCATGTTAGATGTAAATCAATAAGGGTTTCAAATAAAGTACCTACTAACTAAGTGTGTATGGTAGTGATGGCCTTTTTATCCAAATTCTCTACTTCTCTTTGCTTATTGTATACATCAATTTCTACTTCTCCAACAATACTCCATGCATCCAATTGTGTGTCAAAAATACTTGTACTAATACTTGATGTGTGCTGCAAGTTCTTTGATACCAATTTTTAGGAATTTTAGATTTATGAAAGTGTGTGAGTATCGAAAAATTATTTGAAATAATAAACAACTATGGCAATGATAGATAATATACAAAAAACACACCAATTTAATTGTGACGAATTGTCTCCTAGGATTCTCCATTATCATCAAAGTAAACATAACGACTGTGAAATCATGTCCACATTATTTTTAAGGAATGGAGCGTGAAACCTGTTCACTTAACTCTGATGAATTTCCATAGTTGTATGATCTTGAGTTGCTTGACATTTCTTCCAAAAATGGTTGGTGTTTAACTGTGATGAACACTACTATGCAAAACCTTAATTTATCACTCTAAATAGGGGAGAAATAAATAAGGAAGATGATGTTTTGGGGATGGAGAATGGTGTTTTTTTATTAAGGACATGTTTTATATTTACATTCTTTATTAAATAGTGCATTTTGAGGTGTAAATAAGTGCCATCTAATGTGGATTAATTAATCAGTCTTATGCTACCATGTTGCTAGCTAGTCCTCAAAATTCAAATTGGTGATTCAAATTGCAAAATTTTGTAAGTTGGTATTTTAATTTTCCAAAATTAAAAAGATGTGATTAAATTGAAAAAATCGCTAAAGGTCAAGATTTTTTTTTTTTTGCAAATAACCCTAATTTTTATCGGGGTATATTGATTTCAATATGTTAGGAATTTTAGACTTGCAAAAGCACATGAGGATTAGAAAATTATTTGAGCTAATAAACAAACATGGAAATGATAAAGAACATGTATAAAATACAGTAATTTAAGCTTACATTTGGTGTAAGCTTACATTTATAGGCAAAGGAGACAACAAATTAACTACACCAAAACAGGAGTACAAGAAAATAATATGGAGATACTCTTGAACCCAATCACACCGAAATAATCTCACTCTCCCAAAGAAATTACCATGTGTCTTACATGATATAAAAAAAAGAGACTAAAGAGCTTATGCCTAAAACATTACGATGACATATTTTATGCCTTTTTGATACATCTAGTACTGTAACTTTAGCTCATTTATAGAAGAACAATATATTCTAATAATTAAGGATTTTCTTCAAAATGTTCTAATAACCTCAACCACCAATTAGATCACAAATGAATTGGAATTTAAATAGATGATATTATAGGCCAAAAACTTCAAGCATATATTTAACAATCTTCTCCTTTACTTGAATTTTCTTGTATCTAAAAGCTTGCTCCACCTTTTCCATAAATGCCTTAATCCATCATGTTCGATGTAAATCAACAAAGGTTTCCAATGAAGTACCTACTAACTAAGTGTATATAGTGATGGCTTTTTATCCAAATTCTCTACTTCTCTTTGCTTATTGTATACATCAATTTCTACTTTGTAAGCACCCAATTTCGGGATGCAATTGTGCACAATTGCAACATAAGCCCCTATGATGAAATTCATTCAAAAATTGAACTTGATTGTCAATTTTCTGGACTTTAAGGACTAAATTACAACATTATTTTAGGGTTTGATTGCAAATAAGTTAATTTTTAGGGGTCTTTTGGTAATTAAAAAAAGAGTTGGTATTTAATGTAGATCGGTATTAATGTAATGCCAAGAGGCATTACACAATGTCAACTAGCATTATGTAATGCCAACCAGCATTGTGTAATGCCGATCGGCATTGCACAATGTCGGTCGACATTGCACAATTTTGACTCGTAAAAGTTGATTTTTTCACGTATTTTATCAATTTTTCAGCGTTTTGATTGGTTGAAAATTCAATTTTATCTTTATTATTATCTAACAAAAATTTCAACGCGTTCAAAATGCTTTAAAAAACAAAATTCTTATCAAGTTGTTTTTGAAGAGATGAGTTTGTTCCTCCTTTGGAGAAAACCAGTACACGTAGACTCTGCTTTAAAAAGCGGAGTCTGGATGTGTGCGGGGGACTTCTTCTTTTTAAGAGGATTTTTTTTGAAAGGCACACAAAGACACAATAAAAAAAAATAGAGAGACTGTCAGCACTAAAAACCCTAATTTTGGATACTGAAGTTTTCAAAAGCAATAGTCCAGAATCAACAATTTTTCAATTTTAACAGTGATAATCCAATTTGAAGGGCTCAAAAAGGGCATTTGCACAACATCTAAATCTTCAATGTTATTTTTTATTTCATTTTTTTACTCTTTTCTATTATTTTCAGTTTATGATTTTTCTTTTATTTTTAGTTTTTGTTTTGATTATTTGATTTCACTACTAATCTGATTACTATTTTTTGTTTTGATATGTGCATATGGATTGAGGAGGATACTGCCTATATTAAAATTGAGCAGAAGGTCCATGGAATGTCATGGAAGAACTTATGTTGTTTCCCAGTAGGATTTAGGATTTTTTTTATTTATTATTTTTCCATTTTTGGTGTTATATGTAGTTATTTTAATTTCTGGATGTATAATCATTTAATTTTAATTTTGTACATAGTTTGTAATAGCCCCAGTAGTGGCAATAACGAAAAATTTAATTTTCTATACTTTAAAATTAATTAGTAATTAGACTCAA
Organism: Mallotus nudiflorus; assembly: GCA_947683625.1. Taxonomy (NCBI): domain Eukaryota; kingdom Viridiplantae; phylum Streptophyta; class Magnoliopsida; order Malpighiales; family Euphorbiaceae; genus Mallotus; species Mallotus nudiflorus. The sequence goes on along the minus strand of CANTUR010000785.1, from coordinate 1,039,424 downwards.
TTGGGAAAAAAATCAATTAAAATCAATGGTGGCAGTAGCTTAAATTAGGGTTTGCATGTAATTAATTTAGGTTTTTTTAAAAAATCATTATAATGTTTGTTTGATCCATTTTTTGTGTTTTGTTTATTTTGGGTTTTTTTTTTTATGTTTTTACGCCCCAAGCCCACGTTTAGGTCTAACCCACTTAATAAACTGACTTAAAAAATGGTTTAGGTTTTTAATAATTAAAATCAATTTAGGCCCATTATGTTAATTAGATTTTAGGCCCACTTAGTTAATTAAAACTTGTATAGACTTAGCTCAACCCACTTAATTGCATTTCTTTTAAAATAAATAGACCTAGGCCCACATTTCACTTAAAATAAAACCAAGTTAGACTTAGGCCCACTAATTTGTTTTTTTTTAAATTGAATAGACTTAAGCCCATATCTTAGAAAGGCTAAAAATTAGATTTAGACTCACTAATTAATAAATGTAGGCCCACTTTTATTTCATTTCACTTGTAAATAAAATGTAGATTTAGCTAACTTATAAAATAAAAGTAACATAGTTTAGACATAGGGACATTGCCCTTTTGATGTATTTTTTACTTGTAATTTTATTGACTTATTGCCTTTTTGGGTAGATGGATGTTAATTAAGGTTTAATAAAATTGCATGTAATTAGAGGATGAAATAATCATTTATAAAATTATTCTAAAAGAACATGAGACTAAGAGAAGTTAGTATTCTGTATCTAGAATCTCCTGGTTGTGGTGCTAATTTTCTTTTAGAGAATCGAGTACCACCAATCAAATTGTCGCAGTTATTACCTTAGGTGGCAACTCCTCATCTCCATGCCACGTCTTTGTGACAGTGGTTAGTGTGTTCTCTAAGGCCCTGAGTCTAAACAGTGACGCAGTTGCTAAAATATTGGACGAGCGCTAAACCCCGTTATCTACATACTTCTCTAACAATACTCCGTGCATCAAATTGTGTGTCAAAAATACTCATACTAATACTTGATGCGCTTCACAAGTCATATTGTGATATAATTTTTCTATCTTGGACCTTAATGTTACTCATAACAAAACCCTAAGTAATTATAGACATCTTTGATACCACTTTTTAGTAATTTAAGATTTGTGGAAGTGTGTAAGGATCAAAAAATTATTTGAAATAATAAACATATATGGCAATAATAGATAATATACACAAAACACACCAATTTAACGTGATTCGGTGTAAACTTACATAGACAAGCAAATGAGACAATAAATTAACTACACCAAAACAAAAGTACAAGAAAATAACATGGAAATACTTTTTAACACAATTACATCCAAATAACCTCACTAATAATCTCACTTGCCCAAAGAGATTAACATGTCAATCTTAAAATATCAACACAAGAGACCCAATAGCTTATACTTAAAATATCATGGTGGCAAATTTGGTGCCTTTTCTGCACACCTAATATATAGAACTTTGCCCCTATTTATAAAGGAATAAAATATCCTAATAATCGAGGATTCTCTTCAACAAAAAATAATTGTTTCCTAAATAAGAGTCAAATCCATCTAAGAAAAAATTTCCTTGACTTGGCCACCAATAAATGCACTTGAACTTTTAAAAAATGATATTGTGGATCAAAAACTTCAAGACATATATTTAACATAATGTTAATATTTGACAACTATTTTACTACTGTTTATATATTAAATTTCAAAGTTATCTAATAATTTATTTTTCATGTGATTTTTAGGAGTTAATTTTCATAATTCTATACAATTAACATTGGAAAAATAATTATTTATTATTTAAAATTAATTTTCTTCACAATCCTATCGAATTTAGAATTATATAATTTGCTAGTCAAATTTTTTCTTTTTTGCTAAAGCTATTAGGTTAAGGATTTTGTAATCTATCAAACATTAATCATTAATTATCAATTTATTAAAATATTAGAAGTTAAATTGATTAATTTTACCATTGGATCTTAAATCTTGATAGTCTTATAAAATGGTCCAGTGATAATCTTAACTGATTGGGAAAGGTATAGATTGTGTGTTTTGGGCATGCGTCTCTATGAACTTAAAATTTAAAAATGTATAACCAAGAACTCCAAAAAACTTGAACCTTTAAAATCCTAAATTAGGTAGTTAGAGCTTGAAATTAGAACCAAAGGAGCTAGAATGCAACAGTTTGTGTGCATGAGCCAATCCTATGCATGGAAAGAAAATCCACATGCATAGGTCAATTTACTCACATGTGTGGGATGCGGTTTTCCATATGCGTGAATGCATGGATCATTTGCATCTTATGCTAATCCATGTGCATGGGTATTATTCCATGAGCACCTCAAAATCCATGCACATAAATTGATGCCTAAATAGAAGATAAATTTTTTTAGTTTTGGAAAGATTTTTGCACCAAAATTCTACTAGTTTTATGCTAGAATACCTTATTCAAACCTTAAAATCCATTTTAAATAAAAAAAACCAATACCTATCATCTTCATTGCAAAATCATGCTTCAAAAATATATCAAGTATTTTCTATTCATTTTTCATTAAAAATTGACTAGGATAACTCATTCAATCCTCGATTGAAATTCTATAACCTCCATTGATTGAACAAATTTTAGTCATATCTTTAAAGAACATATTATTTATTTTAATATAACATTTGTATCTTTGCATTTTTCTCCTTCTAATCTTCCTTTTTTTTTTATTGTTCCTTTATATGTTTAGTGGAATTTATTGTATTTAGGAGCTAATATACTAGATCGAGCTCTTTTTATTGAATTTTGAATATTTTTTATTTAATATATTTTATTTGATTGTAATTTTATGACTCTTGGTATGTTTAGTGCTATTGTATATGCATGAGTAATCCACCCATATGCAGCGGGTTATTAAAATGTTATTATCTTGTCAAATTTCTTTTTTCTTCTCATTTGTATATTAATTTTAGTCATTTTGAGTGTTTACATGTTTTAATTTCACTCTTGCTTGAAATAGGAGATGTGAAGCATTATTTTTATTTTTAGTACGTTTGAATGACTATTGTGAGTTGTTATAGCGATTGGTATTAAATGTCTATTTACAAATGTTTTAAAATATAAAAATAATATACATTTGTGTTGATTATGCATGTTGATAAGATTTTGTTTCTCATGATTTTACTTATCAAATACTATAAATTGTGTAGAAGTTAAAGTTATTGCATGTTTACATAATTTATCATTAGATCAGTATTATAATAATTTTTTGTCCCTTTTTTCTCTATTTTGGATGTATTTATTAGGAAAATGATATGAATAATTGTAAATATTCTTTTTTTCTTTTCTATTTTATCTCTTTGATTATTGTGGGTGTGTGAATATATAATTCTTCAACCATAACTAAGGTGATGAAAATGTGTAATGGGTATTATTTAATAAGAAATTGGAAAACTAACGTATAATCTTTAATAAGAGTATGATTTTAGCTCAATTTGAAGTCCATTTTCCACTTTTTTGAGTGATAGTTTGGTGACTTCTTCACACTGAGGCTTCTTTGAGGTCTTAAAAGTTTCTCACAATACTCAATCTTTCAACGCTATAGTTGCAACCATCTAGAGGGCCTGAGGGCATCACTAGCCTTCAACTTGTTCATTTAATAGATAAAAAAGTACAAAAAAAAACTTTATGGTTTAATATTTTCATAATTTTTAATATGTGATTTTTTGTGACAAATTAAAAACTATGTGGTTTATATCATTGTGATCTCAAGTATATAAAATTGACATTGTTAGTTTTTATGATGTTGCAAATAAAAAGACTTGTGCTTGCACCATGTCACATGAGATGATGATATGTCAGTACCATGTTATTGTCATGTCATATGAAAGAATAATATGTCAACGTCATATTATATAAAAATAAATGTTAGCTTTATGTTAGCATTTTTTAATGGTATTAATATTATATATTTAAAATTGCTAATAGTGGAAGTCATACCTTATTTGTCATAAAAAAAAATAACGTACTAAAAAATTATAAAAGTATTAAACTACAAGAGCACCAACTCTTAGGGTCATTTTCCAAAATCTTGATCGCCAATGATGAAAATATCTCACAATTGTAAGATATTGATAAAAATAAACAACTTTCAAACCATTTCAAACCCTAAACCTTACTCGATAACCAATTGAACCTTTTTAGAAAACCAAACCAGACCACGACCAAGCCTTAACTAGACCTTATGTGTGCTGGAGAAGAGGCTTAAGCTCTTTGTTGATGGGAAATTCTCTTTGAATAATGTCTTTTAAGTTAAAAAGTTAAGTCCCAAAAAAAGGACTCCATTTATATTAGTTTTTGTGTTTTTCAATTTGGATTGTGTTCCGAGAGTCTTGGTTTAACCTTAAGAAATCTTAAAATGAAATGTAAAATTTTATTCAATCAAGTTTTTTGGAGGTCAAATCAAGCTCCTAAGACTAAATTTATTGCCTAAAACTATCTTCTAAAATCCTAGAATGTTTGTAGCTCTTGTTTGGTAAAATGTCAAAATTTTGACCTTTGGCTGTCAAAGTGGATCCTACTTATGTCTATGTCATCATCCATATTTATTAAATAAGGCTTTTATCTCTAAATAGAATAATCTATTTTAGAATATTCCATGTCAATTGTCAAGTATAAAGACAAAATTACATATTCTATTACTTTTAAACCTTTAAAATGTAAAATAATTACATAATATACCAACATGTGTTTCTCTATAAATAGATAAGCATAGGTAAAAATAAAAGGGGACTTTTAGAAAAGACTTTAGAAGACTCTTGTTATACTTTTGGAGAGATAGAAGTGCGGTGCTTACATTATTAAGAAAATGAGTGAAATATAGATAAATACAACTAAAACTTTTTTTCTTTCGATACATCCCAAATATCCCCAAAAATCACTTTTGAATCCTCTTAAATTCTATAATCAATCATCAACCTCAATGCTAAAATGGCCTAAACACTCACCTCAAACACAAACTAAACACATCCAACCTAAAACCAACTTTTGTTTTAATTCAATCATCAACTTTTGGTCCATTCCAATTCATTTTTTAAGGTTAAACACCTTCAAAAAGAACTTTTTTCCTTCTAAAGTCTTTTATTTAGGATATTAGGGCTTGATTTATTGAAAATTTTGATCAAATAGTCACAATTCGACCATTTGGATAAATAATCTGCTCATTGTTCATCCCTATAGCTGATTGTTTCCCTTAAATGGTTGGTCAAAACAATAGCCTAAGCCAACCATCCTCCCTTATAAATCGGCTTTTCAAGTCTTTTCACTATTATTTTAATGTTTTTTATCTGAAAATGAGTGTAAGGATGGTGTATGAGCCTTAAAAATCTTTAAGATTGTGGATGGTTTATCAAAATAGAGCTATAAAATCCTAGAATGATTATAACTTTCACATTTTTTTAGGTTTTATATATAAATCTTTGATTTTAAACTTTTAAATTTGTTTTCTTATTTTGCTTTAATTTGATATCTATTTGATTTTCTGTTTTTAATTCTTTATTAACTTTATGTTGATAGTCAAGGTCTTATATTTTCTATAACTCTTCAATAACTTGATTTTCTATTTTTTATATACTTTATACTTATGGTTTTTGTAATTGATTATTTATGTTTTGCATAATATAACCCTTGTTTAATTAATATTTAATGATTAAATCTTGCATATTTGCATTTCATGTAACTGATTGTATCTCATGTGTTTGATTATATATCACTACAATATGTGTACTTCATTTTTAGATCTCTTAAATACATTTTATGTGCACCCAATTTTGACATCAATGAATCAACTCAACACTAATTTGTTCACTGACCTTTTTTCTTGTTACGAAAAATAGAGGAGTACTAGAAGAGCACCTAGGGATGATAAAATAGCAATTACAACCCTAAAATCCAGCTAAGTGAAACAAAGAGTCGCTATTTAGTATCACTTGAGAAATTATTCAATTAAAGACTAAGCAAACTAATTAGATCCCTTGTTTAGAACCAAATCTTCTTGTTATATAAAGAAATTGGATTCATATGTCAATTTAAGCAGTAGTAAACTCATAAAATAAGGCAACCTTATATTGTTTGGGTGTTGTACGTTGTCTACCTTATTATTTAATGTAGAGATTCCAAGAGATATGTACCAAGTTGGATCGACCATTACATGCAAATGCAAATACAATATATACAAACAAATACACAACAATAATATATAAAATGCATGAATATGAAAAATGCATGATCATAATAAATATCCAAAACCATAGCAAAAATGCATTATCATAGCAAATATAACAAAGATGCATGAACATGGTATACATGGCAAGATGCATAAGTATAACATACTTATATTAACATGACATGACAATTTATTCAAAGTCATTGCATAAATGTGATAATTATGGCATAATATGTGAAAGCATATGGTTGTAAATTCTAAGCATATAATTCTAAGTACTTCATATTATTCAAAAATAAAACATGCAGATGAAATTTTAAAAAAAAAACATGAAAGCATCAACCAAAAAAACATGCTAAAGAAAAAAAAGATTAGATGGAAAAAACTTTCAAGAGGTCTCCTATGAGTAGTTTAAGTGGTAAAAGGTGTGGACTTATTATTAAAGAGAGTAAGATTGAAACACCTTTCCCCACCCCCCCCCCCCCCACCCCACCCCACCCCTTTCTCCCTTGTAATGTGAAGAATTAACCATCTCTACTAGTTATTCAAAAAAAAAACTTTAAATAGCATGTCCTTCCTCAGTGCCTTTAGAATCGAGAACTAGCGTCTTGAACTTGTGTTTTGGCCTCTTATTTCAAAGGAATCAAAATTTAAAAATATAAAGGCATGAAAATATGTTTTAAGAACAAAAAGGATAATTTGTGAAAAAAAAAAGTTAAAATAAAAAATTTTAGAGAAAATTAAAAAATAAACATTTGATTAGAAATCATATGGATGAAATGAATTTTGGATGTGAAAACATGAAATTTGAGAAATTAAGTTGAAAAATCTTTTAATGATAATTGCTTGATTATCATAGCTCGTTACTGGAATTATCCCATCACTTAAGCTTCAAAAACAAGATTTTATACCTTGAATGGATTGATCTCATACAACAAGCTATTGCTTCTTTATAGTTCAAACAAATTATCACCATCCAAAAACCAAGGTGAAAACAATTAAGCAAAATAAATAATTTGAAATCAAATGAATATATCTTAATGAGAAATATAAAATTTGGTAAGATTAAGAAAAAAGAATCATTATCATCATAAAGGAATACCATAAGATAATAAGAATATCACAAAATTATAAAAACTATAAAAGTTAATGGCACATGCCATTATTCAATATTTCATTATGTTTTCTAGGGAAGCATGATAACTTGGTTTCTTTTACGTCATGGGATAATAACACCTATTTATTCTGGGAGTGCTTTCCAAGTTAAGTTGAAGCTCTTATTAGAAAGTTTTTGTGCAAGAGTTCATGATGTATAAGTTTGAAACAACACCTTATGTCAGGGCCGCCAAGACTTATTTGAGTTAAAGTTGCCCCATAACTATGCATAAAGTCTTTCTTTTCAAGCATTGCCATTGAAATAACAAATAATATCAATTGTTGCCATTTATTTTATGATCACAATCATCACCATTGAGCTTCACCATCATGGTGTATATGAAAAATATATAAACACATATAAGCACAACAAGATCAAGTGTTCTAAGTAAAAGATTGTCAGGTCAAAAATTAAAAACTAAAACTCTATCAAAGCACCTATCTAAATAAAAATATAAATTAAATGATTATAAAAACATAAGCAATTGTTGAAGATGAAGTTCTTCATGTGCATGGAGAATATTTCTATAAAAATTAGTATTACTTATAAATTAGTGTTGTAAAGTTATGGAGAACAAAAAGATTTTCAATCCATACCAATAGATTACTCCTCTCCTATATTTTTGGGTCCTATCAAGATGGGCTGGCCATACCATAATGGCACATGGTGAAACTATTCTGGCTACTAGGCTAATTTCAATATCAATGGTAAACAAATGAAAGACAAGATACTTAAGTTTTGGTTTCTTTAAAAAAATAAAAAGCAAAGAAAATTCATTGATCAACAAACATCTAGTGATGAAGTACCACTAAATCAACCAAAATTATGCAATTTGTTCAAGATTTTAATAGAACCATGAAGATACTACCAAGGATGAAAGTCTTTTTATTTTGAATAATAACTTATAAAATTTAGATTGGCAAAGGTCCAAACCATGATTCCTAAAAAAGTAATTTTACTTTCGAGTTAATAAAAGAGAGGAATAGAGCTATCAATCTACCAGACATAAAACTAGAAGTCTGAACTCTCCTTCAAGTGATCTGCTAAATTCAAGATTCAAAAAAAAAGCCATGGAACTGCATTTAGAAGCTTGAGAAAAAGCCTCATCTTTAACTTAAAGGATCAAAGCATCATTTAGTTGTACTTAAGGTGCCTAGGTCCTTGTTGGAAGCTTCAAGATACTAATTGCTATGGAAATAAGTTGTAAAGCTCAAAAATGATTTTCATGTTAAAATAGCCAGCTAGCCATTATGGAAGAAGGTAAAAAAACATCATCAGACACTACAATAGGTCGTACAAAAGTAAAAAGGGAACCTACCTCAGTTTAAGTGCTTTTATGTTTAACCAAATGAAGTAATGACATAGAGAAAAGAACACTCAGCAAAATCATTACACCTTGAATCAAATAGCATTTGAGTCATCGTCAAGAACTCATTAGATGGCCAAACATCATCTCTTATACCTAAATAGCAAGACCAAAGATTTATGTTCCACATTTTGAAGAGGAATGACAATCAGATGGATGACTTTGAGGCTTGGTATTTAATGGAAAAGACCATGATACTATCAAAATGGAAAAACCTCTAGTGCATCAACCATATTCGACTCCGTACTTAATTCAATAGTGAGGAGAATTATGGTAACAAAATTATAGTTAGACAATAGTTCATTATAAAGAAAAAATCAAATTCACCTTATCAAGATAGCAGCTAAGCAAACAAACATTTGTTGTTAAGGTTCTCCAACTTATTACAACTTAAAAGAAGAAACTCATAAGGTCGACAAAGTATAAGGCCATCAAACGAGATTGATTCTTAGATCAATCAACCTCTACCAAGTACCAAGATTATAAGTTGAGCAGTAAGTGCCAACATCTACTAAGTATCAACTACTGGACTTTGATTTTTTAAATATCAAAAAATGACCATTGAAGCCTTAAGTATCCGAGCATCATTTTCAAACGTACATCCACTATTGGACACCAAATTTATAGGCACTCAAACTCCTAGTAACGAGAAATTATGGAGAGTCGGCCATTCACTTCATGAGCATTCACCGAGCTCCAAGCATCAAATTCTTAAGTGTCTGAATAACCCTAGTATTATACACCTACAAGTATGTCGAACTTGTAAAATCAATGGTTTAGTGAGTATCAAAGAAGAAATAGGTTATGTCCATTTTGCAAATTGATAAAAGATAATAAAGAAATAGATTATGATTGAGTATATCGAGTTTGCAAAAATAATTAACAATGTGGAGTTGATAAAAAGACAATAGAGAAATAGATTACGACCGAGTATATCGAGTTTGCAAAAATAAGTGACAATGTGGAGTTGATAAAAAGACAAAATTAATCTGAGAGATTAAACTTTTGCCAAAATTGTGTAGAATACACAAAGTCTAAAGCTTTAAAAAATGATAAATAAATAATCAAGAATGGGCATGCATGCCTCTCTTCTACACCGATAATGTTGAAGCATGTCATCATGCTTGGAAGCACATGCATAGTCCGAGTGAAGCATTTAGAAGAGTCTAAGTACTGGGCATTCAAATTTTTACTCGAAAGATGAAATCAAGAATGCATAAGAAAAGGATTGGGTAAAAGGAGAATAATATTATAATTTCACCTTAGGCTATAGTGTTGTGGAATTTGAGTTAATCTCCTCTAATAATAACAAAGTCACCTTGAGAACTATAGCACAAGTGACTAGAGTGTAAACAATTGTACTAAAAATCACCCGAAAGTAGATTCCCAGAAAAGAATGGTAAGGTCACAATAGTCCCACTTCAAAACCACACTCCTTAGTTACCAAGAAAAGTAATTTTAATAGCCTAATAATTAACAATAACTATACTTGACAATAACTATTAAATAGACATAAAAGAGAACACCAAAACTTTAACAAGGTTCGGCCAATTATGCCTACATCCTCGGACACTATCAAAATAATATTTTACTAATTGAGGAAATAATACAAAAAAGAGAGAAAGAATAAAAATAGCCTAAATATTTAAGAAGACTAATTTTTGTAGGATTAGTTTAACTAAAGGGGGAGGAGTCCTTTTATAGCCTAAAGACCCCTCTATTTTCTTTTAATCTTCCCAATGTGGGATTGCATAATTTTTCCAAAAGACAACAAATCTCCACCTTGGAAAAATTCCATACAATTCTCTCATAAATCCAACCTTCAGTAGTGTCTGTAAATTTCATCTTTCAATTTGTAACAATATTGATCATGTTTAAGAAATGTTTAAACTTAATTACAGTTGCCACTTTTGTCATTATATCAATAGGATTCTCAATGGTTTTAATTTTCTGGATTATGACTCCACCTTCTTCAAGAATCTCCCATACAAAGTGATATCGAACATCGATATACTTTGTCCTTGTATGATAAACCTGGTTCTTTGCTAAATGAATAGCACTATGACTATCATAATACACTTTTGTGTGCTTCTACTCAATTCCCAATTCACCAAGGAACCCTCGAAGCCAAATTGCCTCCTTTACAACCTCTATAATTGCCATATACTCTACCTCTGTAGTAGACAAAGCAACTGTTGACTGTAAGGTGGACTTCCAACTGGCCTGTGCCTTTGCAAAAGTAAACATATAACCAATAGTTGATCGACACTTATCCAAATCACCAGCATAGTCAAAATAACAATACCCAACTATACATTAACCATCTTGTCTATCCTACTGAAATACCAAACCAATATCTACAATGTTTAGAATATACCATAGAATCCATTTCATAGCTTGACAATGCTCCTTTCTAGGATCATGCATGTACCTACTCATAACCCTAACTGCCTGTGAAATATCAGGCCTTATACACACCATTGTGTATATTAAGCTATCAATAGCACTTGCATATGGTACTTTTGACATGTGTTCCCGTTTTGTATCATTCTTCGGTGACATGGATGCACTAAGCTTGAAATGAGGAGCAAGTGGTGTACTAACTAGTTTTGACTTCTCATTCATGCCAAAACATTTTAGTACCTTCCTTAAATATTCTTTCTGAGATAAACAAAGTCTCCCCAATTTCCTATCTTTGGTTCTTTTTATGCCGAGAATCTTTTTTACTTCACCAAGATCCTTCATCTTAAACTCCCTGTTCAATTGAGTCTTTAATTTCTCAATCTCTATCTAACTCTTAGAAGCTATCAACATATCATCAACATAAAGAAGAAGACATATATAGGATTCGTCTTATAGCTAGCATAAATACACACAATGATCATATTTGCTTCTCGTGTACTTTTGCCCTATCATAAACTTGTCAAATCGCTTATACCACTGCCTCAAAGATTGCTTCAATCTGTACAATGATTTTTCCAATTTGCAAACCATCTTTCTTTACCAGTAACTTTGAATCCATCTGGTTAAGTCATGTAGATTTCCTCATCCAAGTCTCCATGTAAAAATGCAGTGTTTACATCCATCTGAACTAGTTCCAAATCCAACTATACTACCAGAGCCAATAAAATTTTGATTAAGGAATGTTTTACAACTTGAGAAAATAATTCATTATAATCAATTCCCTCCATCTATGTGTAGCCTTTAGCCACTAATCTTGCTTTGTAGTAAACATTATCCTTATCAGGAAATCCATCTTTCTTTGCATATACCCATTTGCACACAATTGCTTTCTTTCCCTTTAGAAGACTAGCTAGTTTCCATGTTTAATTCTTTTCAAGGGACTGAATTTCTTCATTCATAGCAATCCTCCACTTTTCATGTTCTAAACTTTGTACTGCTTCACTATAAGTGGCAGGAACGTCATTAATGGTAATTCGTGATGCAGAAGAGACCATATTAGCATAGCGAGTAGGTTGTCTAATGGTCCTCTTTCCCTTCCTTAATGCAATTGATTCATGTTGTTGAGGAGGTACTTGGGTATGAATTTCTTCTTCATTTCACTATTCTTCTACCATATGAGAGTCATCATTAGTTTCTACATTAGGTGGGACAATTATGTTACTATCATACTCCACCTGTTTGGGAGTACCATCTTTCTGCTCCATTTTTTCTGAAGTCACCTTTCTCAACATGGTAGATTCATTAAATGTAACATCCCTATTGAAGATTACTTTCTTTATTTCTGGACACCAAATATGATAGCCTTTCACACCAGAAGTGGTCCCTATAAAGATTACCTTATTTGCTCTTAGGTCCAGTTTTGACTCTTTAACATGGTAATATGTAATGGAACCAAACACATGTAAGGAATCATAATCTACAGTAAGTTTTCCAAACCATTTCTCCAATGGCATTTTACCACCAATAGTAGTCAATGGTAGGCGGTTGACAAGATGACAAGCATATACTATAGCCTCAACCCAAAATTCTTTGCCCAACCCAGAATTAGACAACATACATCGAACCTTCTCTAGTAATATTTAGTTCATTCGCTCTACCAGCCCATTTTTTTATGGTGTATATTTGATGATGAAGTGTTTGATAATACCTTCATCTTCACAAACTTTCAAAAATGTATTAATTTTTAACTCTTCACTATTATTTGTGTGGAGACATTTGACTTTTCTGCCTATTTAAGCCTCCACCATCTTTTTCCATTTTAAAAAAATTCCTAGCACCTCATCCTTCATCTTCATTGTATACACCCTTACTCTTCAGGAAAAATCATCAACAAAGAAAACATAATAGTTTTTTCCTCCCAATGAAGAATTCTTGGAAGGCCCCCATATATTTGAATGAATATACCCTTAATATCATGGATGGCTATTCCAAATTTTACCCTTGTCTTCTTCCTTTTGATATAATGCTCATAAAAATCCAATTTGCAAGCCCGAGCTCCTTTCAATAATCCTTAATCTATATGCAATTTCAAGGATTTTTCTCTAGCATGCCCCAAGCGCATATTACATAACCTGGTTGCTTATAACTCCTTATCATTAATAAAAGCTATTACGGCTGCTATCCCAATAATTATACTACCCAGAAAGTAATACACATTATTTCTTTTTTGAATCCCTTTTATTATCAGAAGTGTACCATAGATGATTCTCATTATCCCATCTTTCACCCTTACTTTGAAACCTTTTGACTCTAAGGTTCCTATAGAAATAAGATTCCTTATTAAATTCAGAACCTAATGAACACTTGTTAAGGTTCTGACTGATCCATCCTGATTGCTCAAGCGAATTGAACCAATCCTATGTGTGTTAAAAGGGACTCTACCTTTTAGTTCTTTAAAGTCAAAGAACCATTCTTAATTAGGAGTCATATGGTGACTACAAGCTGAATCTAACAACCATGAACTTGAACAACTAGTTAATGGTGTAGTAGCAATTAAAAGATTTGAATCTGCATCATCACACTTAGCTACATTTGAATTTGAGACAACCTTTCCTTTTCCAGGTTTGCCTTTGTTCTTTAGCTTAGGACAATCTTTCTTCCAATGCCCTTTTTCTTGACAAAAAGCACATTGATCTTTGCTCATTTTGGACTTTGAATTTGATCTCCCTCTTCTTCCTTTACTTTGGCTCTACGAACGACCTCTAACAACAAGAGCTTCTGCTTCAACACTTGTATTTTTTTTTCTTTTCTTTCTTTCGCAATTCATAACTATACAAGGCTGCAATTACTTCACTTAGAGATGCAACAACCTTCCCATAAAGTTAAGTAGTTTCAAGATACTCAAACTCATTATGAAGTGATCCCACCAGCATCAGAGCTAGATCTTCATCATTAAAAGTCCCATCCATATTCATCAAATCAGTTACTAGCTAATTAAAGCTAGTAATATGATCATTCATCGTGGTACTTGGAAAATAATTAAAGCATAACAATCTATTTTTCATGTAGAGTTTATTCTAATTGCTTTTCTTCAAGAATTTCTCCTCCAATGCCTTAAATAATTTACTTACAAAAGTTTCTTTAGAAAATGCATACTTTTACTCTTTAGAAAGACATGATAAAATTGTACCACATGTCAATCTATTGATCACCTTCCATTCTTTCTCCTTAACATCATCTAGTTTCTCTCCTTCAATCGCAATAATTAGACTCTCCTGAAAAAGGGCATCTAGAACCTCACTTTTCCATATACCAAAATGATCAGTGCTATAAAAAATCTCTACTGTAAATCTAGCATTTGTAATAGCATTTCTTGCCAAGACTGAAGATGATGAAGTTGTCGACGTCAATGTGGATAATTTTGTGCTATTTGTCATTTCTGCTACAAATTCTATTTAATAGCTGTCGATGTAGAATGCCAATTAGCCTAAGGAAATTTAATATGATGTGGAAGATCAGTCTAAGCCGTAACCACAGAGCATGCTAAAATAAACCAAGAGCTTTGATACTAATTATTATGGAATTTAGGTTAATTTCCACCAATAATAACAAAGTCACCTTGAGAACTATTGCACAGGTGACTAGAGTGTAAACAATTGTGCTAAAAATCACCCCAAAGTAAATTCCCACAAAAGAGTGGTGAGGTCATAATGGTTCCACTTAAAAACCACACTCCTTAGATAGAATTTTATGAAGAGAAGTAATTTTAATAGCATAATAATTAACAACAACTATACCCGACAATAGCTATTAAATAAACAGAAAAGAGAAAACCAAAAATTTAACAAGGTTGACCAATTATACCTACGTCCTCAGACACTACTAAAATAATATTTCACTAATTGAGGAAATTTAAAAAAAAAAAGAGAGAAAGAATACAAAAAGCCTAAATATTAGAGAAGGCTAATTTTTGTGGGATAAGTTTAACTAAAGGGAGAGGATTCCTTTTATAGACTAAAGACCCCTCCATTTTCTTTTAATCTTCCTGATATAGGATTGCACAATTTTGCCAAAAGACAACATCTGGCATTATAGGAATATCCAAGGCAACTATGGCAACAACTTCACAAATGTACATTAATAAATTAATATTCTTTTGTAAGAGCCCAGATAGCAAAACAAAAGCAAATAAGTGAACCATAAGATCTAGAAGGAAGTCATCTCGATTTTCTTCAAAATTTCCTTAGTAATATTTGAGCTAGTAAATAAACGAATATAAATACTCATTGATTGAGGAGCCGATAAGAGCACCACTATAGATAAGAATTCTTTTTCAATTATTTATTTTTTATTTTCATTACTTCTCAATTATTTATTTTCATAAGCTTGTCACACAAGCACGCTTATACAACTATACATAGACGTTCATCCATGAATTCATTATTATTATTATAGCTTCATATATGAAGTTAAAAAAACATGCACCAATCACATTGGTATATTTTATACATCAGGAACTGACAATAAATTGAGATTAATCAAATGATCCAAGGATCTTCTCTTTTGTAGTGACGCTTTGCCTTCGATGAGGTAAGATATTGATCAATTGATTTATGTACTTAAAGGCTTATGAATATCCTAGTCTAAAAAAGCTTTAAATAATCAAGAGCACAAAAGGGACCTGATGGTACTAAATGGAGCATAAAAGAAGAATGAACAAAATGGTAAAAATGAAATGGAAAGAGCCTTCCATGCATATACCCACTAATGGCATAAACATGCACGTAGCATTCAAAGTCATCTTAAGAATTCAATGGTCTTGGAATCTCTTAGTTTACAGTAAAACAATAATATTGACTAACATTAGAACTGGTTCCGAATCATCATAAAGGAAAAGCAAGTGTTTACATAAAGGCTAAGTTTGTAAATTTAGAAGCAAAATGGTAGAATATTACAAGACAACAATAGAAAGCAAGGATTAAAATTTGATCCATGCAATTCTCTAAAATCTAGATCAACACATGTGAAGAAAATAAGCATTTAAAGCCCTTGATTTCTTATTAGGCCACAATCAAATAAAAAAGTATGGGATACAAATACTACAATAGCAATGCTCAGCAAAACATATATCATTAGCAATAATGTTTGAAACTTGACATCAATCATTATTTTGACTAGGCAGCTACCATCAATAGAGTTATCAAAATTTAAGATCGAGCAACATCTTTGTTAGCCTCAACAGTAACTCAGGTCATTTCTTTGCACCAATCACCAAAGTCCAATAACTGAAGCTGACACCTTCATGTCATTTCAATAACACTGAAGTTCTGAGACTCGGGTCATTTCTATAATACTAACATCTAAGTCTAGTGACTGAAGCTAGCACCTTCAAGTCGTTTCAATAACATTGAAGTTCCAAGACTTGGATCATTTCAATAATACTGAGCATCAAAACTCTAGCAATTGAAGCTGGTCCTTAGGTCATTTCATAACAGTGAGGCTTAACACTAGGGTCATTTTATAACACTGAGCATCAAGAATTCGACATTTGAGGCTGGGCACCTCAGCTTGTCCCTCAACACCGAGTATCACCTCAAGCAAATCATCATCTCCGAACATCTCAATTTCAATAGAGGATATCATTCATCAATTAAGTTATCAAACAACAAAGTATCTCATTCGCACAAATCATTGCTTAGAAACAACACTTCATTAACAAACCTCGGATATAAATATCCGAATAGAATTTCTATAGGGGTCCTCTTAATACCATTATCCATAATCTTACTCTAACAAAGAACTATAATCCTCTATCAATGAGGAGGGATACTCAATTTAAGGCAAACTAGGAAGAAATCTCTAAATCCTTAAAGAAGAAGGAAATCTATTATGGAGATTATTCTATAGAGGAAGTCTATTCTCTCTTAAATAAGGCAACCCTACAAGTACAAGAAATCATATTTCCCTCAGATTTATGTATATTCCTCCCTATATATACATCTCATTTCATCTCATATTCTATATAAAGACATGACACTCTACATTCAGTCATGGCCATCATCTCATCATCACCTCATCATACAGTATTCATCCAACACTCATTCTATCATTGTTCTCTATGTTCTTTATATTTTTCTTTATACAAATACTAACTTAATCTTCATAGTGTTTGTGGGGGAAACTCCACCCATTCACCTATCTTTTTTCATCAATGCAGGTTTCACAGTAAGGATTGATTTTGGAGTTATCAACTTACAATGTTATAATAGCCTTTAAATTGTTCCATATTATGAAACACAAAATGAAAGGGCGTAAAGGAGCTTGCGCACTAAAATTGGATACCAGTGAGGGTTGTAATAAGGTGGAGTGAATTTTTTTAGAATGGATTATGCAATGCATGAGGTTTCCTCAGCATTTAATTAAGTTGACTACGTGATGGTGTAAAAATGTTTCTTACTCTTTTTTGCTTAACAAGATACCTCAAGATTAAGTGGTTCCGCAAAGAAGTCTTAAGCAAAGTTTCCTTTTTTCTCCTTATTTGTTGCTTTTATGGGCAAAAGGGCTCTGGGCGTTGGTTTGGAACTATGGTATCTACGGCGCTCCATCCAATTAGAGTGAGCCGCTCTAGCCCACCAATTTCACACTTATTATTATTTATTTATTTATTTATTTTTTCTGATGATAGTCTTCTCTTATTTAGGTCAAATGTGGAGGAACGCAGAATAAGTCCATTCTTCATTCGTACGATTGGCATTGGGATAGATGGTGAATTTTCACAAATAAAAAATTTCTTTTAGTAGTTACCTAGATGCCAGTTGACATTAGCAAGTTCAAGTTTTATTAGAGGTCAAAAGTTATCATCCTAAATATCTTAGCTTGTCAATGCTGTTTAAAAGATTTTTTTTAAAAAAAAAAAAGCTATTGATAATTTTTTAAAGGAACATATCTGAAAGAAATTAAAAGGTTTTAAAGAAAAGGTGTTATCTATTGCAGGAAAAGAGGTATTAATTAAATATGTAATTCAATCCATTTCTACTAATGTGGTGAGCTGTTTTATTAATTCTGTGATGAGATTCAAGGGCTGCTTAATAAACTTTGGTGGAGTGATTTTGATGATGGTCGCAAACTTCATTTGATGAGGTGGGATAGGAAGTCTAGCTCTAAGTTCCATGGTGGTCTGGAATTTAGGGATTTTTCTAATTTTAAATTACCTTTTACCTGCAAACCAAGGGTGACGCCTAGTTCCCAATCATGATTCCCATTCTAGTCAAATTTTAAAAGCTAAATATTATTGGATGTCCTCTTTCCTGAGTCTCGTACGGGTTGCTGACCATATTATCTTTGGAGAAGTTTTAGAAAAGTTGTTCCTATTCTCTCTTCTCTATTGATTTGTGTTAGAGAGCTGGCAACGGATCTTTAATAAAGATTTGGCACTTATGGAGGTTAATGGCATGCAGTGTCTTTGTTCCAGATATTTTAGCAATCAATGTTACTGTTAGTGAGTTAACTGATGATGAAACTCGAAGATGGAAAGCTAATTCTTTTTACCATTTGAAGCCCAAGCTATTTTGAGATTGCTAATCTGTTTCGGCTTGCCTGTTGATATTTGTTTTTGGGTTCACGCACTGAATGGCGTTTACAACATTAAAATAGGTTATCATGTAGCCTTACAACTTCATAATCCAATGGTTGAAGGTTCCTCGTCATCAGTGGTTTCTGACCCAATTTGGAAATGAGTTTGGCACCTCTCTATGTCTCCCAAAGTGAAAAATTTCACGGTGTTCCTGTCCCTAATTGTTGTCAGTTTTGTGGTGCAAAGTTTATTGCATGTTTTTAAAACCTATCCCCAGGTTTGATGTGTTTGGCTAACTTCTTAACTTAACCAGCGAGTGGACTCATTCTTTCATATGAATATTTTTGAATGGACGCATTCCTTCGTTTCTTTCGGCAGGCAGTGCAAACTTGGTTTTGATAGCTCAAACATTATGGAATATTTGGTACGTTCGAAACAAGTTTGTGCATGGGTCTGATATATCGTTCCTGCCTATGTTGTTGGTCACTTAGGTGGCGAGTTATCCGGAACACTAACATCTTTATCGCAATCACATCTCTGCTAACCAATCAGCTAGTCAG
Organism: Mallotus nudiflorus; assembly: GCA_947683625.1. Classification (NCBI taxonomy): domain Eukaryota; kingdom Viridiplantae; phylum Streptophyta; class Magnoliopsida; order Malpighiales; family Euphorbiaceae; genus Mallotus; species Mallotus nudiflorus. The sequence goes on along the minus strand of CANTUR010000785.1, from coordinate 1,020,162 downwards.
CGATGGCACCCTCCTATACGTAATATTTTCAAACTGAACGCTGATGCCTCTATTGTTGCAAATCCATCTGCCGTTGGTCTTGGGGTTGTAATTCGAAATATTAATCTTGATCAAGTAATGCTAACAGCAGGTTAGAATTTGTGGATTGGGACCATCGTTAAGGTAGCTGAGCTTGAAGCTCTATTGTATGCATTGTGGAATTATTGTATTTAGCAGCTCCAGCATCAATCTCCAGGACTGCAGTGTTGTCCCTCGTCTATGATGATGTTCTCCAACTTTCCCTTCTTTTTGACTTTGTCATTTTTTAAAATGTAAATGGTCCTCCAAGATGGGCTCTACAACTTCAAGAGACTACTGTCCTTATGGAAGAAACACCATTTTTTTTTAATATCCTCTGTCATGAATGATTTATACCCTTCTTCTTGAGTAATAGATTGCTTTTTTCCTAAAAAAAATTACTTTTTAACATGTTTAAAATTTTAGTTGAATAAAAAGAATGTCCAAACTGTTAGTTATTAAACTTGAAATTAGTATATATATAATAAGTTTAAAATAATTGTTATTATTTATAACTAATATTGTTTAAAATTTACGGAAGAAATTTGTTTAATTATGTTAAGCTGCTTATATTTTTAGCATGTAACTATAGTATAAATACCCTATGAATGTTAAATTGTATTCAAGTAATTTTCAGAAAATACAATATATATATATATATATATATATATATATATCTTCTCTTCTTTTGAGTGTACAAATATTGTGGGTGCCTAGCCGCTTCCAAAAAATTGGTATCAGATCTTTAAAAAATATGGTAGCAAAAGGAATATATATATATATATATATATATATATATATATATATATATATATATATATATATATATATATATATCTTCTCTTCTTTTGAGTGTACAAATATTGTGGGTGCCTAGCCGCTTCCAAAAAATTGGTATCAGATCTTTAAAAAATATGGTAGCAAAAGGAACTTCTCTTTCTTTTCAATACCCACAACTCAATAAAACCAATTATGAGAATTGGTCAATTAGAATGAAGGCCATCCTTGGTTCTCAAGGAGTGTGGGATGTTGTTAAAAAAGGTGTTGAGGAACCCGACAATGAGGAAGCATTGAGTCGAGTTCAAAAAGAAACTTTAGAGAAGGAAAGAGAGAAAGATCAATGTGCACTCACCATTATTCATCAAGGTTTGGATGATGACATGTTTGAGAAAGTTGCAAATGAGCCCACATCCAAGAGAGCTTGGGAGACTCTTCAGAACTATCTAATGGGAGTTGATAAAGTGAAGAAAATTTGGCTTCAAACTCTAAGGGCTGAGTTTGAATCACTCTTAATGAAGGAGAGTGAAACGATAACAAATTACACCACAAAAAATGTTAGCAGTGGTGAATCAAATGAAGAGACTCAAAGAAACCATGCAAAATGTTCGTGTGGTTGAAAAGATTTTATGCTCTCTAAAGCCTATATTCAATGATGTAATGGTTTCTATTGAGGAGTCTAAAGACTTGGAGGCCATAACGATTGATGTATTGTGTGGATCATTGCAAGCCCACATAGAGAGAATGAATCGTGGCAAGTAAGCACAAGTTGATCAAGCCTTGCTAGCAAATGTATCAATCAAATCTAAAGGTGATTCTTCCACAAGAGGTGGTCATGGTCAACCACGTGGGAGAGGTCATGATCGAGGACATGGACAAGTTCAAAGGAGAGGTGAACAAAACTCTTCCAATAAAAATAAAAATCAAAGAGGCAAGGGAAGAGGAAGAGTTAATTATGAAGGTTACAATGAAAGAAAAAACAAAGCACAAGTAAAGTGTTATTCCTGTGGTAGACATGGCTATTATTCTTGGGAATGTCAGAATGAAGAGGCAGACGAGGAAACTAAGCTTGTAGAGAAACAAGAAGATAAAGCAACTAAAGGTTTATTTCTTTCTCATAAAGAAGAAAACATGACTCATAAGAGTGCATGGTACCTTGACAATGGAGCTAGTAATCACATGATAGGAGACAAAAGCAAGTTTGTAGAACTTGATACTAGAATTTGTGGCAATGTAAGATTTAATGATGACATGAAAATGGAGATTCATGGTAAAGGCACAATTTTACTTGAAACCAAAAATGGTGGTCATAAACTACTCCAAGATATCTACTACATTCCTAAATTAAAAGGCAATATTTTGAGTATTGGCCAGCTTCTAGATAATGGTTGTAAAATTAACATGAAAGGGTGCACTCTTTGGCTTAAAGATCATAATGCTAACCTTATTGCTAAGGTAACAATGACAAAGAACCAGATGTTCATACTAGACATGAAAGCAGGTGAAGTTGTGTGTCTAAAGACTTATGTGGAAGATACATCGTGGATCTGGCATATGAGATTTAGGTTGTTGAATTTTAACAATCTCAAGGATTTAGGAAGAAAGAAAATGGTAAAGAGTATTCCAGCTATTGATCATCCAGAACAGTTGTGTGAAGCTTGTTTACTTAGAAACATTCCAGAAAAAGCTTCCTGAAGCATTCCATCTCGAGAGCTACCAAGCCTTTACAGCTCATCTATGTAGATGTTTGTGGTCCTATCAGTCCTCTGTCACTTAGTAAAAGCTCTTATTTCTTGTTATTCACTGATTATTATACTAGAAAGACTTGGGTTTATTTCTTAAAGAATAAATCTGAGGCTTTTGATTGTTTTAAAAAATTTAAAGTAGTTATTGAGAAAGAGAATAGGTATGAGATTAAATCTCTGAGAACTGATAGAGGTGGAGAGTTTACTTTTAATGTATCTAAAAGTATTTATGAGTTGCATGGTATTAGGGTATTAGGCAGTTCCTGACAGTTGTTGGATCACCCCAATAAAATGGAATCGTAGAAAGGAAGAACCAGATAATCTTGAATATGGCAAGATCAATGCTGAAAAGTAAGAATATGTCAGAAGAATCTTGGGCTGAAGCAGTTGCTTGTGTAGTGTATGTTTCAAATCGGAGTCCAACCAAAAGCTTGAAGGATGTAACTCCTCAAAAAGCCTGGAGTAGACAAAAGCCAAGTGTGTCCCATTTGCGAGTTTTTAGGTCTATTGCTTATGTGCATGTTCCAAAGCATGAAAGATCCAAACTGGATGATAGAAGTGAGAAGTTTGTCTTCATCGACTATTATGAAAATTCCAAAGGTTACAAGTTGTTCAACCTAGATAGTGAAAAGTTTTTCACTAACAAAGATGTTGAGTTCGATAAAGGAAAATCATAGGATTTGAGTTCATAAAAGGAAGGATCATATGATTTTCTACCTTATTTCACAAATGATAAACCAGTTGTTCAAGAAGTTAAAGCCACACCACCAACTTCACCAGTTCCATCATCCCAGGCGTCATCATCAATAACTTTACCTTCATCAAGCTTAAGTGAAGGGACAAGTGTCTTGTAGACATCTACAATGAAACTGAGAGATTTGATGATACAAACTTATTATGTTTTCTTGTTGAATTTGAGCCTTTGAATTTTGAAGAAGCTAGCAAAGATGAGAAGTGGATTTAGGCCATGAATGAGGAGATCCGATCAATCCAAAAGAATGATACTTGGAATCTTATTTCTCTTCCAAGTGGTCATCAACCTATTGGAGTCAAATAGGTGTACAAAATCAAGAAGAATGCCAAAGGTGAGGTAGAGAGATATAAGGCCAGACATGTAGCGAAAGGGTACAAATAGAGACAAGGCATCGACTATGAAGAGGTGTTTGCTCCTGTTGCATGAATGGAGACTATTAGACTATTAATTTCACTTGCTACTCAAAATTATTAGCAAATTCATCAATTAGATGTCAAATCATCATTTTTAAATGGTTACCTTAAGGAAGAGGTATATATCGAACAACTTGAGGAGTATGTCACTTAAGGTCAATAAGACAAAGTGCTAAAGCTAAACAAGGCATTATATGGGCTCAAACAAGCACCCAGAGCTTGGAATAGTCAACTCGACAAATACTTGTAAGAAAATGGCTTCTGCATATACAAATATGATTATGGTCTTTATGTGAAAAAGCAAAACAGAAATTTATTATTTTTATGTATCTATGTAGATGATCTTATTTTCACAAGTTCCAACCTACGAATGTTTAATGATTTTAAAAAGGAGATGGAATGAGAATTTAAGATGAGTGATATGGGCCTTATGTCCTATTATCTAGGAATGAAAGTCAAATAAATGAAAGATGGAATATTTATCTCACAAGAAGGTTATGCAAAAACAATACTGAAGAAATTCAACATGTCAGATTGCAAGCCTGTCAGCACCCCTATGGAAGTCAGAACAAAGCTTTCTAAAGTGGAAGAAGATCTAAAGAATGTGAATCCCATTATGTTGAAAAGTCTTGTGGGAAGTTTGAGGTACTTGACATATACAAGACTAGACATCCTATTTGCAGTCGGACTTATGAGTCATTTCATGGAGAAACCAACAATGTCTCATACGAAAGTAGCCAAAAGGATTTTGCGTTACCTTAGAGGTACACTTGATTATAAAAAAATTTATTCATCCTCTCAAGATTTGAAGTCAGTGGGTTATTGTAATAGTGATTTTGCCAGAGATATTAATGATAGAAAAAGCACCACTGATTTTGTGTTCTTAATGGGAAATAATGCAATTTCCTGGTGTTTGAAGAAGCAGCTGATTGTCACACTTTCTTCTTGTGAATCAGAATATGTTATGGCTACATCTTGTACATGTCATGCTATTTTGTTATGCAGATTGCTGAAATAACTACATTTGGAGCAAAAAGAAGCTACCATAGTCATGATTGATAATAAGTCTGCTCAAACTTTAGCAAAAAATCCAGTATTTCATGATCAAAGCAAACAAATTGATACTATATATCATTTCATCTAAGAGTGCATCGCTAAAAAGGAAATTGAATTAGAGTATGCAAGGACGAATGATCAAATTACTGATATTTTTACAAAGCTACTCAAGTATGATAATTTTCAGCAGTTGAAATTAGTATATCTATATTTAGTATATGTCGAGTTTAAAATAATTGTTCTATTTTTTATTGCAATTATTATTATTATTATTATTATTATTATTATTATTATTATTATTATTATTATTATTATTATTATTGAATAAATAAATTATTATTGAAAAATAATAATAATAATTGCAATAATTTTTGACGTTGTTATTTTTATATTTAATGAAATTGCATTTTTAATTTATTAAAATTATTTATTTAAAATATATATTATTTAGCGTCAGTTATCAGTTAAATTTAATATTCATTTTTTTTCTAAAGAAGAAAGTTTTCACCTCAATGAAGTCATGGTCATGCGAAGCAGACGAAGAAAGGAAAGAAAAAAACAAGGGCCAACAAATCCAATAGACACCCTCATAAGTTGGATAAAAACGAAGGAAAAATCACCAAAGCCACCAAGGGTAGCACGTGATGGACCACGAGGTCCAACATGGCAGAGCACAAGCCAAGGCATGCATATGGTTAAAGAACAGAAAAGAAAAGTGTCGCCAGCTTGTGTAATTAGAGGAGAGGAGCATCCCTTTCAAGTTGGAATGAGGGGCAAGGCCGGTTTGTGGTGCGATTAGGGGTCCAATCAGTGGTGGTTAGATGAGAGGTTTGGTTGGGGGCATTGGGGGAAGGGGGCTATGGGGAATGGGTGGGTTAGAGTGGTCACAATCTTCATAGTTTTGGGACACAAGCAGCCCCCAGTCTCAATTATGTTGTCCCCCTCTCATTAATCAACTTGGTGATTGAAGCATGATTTATGAACAATATAATTGTTGTCAATTTGTTATTAATTCATCTAATCAAGAGAAATTTGATATACAAACAACCATATTATAATCCTAATAAAACAACCATTTTGATAATTCATGTTTCCTTATTATTCAATGTTAGTTTTTTTTTTTTTAATTGAATTCTTGAGTATTTGAGCATCCATTTTTTACTTATTTACCAAAAAAAAAAAAAACATCTTGAACTTTATACGAGTTATTTTCAAATTTAGCATATTTTATTTTTTATTACAACATACCAATTTTTTACTCTTAAAATATTTTAAATAACATATAAATAGTAAGAAAAAGGCACATATTAAAAAAATTCTTGTGTGGGTTCACTTGTTTAAAAAAAAAAAAAAAAGGAATTACAAACAAGCAATCGGAGATTTAAGTAGAACTTTACATCTATAAAATTTTCCTAGCTCTTCTCACTTTCTTTTTCTTCTAGTTTTTTATTTGGACCACTCAATGAGATAGTCCACTCTTCCGATATATATTTCTTCCTTAGTTTTAGTTCCTATCATTTGTTTTCTAAACTTAAAATTAATTTAGGATTTGCAGTCAATCGATTCAAACATAATTCATAATTTATCAAAATTAATAATAAAAAAAATACCTTTATTTGGACAGATTAAAAATGAACTATCTTAGATGTTGTATGTGTAACTTATAAAAACTCGGGGAAGTAATAAGTGATATGAATATTATGGACGAGAAAATGAACATGGTATATAAATTTTTGCTGAAAAAAGTCTATTAAAAAATTTTATTGTTCAAGATCCTAAAGGAATCCTATGTGGGTTCACTTGTTACTAAAAAAAAATTATAAAAACCACTTCATTTAAGTGAAGTTTCAAATTTAAGTTTTGGTGTATATATAAGCATTAAATTAGTTATTGAGAAATCTTTATTGTTTTAGTAGTTTTATTCAAATTCAACCCAATTAGTTAAAATCTAATAATTAGTTATAAAGATATTTTTGCTAATTTTTTAGTTTTATCCAAATCAAATCGTATCAATTATACTCTAATAAGTTATGTTTACCATAATTTAAAAATAAGGGAGAAGGTACAAATTGGACACTCAACTTTACCCTAAGCTTTATATTTAATTTTAATATTTTTTTGTCCCAATTGGACTTTAATCTTTGAAAGTTTGACTATATTAGACCATTTTTTTAAAAAATTGTTGAAATTAAAACCTAAAAATAAAAAAGATTAATTTTAATATTAATTGATAAAAATTAGCTTGAAAAATAATACAAATTTATGAAATCACATTCAAAATACATATTTATGAAGTTTTTAAAATTTTTAAAACTTTTTAAATTTATACAAATATATTTTTATCAAAAAAAAAAGTTAATAGAAGTATATTTTTATATTTTTTAAAAATTTGAAAAAAAAAAATGATAGATCTAAAAATTTTTAAAAATGTAAAAATCAAGTAATATTTATTTAAGAAAAACATTAAAAAATTTTATGCACATAATAATTTTATAAATTTTTTATAAATTTTAAATTTTTAACAAATTATTGTGTGTATAAAAAAAAATTCTTCTTTATTAATTGTATATCGCTTGATTCTAAAATTTTTAGATATATAAAAATTATTTTAAATTTATTTTTAAATTTTTTAAAAATATAAAAAATGGTTTTTATAAACTTTAAAATTTAAAAATCCTCTTAGATATATTTTAACAGTAATTTCATCTATTTTCATTATTATTTAAATTCATTTTTATTAATTAATGTTAAAGTTAAAATTTTCTTTTATTTTTATAATTTAATTGCAATAATTATTTTTAAAAATGGTCTAATATAATTTAATTTTCAAAAATTAAAATTCATTTGGAACTAAAAAAATATTAAAATTAAATATAAATTTTAAGGTAAAATTGAGCTCTTACTACAACACAAATATTTATATATATACAAATGAAATTAAAACTATTAGATTAATTTTTTATTTAATTACAATCAATAATTATTTTTATATATCAATACCCATAATATGTATTAATAATTAGAATTAAATAAATATTAATCAGATAATTATAATTTTATTTGTATAGATATATATATTTGTACTGAAGTATGAATTATAAAATTGAGGTTATAATTTGTACTCTGTCTTTAACAATAATGCTAAACAAACAAGCAAACGGAGTCTAGGAGATATTTATTAATAGAACTTTGACATTATCACTTTGTTTCTTTTTTATTTTTTAGATTAGGTTTAGGATCTTTTCGCAGTTTGGAGGTGGTCCAAATGTTCTGATGTTTCTTACTTTTACTTAGTTCTAGTTTTTATCATTTATTTTCTTAAGTTAATTCAGGGTTTTAAGTCAATCGCCACTAAAAACACTATAATTTTTATAATTTTTTATAATTTCAACTTTTACAATTTAAAAATATATATATTTTAATTTAAATTGTTCACAATTTAAACATTGTTCATATTTTATCAAAATTAATAAAAAAAAAATTGTATATTTGCGCATATTAAAAATAAATCATCTTAGATGTTATATGTGTAATTTTTAACATTTTTATCAAAGTACATAATATATTAGAATTATAAACAACTAATCAAATTTAAATATATTTATCAAATTTTACAATTCAAGACAAATTTATAGAATTACATACCAAAATGATAAGGATAAGCATGTGTTGAAGAATTCAAAAATTAGAAAATTTGCACAATCATACTAAATTTATTAATTTTCATTTTGTATCATCATATTATTGGGATGGTTTGATACAAAAATTTGAATTTGTATGACACAATTTGGGAGGATATTATTTAAAATGGAATTTTTAAGATTTTAACATTTTTAACACTAAATTTTCATATTTTATGTAAGACAAAATTATGAATAATTTTTTAAGAATTATAAAATAAAGATAAGTATACATAAAAATATACAATTAATTTATAACTACTATATATAAACATTAACTTTTTTGAAAAATACATCTCAATACACTATTTTGTTTATTGAATTAGTCTTTAGTGGGTATTTTGATATGCAAATCTCAATTTATTGATTATATAGAATTATAATGGAATTACATATTCAACATAATAATAATTATATATGCTATGTTATAATTTTTTTGTGATCAATTTATTTCAATACTATGTTTGATTTTCGGTTAAGAAATTTATAAAAATCAAAATTGTATCAAAAAATTTCATCTAATTCATTATTTGATCCACAATTAAAAATTATTTGATTTAGTAAAATTGTATTGCTATCCAATTTTAAATATAAGTACTATTTAAAATGTTTTCTGTTTCATGCTCAACTATACCAGTTGACAGTCCCTCACCAGTAGTTCAAATAGCAAAATATGTGAACATCTAGTTGAGGAAATCGGAGATCGAACCCCTCATTCTCTTATCTTCCTCTCTTGTGGTGTTAAGAATTAATGATCTATGAAACCAAAAAAATACTATACTAGTTGACAAATTATTTATGGTTATTATTATTAATAATAATAAGAGTTTTCTATGGAAATTCGTGTTCTTCTTGTAGACGTATTGACATACACATTTTTTTTTCCTGCCCTAACAAAAAGCTTCTTTGTTTTTCTCTTTTCCTTTTTAATTTTTTTGAAATGTAGTTTCATCAAAATTATCTGAATATAGGAATGAGCACCTTCTATAAATTAGATATAATCATTCAAACTTAGACTAAATTTGCAAAGGAAAAAATAGGCAGAGTAGCGTAACCTAGTTTCTGCTTGTGAACCCAACCTTTCAATTATTTTGGAGGACCAAAATTCACATCTCAATTAGATAAAACTCTAGTACAATCAAGTTAATATTAATGTTATTGTTAGGTCAGTTGAAGTAGATAAGGGCCACCAAAACCTCCGAAGACATGCAACGAAAATTGCTTGATTTCAGTGCTCAACAATGGGTCGCACCCATGTTTAAATTTGACAAAGAATGGGGAGCATTTGTGGGCTACTTAGGGTTTTTGTCATGTGCAAAATCTCCTCCTCAAAACTTGGGAATAATTTGTTTAGGGTTTATAATCTTTTCATAATTGTTCTATTTGCAGGTAATGGTAATATTGATTGGGCTTCCACAAGAAAAACAATTATATATAAATATATATGTTATTTTTTTTTTTATATTTTCAAATTTTAATAAAATGAAAAATTGAAGATAGAATATCTAATAAATATTTTTGAATCGACTAAATGTTGACCTATGAAATATGAACCAACCCAAGTTGGTTCTAGTCTATGGTCATTTTCACAGTTGATAATTAATTAGTCTAAAATAAAGTCGGTCTCAATGTGTGTCTATATATATAGAGTCGGTCTCAATGTGAGTCTATATATAGAGAGAGAGAGACCGACTTTGTTTTAGACTAATTAATTATCAATTGTGAAAAAGACCACAGACTTTAACCATATATATATATATCAGGAAAAATTAAGGTTGGCATTAAATAAAAATTAATGCCAAGTTTCGTAGTACAGCAGCTACAAAGATTAATGACAAATTTGTCTTCGTAAATATGCTATCCATGAAAAGGAAGGGTTGTAAGATTGGATCCTTCAAAGATTTATAAGATTAAAAAAATGATTTTTTTTTATCCACTTCAATGTTTTTTTAAGACAATTTTTCACTTCAAAGCTAATAAGTGAATTTATCTTTAGTGAATAATTAAATGATAATTCCTTTTTAAAAACATCTTAAAGTGTATTATTCAATTTCTGTCATTATCAATTTAAAAATAAAAGATTGTCCACTATTATGCATTCAATTAAAATTTAGATGATATAACCTTTTAAAAAAAAAAAAAGTAAATATAGTTATATCATAATTAGTAGCTCACAAAAAATTTATATCATAATTAGTCAAAAAAATATAGTACATTGTCTAAGCAAAATAAGCAAATATTAGACACAATTGTGACCTTACCAAAGCATCCTCTCAAAAAACCGCGCCTTAAATTAGTTCATCAGTGTTATTACTAATTTATTTTATTTTATAATTTGTGAGCATTGAGATTATTTAACTTTTTTGTTAATAAAAATATAATTTTAAATTTTAAAATTGATCGATACAAAATATAATTTCTCACACAGATGATTAATCGAAGCAAAAATTAGCCAGTTTCCACCTTTGCCTCTACTTTTAAGTTAAAATTGCAAGCATAACTATTTACATACAATATAGGTCGATATTATTTATTGTATAATTTATGAAAGATTTTTATCTTTTTACATAATTTCTTTAACATAGTTAGGTGGGATGAGCACGTAAGACAATTGAATAGTTCAACTTCTTAAACTACTAGTTCAAATAGTTCGTATAATAGAATTATAAAATAAATAATTTCAACTTCTTAAACTACTAAAAACTAATGAAATAAAAGAATTTTAACCTTTTAAAATCTCTTCCAAGTGCTATAATAGGATAAAAAGATATTAATACTCTTATATAGTAACAAACAATTTAAACTTAGTATTTAATTAGAGTGTTAAAAATTAAAACCTAATAGTAAATGGGAAAATTTTAGATGGCACATGGTGAACTCTAAATGGCTTTTTTGTCTTCCTATATCTTTTGAGAGAGGTTTTAAAATATTAAAACTCCTTTATTTTATTAGTTATTAAGAAAATGAGATAGAAGAAATTTCTCCTGCCTGAATTGTATAAAAAAGAATTTCTTATATATATATACACGTGTGCATACATTGTATGAAAATGTAGTCCTAAAAGTTTTCTGCTTAATATTTTACAATAAAAATGGAGTAAATATATGCAACTTGAAACTTAAACTTAAAAAATAATAATAATAAATTGACCCGCTTATTTTATTATATGTAACTTATTTGAAATTATTGTCTTTTAACTAATTAAAACTAATATACATAACATAAGGTGTAGATAAAACTGTTGGAGCAATCTCATATTTGAAATATATAAAGAATTCAGTTGACTTATAGTTGACAAATGTTATACTTTATATTTTTTATAGATGACATTTTAAAACGTCTTTCAATTATTTCCTTTCATTGTTGTTTTTTAGCAAAATTGTAAAACTTAAAAATTGTAAAAAATTCAAATTCATAAGTATGAAAGTGCTTTTTTTCCCTTAGATTTTTTTAAATAATTCGTTTTAGACATTTGTACTAAATTTGAAAAAATCACTTTTTTTTTTAATTCAAATAGCTAAACAATGGGCTATTATAGTCTCTCGTATCCATAAATATTTGTGAGAAAATAACTATAAATAAAAACTAGATGTTAGTGAAAGCAAAATAGGAACGACTGGTTTGCTTTTAGCGGGCTTTGAGAAACTTTTTAAAAAAAATTACATTGATTTTCTTTTTTAATATTTTCGAGAGAGAGTATATATATATATATATATATATATATATATATATATATATATATAGACATCCAGTTCAATTGACCAATAATAGAGGGTAAATTATAGATATTCGATTTGATCGGCCCACGATAAAGTCTAGTGATGAGGACGTGTGAAACTTGAATGCAAGTAAAAAGCCTGAAATCTTTATGAAAATAGACTTAAGAGCTTAGACTCCAAAATTTAAGTCTAAACAAAGCAGGACCTAAACTGATAAAAATGAGTCCAAACCCACTTCGATCCAAGGGCCCAGTTTGGGGCTAGAGCCAGAGAGGCGACGCCTCATCGAAGAGGCACCATCTCTTTACTAGCTACTTGCCATTATATTAAATGTAGAGGTGACAATGGTGGTCAAGTTGGTAGGACCCACCTATTATAGACCTATACTGGTTACGTAAAAATGAGACTTTGGAGAGCAAAAGGAGAAGAAGAAAGGAGTGTAAGGATGGAGGAGAGGTCTTGTCAAGCATGGGGAGTTAAAAGGAGGTCGTGGGGTAAGTATAAGGGGGTTAGAAACTCTTGGCAACCATTTGGGAAAAAAAAAAGAAAAATTGCAAAGAGAAAAAGGGGGAGAGAGCTCTAAAGAAGAGAGAATGACATTCTTTAGAAGGAAGGATGGGAAGGAAATGTAGATCACTCCTATGTTAAGAAGTTAGTGAGAGGCAATTAATAGGTCCAAAATTAATGCAAGTGACTTCTAAAAAAGTGCCTATCTTTCAATAGCTATTGAAGACATCTTTTAGCTGATAGAGAAGCAATATTGATCTTAAGAGGAAGGATGTATCATTTTCGATTAGAGCATAGTGTTTCTCAAGGTGTCTTTAATAAAGGGACTAATAAGATTTGGTAAGAAGGGTAAGTTAGCTTTAAGGTACATTGGACCCTTTAAAATTCAATCAAAAGTAGGTGATATGGCTTACAGACTAGTGTTACCACTAGAGTTATCACAGATTCATCTAGTATTCCATGCTTCTATATTGAGGAAGTATATCTCTGATCCTTCACATGTTCTTTAGCCTCAACTAGTGGAGCTCAATAAAGATTTGACTTATGAAGAGTACTTAATGGTGATTGTGGAGCAATAAGTTCATCAACTATGTACCAAAGATATTTCTATAGTGAAGTTACTATAGAGCAACCATGCAGTGAAAGATTGCACTTGGGATACAAAGGCAAAAATGTAGAGTGGATACCTCTACCTATTTCAATATTGAAGCAACATTAAAGGACGAATTTTCTTAAAGGGGGAAAAATGTAATAGTTTGAATTTGTGGTGTTATTATAATAATAATAATAATTGTTGTTATTGGTATTATTATTATGGTTGTTATTAATATATGTATATATGTTTGTTTATATATATATATATATATATATATATATATATATATATATATATATATATATATATATATATATATATATATATATATAAGGGAAACTTTTGGGTAATGTACGCATAAGTGTCCATTATTATCAAAGAGAAAAGAAGTGGTCTTGCGTGTAGAAAGAAAGGAAGCAACAAGACTTTTGTATTTTGGGTGGCAAAATTTCATTTTAGTACTAAAACTTTTCTTCTTCTTCGTTAAATACCCAAATGATATTCAATTGACCCCAAATTTGAACCCTAGCTTCTTCTTACCCTCTTCTACATTCCTATAGCTTTTATTTTCTAAAATTCCATCTAGAAATGTCTAGAATTAAGGAAGAATAGTCAGCCTAAATTCACCATTTCTTAATAGTTCGATGAGTTTCAGACAACACGGTTGCCTCTATTGTATTAAACCCTTGTATTTGAGTGGAACTTAAGACTAAAGCCAATCTCTAAGGGCTAACTATTTTAAAAAGCAATCTCATACAGTAGTAAGAGTCTTATTTTTAAGTGCTAAGGTTATTAAATTGCATAAAAATTTACTTGCTTCTCTTATTTTCTCTTGGTTATTGTTATTTTGTATTATGTTCATGACATGTTTTTCTAGATTTCTTGGTGTAGTTGTTAGTTTATATTTATTCCTATCATATTTTTCCTACTTAGGATATAAAAAGCTTGTAAACCTATTGTTACTCCTATTAATCAATGATTACCTCTTTAAAGAGGCAATGCCTCTTTGACATAAGGTGACACCTCAATGGTGAGGTGAACGCCCCTTCAACAAAACTATGCGTAGTTTTAATGCAACTTCTGTATTTGTTTACATGGTTCTCACTTATGGGTTTCTCTATTTTCCTTTAATTCAGTAATTTTTTATATATAATTTTTTGTTTTCCATGTTTAGTTAAGATAATTATGTACTTATCACTTTTGTATCATTATTTAATTAATAGATTAACTTGGTGGCTTCTTTTTTGTAGGATTTATATATTTGTGGGGATTAATATTTTGCTCATTTCAAGAAACTTGAGATGATTTAGATCATCTTACTTTAATTGGAATTCCCTTTTTTTATTTTCTCTTTATGTTTAGTTTAATTTCTATTTACTTTTGGTTTATTTTTTGTATATTTTTTATTTATTTCACTCGGTTTTGCATGTAAAAAGTGTTGTAATCTATTCTCCTCCCCTATTTCTTTGCATGTGTATTTATTTATCTACTCTTACTTTATGAACATTTTGTACTACTTGTAGTGAATTAACTTTAAAATGCATGAATATAGATTAATGTGCAAACTTAGACTTAAGTATAAAATTGGAAGTTGATTGGAAACAATTACAATTTTCATGTTAATGAGGAAATAATTTGATAATTAAGGTAATAAAACACAAAACACTAATGAAGGTTAACCACAAGGTTGGGTGGGCATTCCAAAAGTCTATACCCAATTTCAGAACCTGTTCTCTCATAACGGCTTCTGGGAATGCTTGTGGAATCCAGTTATCGTATAATATGTCTTGGCTCTTATCCAAGTGGTGAATACTAGTCCAAGTTATGCTTTAAGCCTATCTTGTATTTCCTAATAGGCCTCAAGCTCACACAGTGTCGTGGTTGCCAAATACTTAGGCATGTGTTAAAACCCATAGCCTACAGTGGCGACTTCATTGAGGATAGAAAAATTGATTTCAGTATTTTTTATTTTATCTTTTTTTTAAATTATTCTCTTATAATCTTTACATTTCTTTTGCATTCACTATACATTTTTTCACACAATGAGCACTAAAATCTCAATTAATCTGATAATAATCATTATTTTGCTACCTACATTTCATTTAAACTTAATGTTGGAGTACTTAAATATTGTCACTCATGGCACATACTTATTAGCGTCACGTGGACCCTTGAATGGGGAGACGTAAATGGAGATATATTGCTATAAGAGTTGTAGCCTACCACCCAAGACTCAAGCTCATGTAATGATTTAGCAATTTTCTTTATGTTTTTTTCCAAATGCATGTGTTTTATGCCATATAATGGACCCTCAAGATAAATCTCAAGCCCATTATAAATGGACCTTATTAAAATGGGCCTCTCATGCCTATTCAAGCCCATTATAAATGGACTTTGTCAAAATGGGCCTTTTATGCCTATTTTTACCTTAGGGACATTAAGAATTTAGGCCTTTAATGGTAAATCTTAGCCCATTAAGAATGGAGTTTGGATTTATATAAAGAATTCACTACTTACTTGAACTACCTCGAGAGTTTTCACATGTACATCAATTTTACCATCCTTTATTGATGATTAACCCATACCAAAAATTCTAAGACAAGAGACTCACCATTGAACACATGCGTGGGAGAAATAAGGGTGAAGATTATCATTTGAGAGATTTTTGTTCATCTCTTTGTTATGTGTAAATAATGTGTATTTATTTTCCTTTTTTTCTTCAAAAAAATGAAATAAAATGAACTTGCATATCATGCATACACGTCATGCATAGTTCTAACCTGTGGTGGTTGCAGATATAGATTCACACTCCTCATATGCTTGGAAATGGTTTGACTTGAGGAAATTGGTTAGAACTCCTAAAAAAAATAATGGCAATTTTGATCTTGAAGCTTTTAAGGAGGAGTTGAAGAGAGAAATGGCTGAACAGACCCGAACAATCATAAGGGAAATAATGGCAGAGATAATGGGGCTAGCCAAATAGAAACAACCAGTAGTCCAGCAGGCACCTTTTGATCTTAACATTAAAACCTCTACAAGGCAACAAATAGGATATGATCAAGAAACTCTACTAGCAGAACCAACAGTCCAACAGAATGTGGACATTTCTAAAATAGTAGAAAAGTTCAATTGGGCTAAGAACATATCCAAGGCTATGGCCCAAATTTATATGACGATGAAGGAAAAGGGGATTGGCACTACAATGGACTACAACAACCTTAATTTAGATGAGGATGACGATCCCTTACCCTAAAAATTTAAGTTCCCTGACATGAAGAAGTATGTAAGACCGACGATCCGCACTTGCATTTAAAAAATTATGTGATCTATATAAAGGCCATTGGATTAACTAATGCCCATATAGTCAAGCAGCTTCTCATGTCATTAAAAGGTGCACCAATTCGTTGGTACTATGCTATGAAACCACATGTCCAATCTAATTAAAAGGAGTTATATATTGCCTTTGTGAAGTAGTATGGTCTCAATGTTCAGTTAGAGGTGTCCTTGAGGGATTTGCAAAATACCAAACAAAAGTTCAATAAGTTCTTCACAAATTATTTGACTCGTTAGAGGGAAAAATTAGCTCAAATAAGACATAGGCCTACTAAATCGGACCAATTAATATTGTCAATAGAAGGTTATGTCCCACCACTATCTAAGAAGCTGAGGGACATTGGGATCTAGAATTTTAAAGAATTGTATAGGTTTATGGTCCAGAAAGAGTCAGACTTGGCACAGGAAAAGAAGTTATTTAGTGGAAGATTCAGGGGTAAAGAAGCTAGTGGATCAAGCAGTAATGTACAGATCAATGCCATTATACAACCATAAAGATTCTATAATTTGGGTAAACCGATTTCAAAAGTCCTGTAGAAGAACCTCCTATGACCTTTACCCTATAAACAACCTTTACCAAATGCCAATCTAAAACTTTATTGCAAGTTTCATCAAGCTAATGGCCATGATACTGACAGTTATGCCTAATTAAGAAATATAATTCAAGATTTGATTGATTCAGGAAAAATCACTAACCTTGAGACCAGAGAACCAAACACTCAAAATAACCCTTTACTGAAAACGTTCCACCACCAAATGCACTTATTCTTATGATTAACACAGGTTTCATAGAATAGCCTTACTATAAAAAATATACCTCAACTTAACCCACAACATGTTAAACCTATTTAATTGTCAGTTAAAGTTCTAGAAATTTAGAGCTCCAATGATTAAGGGGGACCTATAAAAGTGGACATGTAGGTTAGTAATAAGGAGAGAGAGATTCAAGTCATTAAGAAGATCACTCAAAAAGAAAAAGGAAATAATGAAGTCCATCCAATGAATGAGATTGAAAAAGAAACTAGGAATGAGAAGGTAGAAGAAAAAGGACTAAAGGAAGAATTAAAGAAAGATGAAAAAGTTATGGCAGGCATATGGGAGCTGTTAATGAATGCTAGAACACATCGAAAGGTTCTAGTTCCTTGGATTAGAAAAAGGTCCCCAAGGGCTATACTCCTGAGCAAATGTAAGCTCCTTAATGGAAAGTCATGAGGGTGCTATTATGTTCACTGATGATGATTTTCCATTTAAAGGAAGGGATCATTACAAAGCCTTATTCATTAAGATTGAAGTGAAAGGTAAATTAACATGTTGCATGATGGTAGACAACAGTTCTGCCATAAATGTATGCCATCTTAAGATTTTGCCCAAGCTGGGATTGACTGTTGATGACCTTAAACCTTTTTATGTGATTATCAAAGCATATAATTATACAAAGCGACCTATAGAGGGAACATTTCATGCTTTCCTAGGTAAACTTGCATGTGATTGACATCCCAGTCACTTTTTTCTATATTAGTAGGAAGGCCTTGGTTCCATCCCTTATGAGGTGTACCATCCACTGTGCACTAAAAAATTAAGTTTCCATAATAAGGGAAGGTGGTTATGATTTTAGCAAAAACTGAAGTTGATGTTGCTGCTTTCAAGCTCACTCCCAAGGAGATTCCTATTAGCCCAAGTTTTGAGGTTTGTGTGCTTTATGAAGATGTGTTAGATGAGAAGGTCATGAATATGATGAAGAGCATGAAATTCATATCTGGCTTGGGATTAAGAAAAGAGTAGAATCAGCCACCTGAGTTTGTGGAGCCAAAAGTCCCTATTTTAAAGTATGGAATCATGTATTATAGACCCAAGGATTCTAAAGATAAAGAAGAAGTTATGGTTAAAATTAAGAAGTAGGGATTGTGGGATGTTTTTGCTAAAGAAGGAACTAGTTATCCATACAAGGAAACTCACGAGCCTTTGATGCTAGCTAGAAAGATGGTCCCCGAGCTTGAAATTTTTTTTGTGGATATGATTAAGGGGTCTATTACTGAAAAAGACATGGCTGAAGAACTGGTTTGCCTAGGGTCAGAAGAAGACATTACTGTTGAGAATATCAAAGCTACTGATGACCAAGAATAGGATTTGGATCTTGAACCTTCATCTTGAATTCCATCACCAACATCTTTTATGATGATTTTGATATTTCTATTACAAACTTATTTGAAACTGATGATGTGTTTTTCTTAAAAATTGATGCAATAAAATCTGACTTTGCCTACTTGTGTGATATGTTTCCTAATGGTATTTTGTTTATGATGATCATTTCATGCATATATTTGACATTAATTCTGTGCAAACTAAATTATTTAATTTAAGCATAAATGATAACCTTAAAAATATGTTGATTGCTTTTGATTTAACTCCCAATGAGAGAGAAAAATGAAAGAAACTTTAAAAAGAATAAAGAAAGTATTTGGTTGGATGCTTAGGATTGACAAAGAAATCACAGAACACAAGATCCTTACAAACCCTCACATCACACCAATAAAGAAAAAAAAAGAGAAGGCTGAGGCCAGAATGGGCTTTTTGACCAAAGAAGAAGTTGAAAAATAGCTAAAGGCAAAGTTCCTAGAGGTGGTAGAAGACACCTAGTGGCTAGCAAACATTGTCCTGGTCCCTAAATAGGATGGATAGGGTCAAGATGTGCATGGATTATAGAGATTTAAATAAGGCCTACCCAAAAGATGATTTTCCTTTACCACATATTGACACACTAGTCGATAGTGTGGCTTCCAGCACGATGTACTCCTTCATGGATGGCTTCTCAGGATATAATCAAATCATAATGGCAGTAATCGACATGTTGAAAACATCTTTCACTACCAAATGGGGTATCTACTATTACTTGGTCATGCTATTTGGATTGAAGAATGCAGGGGCTATGTATCAAAGGATGGCTACCACCTTGTTATATGATATAATCCATAAGAAGATAAAGGTATATGTGGATGATATGATAGTAAAATATCCAACTATAGAAGGGCACTTTGAGGCTCTGGATAAGTTTATAGTAAGAGTAGAGAAATACAATCTCAAGTTAAGCCCGAAGAAGTGTGTTTTTAGGGTGACGTTTAGGAAGCTGTTAGGAAACATTGTCAGCTAGAAAGGAATAGAGGTGGACTAGAATAAAGTTAGAGCAATCAATGAGATGTTCGCACCAAAAAATGAAAAAGAAGTCAAAGGGTTCATTGGGTGATTACAATACATTAATAGATTCATGGCTAACCTTACCACCGTTTATGAGCCAATTTTTAAGCTCTTGAGAAAGAATTTGTCCGCAATTTAGGATAATAAATGTCGACAACCTTTAAGCTATTAAGAATTATTTAATGAATTTCCAATCTTATAGTAGCCAAAGCTTGGAAAGCCTTTAATTCTTTATCTAGCAATTAAGAGGAATATGGTAAGTGCGATGTCAGCTCAAGAGGGTAAAGGTAAAGTTGAGCACGCAATGTATTACTAAAGTAAGAAGCTCTTGCAATATAAGGCTAATTATAGCCTTATGGAGAAGACATGTTTGGACATGATTTGGGCAACTAAGAAACTTCGGCATTATTTTCAATCTTATAGAGTGTAGGCAATCTCTAAATATGACCCTTTTAGATACCTCCAATAGACTCCCTCACTAATAGGAAAATTAGCTAGATGGTTGGTTCTACTCACTGAGTTGTGGCGAAAAAGGTAGTGAAAGGTAGAGTGATATCAAACTTCTTAACTCAAAGTCTAGTTGATGATGAACAAGAATGGGAGTTAGAGTTTCCAGATGAGCATTTAGGAGCAATTAAGATTTAAGGGTGGAGAATGTACTTTGATGGAGTAGTTAATAACAAGGGGGTAGGCATTGGTATAATTCTAAACATACTGAAAGGAGAAACAATCCCAATAGTGAAAAGGTTGGAGTTTGCAGTAACCAATAACCAAGCTGAGTATAAGGCCTGTATCTTTGGCTTAAAAATGCTTTGAAACATGGAAGCTTAAGAGATCACAATGTATGGTGACTCTATACTAGTGATAAAGTAGGCATCAAATAAATTATGACTATATTGGGACTATTTGGCTACTATTTTGTTATCCTTTACCCAATGCAAGTTTGTTCATCTACTCTAGGATAATAATCAACAAGCTAACACTTTAGCTACTTTGGCTTTGGTATGGGAAAGTGGAAAACCAATAAGTGTCAAGCCTCTTGTTTTAGTAAATTCCCAAAACCCCTTGTTATAAAGAGATAAAGGTGATGCCAATTGATACTACTAAAAAACCATGGTTTTATAATTTGCAATAATATTTGGAAATTGGACAGTAAATGCAAATAAGATAGAAAGAATTTCCTTAAGGATGATGTCCCAGCAATTTATCAGTTATAACGGCATGTTGTATAAGAGAAAGCCAAAAAGAGTCAACCTAAGATGTGTCGACAAAGATGAGGCCCAAAAAATTATGGAAGTAGTGCATGAAGGAGTATATGAGCCACATGTGAATGGGATAAAGAGATGTTAAGTTCAAATTATGTTAAGTTCAACTGTCTTGGCAAAGAAAATACCTCTACAAGGTTACTACTTATTGACTATGGAAATAGACTGTGTTAAGTTCATAATGACATGCCATAATTGTTAAGCCTATGGGGATGTCAAATATTTGCCATCCATGGAACTTCAAGGAATGACTTCTCTTTGGCCATTTATAGTTTGGGGAATTGACATTATAAGGGAGATAAAGCTGAGAGCATAAAATGGTCATCAATACATTATGATAACGATTGATTATTTCTCAAAATGGATTGAAGATGAGTCATACACCACCGTTGACTCGAAATAAATGGCAAGGTTCATTGAGAGGAACATAATTTATAGATATTGGTTGCCTTATCATGTTTTCACAAATAATGTGTTCAGTTTCGAGCAAAGGTAGCAGCATTGTTAAAGGAATATAAAATTGAACATCATAAGTCATCTCTATATAAACCATAGGCAAAAGGGGTGGTGGAGTCCATAAATAAAAATATAAAGAAGATTTTGGCTAAGATGATGGAGAATTACTGGGATTGCGCCAATTATTTATAGTTTGCACTATGGGGATATAGAATTACTGCTAGAACATTGATTGGGGTTACTCCATACTCCTTGGTGTATGGGTGTGAAGTAGTATTGCTAGTGGAGGCTGAGATCTGATCTTTAAAGGTCCTTTTGGAATCTAAAATCTCTAAGTATCAATGGGTGGAAAGCCAGTTAGCACAGCTAACGTTGTTGGATGAGAAGAGGATAAAAGTTATGTATCATTCCTAGTTGTATCAAAAAAGGATAGCTCAGGCTTATAAAAAGAATGTTAGACCAAGAAAGATTAAGGAGGTTGATTTGGTACTGAAGCTTATAAAGCCAATCATGACAGACCTAAGAGGAAAGTTCAAGCCAAATTGGGAAGGTCCTTATGTAGTGAAGAAGTTATTCTTTAAGGGTGCTATTGTTTTATTTGAATTGGAAGGGAATAAGTTCAAAGAGCCGATCAACCTAGACAAGCTTAAGAAATATTTTGTATAAAATTCTTACTATGGAGAAAACCTCAAAAAAGGCTGTATAGGAAAAAGTTAAAGAAAAAAAAAGAAAAAAAAAAGGTTCTGCTGGATTGAAAACCTCAAAAGAGGTAGTCCAAGAAAAATTTAAGGACATGTAAAAGGAGAGAGAGAGTAGAAAATAGTTAATTAGAAAACTTTCAAAGGTAAGCCAATTAATGACATAAGTTGTGTTAGAAGTGAAATGTATATTCATTTATGCTCAAATTAAATGAAATAGATTGTCTTTATTAATGTTAAATACTGTGTTAAGTGTTCTTTACATATGGTTTAACTAAAAAGGAACTTCATTTAACATAAAAAGGTAAAGCAAAGATTCATTCTTATAAACTAATTTTGTCTCCTTTTCTTTGGCTTTACACCTTGAACACTTAATAGTTACAGCACTCTTATTTTTTTATGCCTAGTGAACTCATCCTTTTTAATTTATTGTAATTGGATCCACGCCTTTTATTGATCATCAGTAGATAGATCTCTGTTGTGATTAATGTTCCTTAGAATGATTCTATGTGGCCAAGTCACAGCTAAGTTATCAAGAAAGTTCTCAATAAGAGGTCCTGGCATGGATAAGTTCTACAATCAGCTATTTCTATCCTTATTGTCTGCAAAGGCAAGATGGATTGTAAAAGGTAGCAAAGTGGAGTCCCATTATTAGAATGCAGTGTGCGTAAGTCCATATGGTCACATGTTGAAGCCTCCACCTTGGACACATCCAACAGACTATTGTATCATGGAATGTTGATAACCAACCATGGTTGTCTACTAGAATAGGATGAATTTGTTTGGTTTGATAGTGTTCTACTTTGTAATGCATGATATCTCTCTGGAGGTTCTAGCAATCTTAGCTTTTCATGAAGCCACATTTGCAAGAGTGATAAATGAATGAATGAAAATGGCATAATAGCATAAAATAGTGATATAAAGGAAAAGAGTTAACCTGCAACAATAATGGGCTCTCAAAAAATCTCCTAGTCTCCAAAAAATTATCTAAACTGATGATAGTTTCTACTAAAATAAGAGGGAAAGGATTAAACCCTATTTCCACTTAATCTAGTATATGGAGGATTTTTGAGTCACAGTTGCCAAAAGAGGAAACCAGCAGGAACTACCTATACATGCTAAAGGACATCATCCAAGGCTAATAGACTTGTCTTTTCTTTACACCCATGATAATTTTGAGAAAGGACTCTAACAGGATCTCAGGGCAAAAAATGTAATGAAATAAGGACTCAGGTGGAAGATTGAACATCCAAGCCATCTGATACTAAGTAGAATGTAAATCTAGAGTTCTAACTTAAGGGATCACGAGTTAACAAGTAGAATCTATTTGGTAGCCTATAATAACTTTGAATTCCTCAATCAAGGGGTGTATTTCTAATGTACTAAAATAAAAAAAATGCTTACCTAGATCCGATAATTAGGTTACAGCATGGAGGAAAGGGAAGTTGATTCTTTTAACATGCAGTGATTTGAAAGCAAACAAATGAAAAGGTTCCAGCTTTACCCATGATTCACCATCTAAGCTCTTCAAGATTTTTTAGAGTTGTTTCAAGTTTCTTTTAGTTATGTTTATGAGTATTGGAGATGTTAAGAGAGAGGAGATGGAGAGTTTAGGTGTTGGTAAGGAGAGATAATGGATATGTTCTTGTGTAGAAGGAATAGGGCTTTAAAAGGGGGGTCTACAAATGAGGCGATGAGGCGATTGTCCCATCAAAGAGCCATTGCCTTATTGCAAAGAGGCATTTTTCCATCACCATTTCACAAAGGGACAATACCTTATTGAAAAGGTGATCACCTCTATGGTAGTCTGAGGGCATTTTTTATTGTAATTTCAATTGTTCCTTCTTATTTTGATTCGTTAATAGAAAATTTTTGCAATTAAATGACCAATTTTATGAAGCACATTGTTAGAATAATAATAATTTTCTATTATAATGAATTAAAATGATCAAATATTCAATTGAATATAAACCTAAACACCCAAAAGTGAAATTAAAATAATCTATCTGTATCAGGGATCAAAGAATAACACAAAGGGGATCCTAACCTATGATGCCTTTGACTCGGTAGCCTATGTATCACCACCATCTCCATCCCCATCTATACCATTGCCATCATCATGGTCAACATCCTCTCCTTCTTCTTCTTTAACTTCCTTTTCCTTAATTTAAAGAGCAACAACCTGGTGTTGGAGGGTCGTGATCTTAGCTTGACTAATTGTGTCATGATCCTATCCATACATGACCCAAGTTAAGCACTCATACGAGCATGCATACATATAAATATAGGGAAAATTATTACCTTCTACTACTAAGTGATGCACATCATATGATCCTGCTAAGCCTCAATCAGGCAATACATGTACACTCCATGATCTAAAGGAATTTGCATGATTAAAAGTTAGTTATTACAAATGCTTTTTTAAGATTAATTATGAAAGTAAGAAAAGGAAAAGGCTTACATAAGTAGCATTGGAAGTGCATGTTGGTGACAAACTCTCTTTTAATATCAAGAACTCATGAGATAAGTCTCCTGGAGGCATCCAGCAGTGAGCCATCAAGTTAGGTGTGTGAGTCAAAAGGAATTAGTAACCATCCATGAGTTGGATCCAGCAGGGGCTCTACAAGGTGGTACCCTCTCCACTATTAGTCCGTGGATGCTTAAGTGGTCTCTGAAGTGCATGAGGCCTAGCTCTGTGAGTAGGACCTGTGGCTGTCATCTATGAACAAGGGGTTAAATCAGTACGTGATTTAAAGGGATAACAAAATGAAGAGATAAAGTCAAATGAGTACCTAGTCAATAGTAGTAGTAGCAAAAGGCACCTACTATAGTAGGTTAGCTCAGATAAAGTCTAAGTAGCAACTATTGCTCCTCAAAGTGTGGTCCTCAATGGAATCCCATGCAACCGCTTGAGCCAACTTGGCACCATTTAGCAAGTGCACCTAGAACTTGCCCATAAGGGGTGATGCAAGAATGCACCTAGCATGAGCACCACAGTCCTAATGGGGGATTTTCTCACTAAGATACTAAACCTGGCAACTAGGCCCATAAAGGAGTGCTCGTTATAAGGATAGTGGTCTTGAGTGGGTCATCTCTAGAAGCCATCTATCTTGAGAGCCCCACAAATCCTAAGGCAATTATAGTAATGTGAAACAAACAAGTAAATTAACCTTGTGTTTTTATTATGCTAAAGAAATTTTTGTATTTTATAGGTACCTTGCCATAGGTGAGGGAGTTTAGCTGCTCCCCCAATAAATGTGCATGCAAGCCAAATGTCGACTCCACTAGCTGCCACCACCCCACCAAGCCAATGACAAAAAGTGAACATCACTAACATAAGTGATCCCTCTAATTAGCATAAGCTCCAAAGCCCAAACCTATAAAGAAAATAGAGTTAGTAGAAAATAAAAAATAATAATATGTAAATAAAGCTAAGAAGTAAAAGAAGAGTACTCACTAGAACAACATGCCAAAAAATGTAAAATCATATAACTCCTCAGACTATCTCATCCATGTTCTTGTAAATATAGGTCAGTGAACAACTACCCTAATTATAAGAAGATACTTGATCTAAGTCCCAAAAGGGCATAAAAGACATCAGATCGATAGACCTAATGGTATAAGCAAAAAGGTTAGTGCCTAATAGGTAAACCAGGAAGGCTCTCACGATCTGGTCGATCTCCTAGTCAGTGGTAGTGGCCTTAACTCTAGCATGAGAGTAATGACTCTGAATGGAGTCATCTTGATCGTGTGGGTCCCCTTCATGTCTAGAACCATGCCAAGGAGCCATTCAATGTAAACCACTCGGTCTATGGTCATTTAATGGATGCTAGCATCAAAGGGGATGACATCACTTACACATGCAATCTCGATGATAGTAGTAAAGGAAACGCGGTCCAATGTCAACTCACTAAAAGGAAGGTGAAAGGTATGTGTGGTCTCAAACCACCTCTCTATCAGCATGTGTAGAGGCTAGTAGTCAATGTGACCCTGAGCGTTAGTAGTCAATGTGACCCTGAGCGTCTGACAGTGACAAGATAAAGTCCCTAAACTTGGTCTCTTGAATTCAATCTCTAATATCTCTAGTGAGGTCATTGTACTAGACTTAAGCATCACTAAAATTCTCGGTGCCCTTGAAAGTGTGCACATCATATTGGAAACAAACATAAAAGTTGAAATTTATGTCATTCATTTGCAAACAAACACAGAAAATATTGAACATTGTCAAAAAGGTGATGCTTCATTAAAGAGGTGATGCCTTAGTACTAAAAGGCAATACCTCTATAAATTTTAAGAAAGAAATTGGCTTTCTATTAAAGAGGCGATGCCACTCCTTGATGAGGGAATTCCTAATCAATGATGCAATCACCTCATTGAAAAGACAATTCCTCTTCATATCAGCAACACGAAGCATTTTTCATATTTTCCTAATCTCTTTAATTTTCCCATTTTAATTAATCACATTCCTATTTCTAAAGATGAATGAATATAAATTTTATTATAACCCGATGTTTGTTTATATGAAAAGTAATAGGTTTGGGAAATAACCTCTTTGAAAGCCAAAATTCATAAATGGGTGCCCAAACTCAAAATGAGCAAAATCTTATCCCTAATCAAGAATCTAAAGGTCCGTAAAGGCACTATGGGAGCCAGCATTAGGTCCTACTATGGTGGATCAGGGGTATGGTGTCATCCATTATTGAGGAGAGAATATATAGAGAAGAAGAAAAGAAAAAAGAAGTTTTTTAGAAAAGATAAGAAAAAGAAAAGAATGAGGAAAAGAAAATAAAAAAGGTAAAAAAAAAAGAAATGAAAAATGTAAGGAGTTGAAAGAATGAAATTTATTAGAAGAAGAAGAATTCAACCTCTCAATTTTTGTAGAATACTGAGGTTGACAACGTGAATTTCCTGAAGTTTGATTATAGAAGAATTCAACCTCTTGGTTTTTATAGAACTCTGAGGGTGATGGTGTGAATTTCTTAAAGTTTGATTGAAGAAAAATTTGACCTCTTGATTTTTGTAGAACATCGAGGCTAACGATGTGAATTTTTAAGGGATTCCACCTCTCGATTTTTATAGAACACCAAGGCTGATGACATGAATTTGTCAAAGTTTGGTTGAAGAAGAATTTAACCTCTTAGTTTTTGTAGAACATCGAGGCTTATAGCATGAATTTCTTGAAGTTTAGTAGAAGAAAGATTTGACCTCTTGGTTTTTGTCGAACACCAAGGCTGACAGCACTAATCTCAAAGAACTCAATCCCTCGGTGAAACTCAAATAAGAAGAATATCATTTTATTTTTTACTACTTCGTTCTACATATGATTTTTTAACACATTATCATTACAATTATTTGGTTTTTTGAAAAAATAGGGGTAAACTACAGACATCCATTTCGATTGGCCCATAATAGGGGGTCAACTATGGATGTTCATTTTGATTAACCCATGATAAAGCCAGTGATGAGAACGTGAGAAGCTTAAATGTAAGACAAAAGCTTAAAATCTTCTTAAAAATGAACTTAAGAGCTTAAACCCCAAAAATTCAAGCTAAAACCCATGAAAAGCAAGACCTAAACCCATAAAAATGAGCCCAAACCCACTTCAGCCTAAGGGCCCAGTTCGAGGCCAGGGCCAGAGAGGTGAAGCCTCATCAAAGAGGCATCGCCTCTATAGCAACTACCTCGATGAGGGGATGCCTCCTCAAAGAGGTGTCGCCTCTTTACCAACCACTTGCCACTGCATTAAATGTAGAGGTGACAATGGTGGTTAAGTTGGTAGGGCCCACCTATTATAGACCTACACTAGTTGCTTAAAAATAAGACTTTGGAGAGCAAAATGAAAAAAAGAAAGGAGTGTAAGGATGAAGGAGAGGTCTTGTCAAGCATGGGGAGTTAAAAGGAGGTCTTAGGGTAAGTATAAGGGGGTTAACAACTCTTAGCACCCATTTGGAAAAAAAATTCAGAGAGAAAGAGGGGGAGAGAGCTCTAAAGAAGAGAGAAGGACATTTTTTAGAAAGAAGGAGCGAAAACTTAGCTTAAAAGTCCATTATTCTAAATAAAAAGAAGGATAACCCTTTCATTTTAGTGGAAATTAATACCAAAGCCAATCTCTGAGGGCTAACTATTTTGAAAAGTAATATCATGCAATAATAAGAGTCTTATTTTTAAGTGCTAAGGTTCTTAACTTACATAAAACTTTACTTGCTTCTCTTATTTTCTCTTGGTTATTGCTATTTTCTGTTATGTTCATGACATGATTTTCTAAATTACTTGGTATAGTTGTTAGTTTGTATTTATTCCCATCATATTTTGCCTACTTAGGACTTAAGAAGCTTGTCAACCTATTATTACTCATGTTAGTCAGGTGATTACTCTTCAAAGAGGCGACGCCTTAATGGTGAGGCGATCACCCCTTCAACAGAACTATGCGTAGTTTTAATGTAGTTTCTATATTTGTTTACATGGTTCTTGCTTATGGGTATCTTCATATTCCTTTAATTCAATGATTTTTTTATATATAATCATTTGTTTATCATGTTTAGTTAAAATAATTATGTGCTTATCACTTTCATATGATCATTTAATCGATGGATTAACTTGGCGGCTTCCTTTTTTGTAGGATTTATATATTTGTGGAGATTAATATTTTGCTCATTTTAAGAAACTTGAGATGGTTTGGATCATTTGACTTTAATTTGAATTTCCTTTTTTCTGTTTATTTTCTCTTTATTTTTAGTTTAATTTCTGTTTACTTTTGGTTTATTTTTAGTATATTTTCTGTTTATTTCACTTGATTTTGCAAGTAAAAAGGGTTGTAATACATTCTTCTCCCATATTTCTTTGCATGTGTATTTATTTATCTACTCTTACTTTATGAACATTTTGTACTACTTATAGTGAATCACCTTTAAAATGAATGAATCTGGATTCATGTGCAAACTTGGACTTAAGTATAAAATTGGAAGTTGATTGGAAACAATTATAATTTGCATGCTAATAAGGAAATAATTGAATAAGTAAAGGTAATAAATTACAAAACACAAACAGAGGCCAACCGCAAGGTTAGGTAGGCATTCCAAAAGCCCATATCCAGTTTCTAAACCCGTTCTATAATGACGGCTTTTAGGAACCCCTGTGGAATCCAGTTAATGTACAGTATGTCTAGGCTCTTATTTGGGTGGCGACTCCCACTCCAATTTGGGCTCTAAGTCTATCTTGTACATACACTAAACCCCACTACCTACAATATGTATAATTTTAGAGTTTTTTTTACAAAATAAATTTACAAAAAATCATTATTAGATGTATAAAATTAATTTCATTTAATGATGAAATAAGTCAAGAAAATATGTTTTAGATTTTTTATGTGTTTTGTTAGTGTAATAATTTATTTAGAACAAATGAATGTAATTAAATTTTAATTACTTTTGTGCATAAAATTTAAGCCATTATAATATATTAATAGTTTTATTTATAATCTACATAAAAGAGAGAATAATGATTGTAGTATCATTAGAATATTATTTCAATAATCATCCAAAATTTAAACCTCACAAAAATTCCCTTTCATGAGAAAAAAAAATGCTATAATCCAAGGGTAGCATGGATTCTCTCTCCAGCGGCATCGCTAAGTCTCACAAGGAGATTGATATACTTGAACAAATTAATAAGAAAGTTTAGGTAGGAGCTTTCGATCAAGACATTTTCATAGGTGTTAACCTTGCTGATTTGGTTACTAAGACTAGAACCGAAATGCATATGCCCTCCTTTAAGGACATGCATGTTAACAAGTAATCGTGGGACTCCATCAGAGTTGGAAAGGGATATTTCGAATGATGAGTTAGAGGATGACAAGAAATATGGAGAAGAGGATTGTCCTAACTTAGAAAAGAAATATTTAAGGGCTCGCTGGAAGCTCTTATTGTCAAGTTTCTAAGAAGAATGATTGACTTCAACTATCTTAGCCATAAAATAAGAGAATTATTGAGGCCAAAAACATACATTGATATAATTTTAATTGTGAATGATTAATTTTTGGTGCATCTTGACTCAGAAGAAGATTATTGAGTATACCCTAGGTAGTGCTTCCCTAGTTGAGAGCCGATCATTACCTACCAACATGCCTATAGTCTTGTGATTTCGATTCTGACAAAAAATCATTAGAAAGACTTTTTGTATGGGTTTGTATGCATTTTTTGCCCATTGAATTTATGACTATAAGTTTCTTTTGAAGTTAGGCAATTATATTGGTAATCAAGCATATGCAATTTGCAAAAAATAAATAAATAAATAAAGTTTTGCTAAGTGGGGATGCAAATTTTTTTTTATTATGTGATAGGTTAATTTAACAATTTGAAAAATATCTTTTATAACCTATTTTTAAGAATTAAACCTTAATCAAACTATTGTAGGACAAATATACCAATCATTATTAATATCCAATAATTTAAATTACATGAAATTTATTTTTTTTTTTTTTAAATAAGTTCTTGATTTGAATTTTTTTATTTTCTTTAAATAAGTTCTCAACTCGATTTCAATATAGTTAAAATATATGTGATTATATAATAGTGGAAGATATCAAATATAGAAAGAGAATGTGTCAACCATCAATAACTAGAGTGATATATATATGACAAAAAAGACTATTTGAGGTACGAATTTTTAAATTCTAATATATATATAATGTACTATATTTGATGATTAAATTTATAATATTTATATTTATTATATTTTTATTAATTAAGTGTAAAACACTCAAAATACTATTGGATATAATATTATGAATGAAAATAAAAATTAAAAAAAAAAAGAATAAAAATATTTATTGGGTGAAGATAAAAATATAAAAGCTTACTTACTTCTGATATAAATCTTAAACAATTATTTTAAAAAAGAAGATACAAAGAAAAACAAACGGAAGTTGTAATCTATCTAATGGGTTACTAGGAAGTTTGGTGTAAATGTTAGTTACTATTAAAGAATTTTGAATGTTGACTTTTATAAATACATTTTTACGTAAGTAATTAAGAATTCGATAGGCATTAATAAACGTAATTTCAATTTATCTTTAAATTTAAAAAATTAGAGTTTTGTTAAAGTTGTTTAAATTCAAATGCTATCATCGTCCTATCATTAAAGTTTGTTAAACGATATTATCAACTCATCACCTAAAATCTCAGCAAAATCCATAAGGAGGTTATTTATAATATGTGCATATATATAGAGGATATACAATAACCATAAACTTTGTAAATTCAACTCATTTTGCTAATTAATCAAAATCATGGTTCTCTCCTATTCCAAACAAAACCCATCATTATCTTAATGATGGTACTAGTGGCATGCTTATCTCAAGTCATGCCATGACAATTGAGTGAAGAGGATTTTGCCAATGCTGAAGAGGACTCTATTATTCTTGAAAGGCATGAGAAATGGATGGCTAATCACGGATTCATTTATAAAGGATAATGAAGAAAATGGGAGCGATTTCATATATTGAAGAAGAATATGAAATATATTGAGAAATTTAAAGGAAGCCAATATGACTTATAAGTCGAGTGTCAACTATTTTGTAAACTTAACAAATAAAGAATTTTGTAAATAATATACAGGATACAAGATGGCATCTAAAATAAATCCAACACTATAATTAACCAATATTACAAAACCATAGGATTTGCTACTGAATCATATGGATATTGATTTCTAGAGACTGTAAATTGGAGGAGTATAAGTAAAGTCATGTATATTAGGACGCAAGGAGTTTGTGGTAAGGCTATTAAATTTCTCTCTCTTCTTCCCTAATAAGTTCTTTTTAAATTTAACTATTCTAAAGTTGTAGTCTGTGAACTTAAGATCTCTTAACACTTCACTCATCTATATGTATTCTTGTGTTGCATTTAGTATGTTGCTAGGCATTTTCAGCGGTGATAACTGTAAAAAGGGTTATAGGTAACGGTCAATCTCTATTAGCTATTAGCACAACAACTAATAGATTACATTCCTAAAAGTTAAGGCACCGAGTGCATTAGTGGTATAATAGAGAGTGCCTTCATATGCATTATGAAAAACCAAGGCTTAACCTTAAAAAGATATTACCTATAGGCATTAGAAGAAAAAATGTGTAGACTAGGTGACAATATTGTAAGGATAGGTGGCTATGTAGGAATCTACACTAGTAATGAAGAAGGTCTACTAAAGTCAATAGCAGTGCAACCTATATCAGTAAAGGTTTGGTCAACTTATAGCCTTGACTTCAAGTATTATGATGGTGGAATATTCATGGCTCAAGATTATGGGAATTATTTGGATCATGCTATTACTATAATTAGATATGGAACTAGCCTATAAGGTATAAATTACTAGTTAGTGAAGAACTCATAGGGCCCTAAATAGGAGAAGGTCGATACATAAGGCTTGAGAGAGGGGCTAATGTGTTTAGAGGTACTTGCAATGATTCAATGAGAGCATCTTATCCTATTATTCACTTTACAAAAGTCAATAGTATTCAAGCATATGCAATTTTCAAAAAAAAAAAATAAAGTTTTGATAAGTGGGTGGGAATAGAGGCATTGGGTTTTAATAGAAAGTTATAGCTTTTTGGAAAGAGAGCATAAATATGAACATTATATTTACCCATCTTTAGTTTATTCATGCTAAAAAATCTTCTCCCTCCTCAATTATTTAGCATTTTCTCTTAGTTATGGGAGCTTTAACATGCTCCTTATAAGTTTTTAAAGCAAGACTTATCTCAAAACAATTTTGATTGAAATATTCCTTGGTTAGTTAAAGAAGATTTTAACTCAATTTCAAAAGCAGGTGACATTAATGAGCCCATTAAATTCTCTGTTCAAAGTAATGGTCCATTTAATGAATGGATTTTCTCTCATAAGTTGATGGATCTCCCTTTCTTAGGTTTGAGGTTCATATGGTCCAAGGGCAAAGTTGCTAGTTCAAGGAAGAGTGCTTATTTAGACTAAGCACTTTATAATCCATTTTGGCATAATATCTTTGACAATCTACAGTTATTCATTTAGCTTAAAATCAATTTGATCATTACTCATTAATTTGCTTACAAAACCCCTTATAGTAGATTTCCATCTTTCAAGTTTCAAATAGTTTACTTTTCCAACCCTTTATTTACTTATTTAGTGTCAATCAATTTGAATATTCAATAATTCAAGGAGAAAGCCCCTACTTAGAACCAGAGTATCTTCAATTACATTTTCAAAAGAAACTGAAGACTTTAGGTCAATCTTTAAGGAATCCATATTGCATTATTTAAATCACAATCTAATTCTCTAGTTAAAATGAAAAGAAGAAATTAAAAAAAAGGACCCAAATGAGGTTTTTGCCCAAGAAGAGTTTCTTGCTTTTAAAAATTGAGGGAGAAGTGTAATATCCATCTGGGTGATTGTAGACAGGTTGACGAAGTCTGCACATTTCTTGCCTGTGAAAGCCACTTATTCTGTAGCTAGATTGGCGAAACTGTATGTGAAGCATATTGTGTGCCTTCATGGAGTACCTGTGTCTATTGTGTCAGATAGAGGTTCAATCTTTACTTCTCATTTTTTACAGAAGTTGTAGGAAGCAATGGGCACTAGGTTGGATTTCAGTACTGCTTTTCACCCTCAGACAGATGGTCAGTCTGAGAGGACGATCCAGACACTGGAATATATGTTGAGGATGTGTGTTCTGGATTTGGGAGGTAGCTGGGATGATCATTTGCCACTTGTAGAGTTTGCATATAATAACAGCTACCATAACAGTATTGGCATGGCACCGTATGAGGCGTTGTATGGAAGGAAGTGTAGATCCCCTTTGAGTTAGGATGAGATTGGTGAGAGAGCTTTGACTAGACCTGAGATGGTTCAGGATGCTACAGAGAAAGTCGTTGTGATTAAGTACAGATTAGAGACCACAGTTAGCAGGCAGAAGAGCTATGCGGATCCTAGGCGTAGAGATGTGGAGTTTTAGGTCAGAGATTTTATTTTTCTGAAGGTATCTCCGATGAAGGGTGTTATGAGATTTGGCAGGAAGGGTAAGTTAGCACCGAGATATATCGGACCGTTTGAGATTCTGGAGAGAGTAGGCACTGTTGCATATCGGTTGGCTTTGCCTTCGAGTATGCCACAGGTGCATCCAGTATTTCATATCTCGATGTTAAGGAAGTATATCTCAGACCCTTCACATGTGTTGCAGCCCGACAGTGTAGAAGTGAGAGAAGATTTGACGTTTGTGGAAGAACCTGTGGCGATTGTTGACTATCAAGTTAGATAGTTGCGTTCGAAGCAGATTCCGATGGTCAAGGTTCTGTGGCGTAGCAACAGAGTCGAGGGGCATACGTGGGAGACTGAAGCTGAGATGCGAGCTTCTTACCCGTATCTCTTCCCTTCCAGATCTTGTGATCATTTTCTTTCTGGAATTCGGGGATGAATTCTTGTAAGGGGGGAGACTGTAATATCCCAAGTTTTTAAATATTTTTATACTGCATCGGGATATGCAGTGTTAATAATTTTGTATATAATTATGATATTTTTACGAGTTAATATGTATTTAAAACTTATTTTAATTGTTGTATATTATTTTAAGTGCTTTACGTAAAATTTTTCCGAGAATTCTATTTTCGGGGAAATTTTCACGTAAATAATTTACCATTAATTATTTTAAATAGATTTACGGACTTGCATGAACTCATATATATTTTTAAAATACTAAACACCGTATATATGTGTATTTATTTAATTAGGGTTTAAATAATTACACTAATATTTTATTATTTATTTATTAGTTTTATTGTTATTTAATTATTTTTATTTAGTGTATAACTTATTAAAAAATATTAAATTATATGTGTGTGGTGTATATTTAATGTGTGTGATTTTATATTATTTTAATATATGGTGTAAAGTATATATATACATATATACATTTAATATTAAAACAAAAATTGAAGTTTAAGTTAATTACAAGTTTGCCATTAACCACATCCTCCATCTTCCCCGACGACCCCAACCTCCCTCACCACTGCGCACGCCATTTCCTCACCGTCACTGCGCCTCCCATCGTGCCACCTCCATTCCTAGCTTGCTCTGCCGCCCCTAGCCTTCTTCTCCGGCACCGTTTGGCTTGATTTTGGTCGGAATGGCCGAAATTTCCCTCCTCGCCGTTCATCGACTTCCTGACCACCAAATCTAGTGAT
The DNA here is from genome assembly GCA_947683625.1 of Mallotus nudiflorus. Classification (NCBI taxonomy): domain Eukaryota; kingdom Viridiplantae; phylum Streptophyta; class Magnoliopsida; order Malpighiales; family Euphorbiaceae; genus Mallotus; species Mallotus nudiflorus. Next base: position 984,711 of record CANTUR010000785.1, on the reverse strand, counting down.
TTCGATGTCGTTGAAATCCCTAGCCTCCATAGAAGATGATTCCAAGCTTTGTTTAAGCTTAAAGCTTGGTTTGGTAAGGTTTTTCTCAATTTTTCAATTCGGCCATCTTAGGGTTTTTGAATTTTTTTGAGCTTAAAATGATTGATTCATGAAAATTCCCTTAACAAATGTTGATCCTAGTAGCTTAATATTCATGTGTGAATTTTTGTAGAATTTTTGGGTATTTTTGAATATTTTATTATTATTTTCTAATTTTCGGAAATTAATTAAATAAATTATGAAATTGTATTTTATGATAAATATAGGTGTTAAAATGAATTATAGAAATTTATTTGGAATTTTTATGAATTTTTATGTATTTATTTTGAAATTATTTAGGTTTATGTAATTTTGGAAAATTAGGTTAATTGTGTTTTTAATTGAAATTAATTAGTTAATTGAGTGTAATTATTGATATTATCGATAAATATGTTGAAAAAATTAATTTTGTGCAATTATATTATTTTTGGTGAATTTTTGAATGAATTTTAGTATATATATATATAGGGGTATTTTGGTAATTTTACCCTAAATTGACTAAAAATGTAATTAAATTGGTTTTAATAGTTATTTAAGGTATAAAAATGATTTCTACAAATTATTTAGTATTTTTAATTAATTAAAACTATTTTTCGTGAATTATTTTCAATTATATATATAATATATGATTTTTCTAATAAAATGAGTTTTTATTGATTTTTATTGTGTTTTAAGGTTAATTATGTAATTTCTACTTATAAAATGATACAAGGGCATTTTTGGTATTTCCATAATTGTTCTGTGAATTGTGGACCCCGGTCGGTAAACTGTAGTTTGGAGTCCGACCGAGGGGTTATGGATGTGTTCAAAGTGTGTTTCTTTGCAGGGCCGGTTCTACTCTTTGAGTAGAGAGATGTCCGTTTTACAGGGGAGGTTCTGTCGAATGTTCGATAGAATTCTCGTAAAACGTGATGTCCGATCGAACCCTAATTCTATTTCTGTGTTTAGTATTCTAGATCAAGTTTCTAGGATTTTATGTTAGGTTTATTCTGATGTCTGTTATTTATTATTTGTTTAGTTACGCCAAGACCGACGGCTAGTGGACCAGGCCCGTCGGACCTATCTCGAGGAGCGCACTAAGTGTGAGTTACTATTTTATATATATATGTTTAGGGTGCATGATTTAGAATTATATGTTTTATTTTGATTAATTATGCATAAATAATTCAATTATTACATAAGTTTATTTTTAGTTTATTTTGGTTTATCTTTAGTATATTTTCGGTATATCTTAAATTATATGTATGTTTTGCTAATAAATTAGATTTAAAATGTTTTTGAATATATTTTTAGCTTATTTTGTAATTATGTTGGATTTATTTGACGTATATATACTTAAAATATACCTGGTTTATTTTTGGTATATTTCTAGTATATATATGGTTTATGTTATTGTTTTATTTAAAGTCATGCATCATTTATTTTTATGAATGTATGATTTATATTTAAAATGAAGGATATCGATAGAACGTGCTACCTAGTGGGCAGCACTAGGACCGAGTACGTACCGGTACGCTTATAGCATTTAGGCTATATTAGTAACGTATTTGTGGATATCGATTGGATATGATTATTTGATGTGTGAGATATGATTTGGGGGTGTGATTGCTGGAGCTCGGTTGACCTAGTGTCTCGGGGCCAATCACACTGACAGTCAGACTGCTAGAGCTCGGTTGACTTAGTGTCTCGGGGCCAGTCTATTGTCTAAATGGATCAAGTGATCATATATTGGAATAAGTGAGCCTATATGGCTTGAGTGTTGTCTAACACTGTTTGAGGTTGTGATTTTCTAAGGTTCTATTTGATCCTTCATAACCAGTGGTTTTCAAAAAAATATATAAAAATGATTTTTATTGCATCTGTGTGTATTTGCCTGTATATATATTTATATATATACTGTTGACTGTATGCATTGTCATTTAGTATGCATGTCTATATATTATAGTAATTCACTCAATGAGGTCTGACTCCCCTCCGTTGACTATTTTTCAGGAGAGTCATCGTCTTCAGACCTCAGTAGTAGGCCTATACACCGGATTTCTTTCGCCCCGGCTTTTTTGTGTAAACTGCTTATCTGAGTATTGAGTTTTATTTTTATGATCTAGACACTGCAGTAGTTATGGTTGTATCGGAGTTTGATGTATTGTATTTATATGAGATATGTATTTTTAAGAATTTGAACTGAAGCTTGTATTAAAGAGTTTATTTATATGTGAGATGAGAATTTAATTTAAATTCCCTGGTGGTGGATTATTATTTTTATATTTATGATTTTATTTCGCTGCATAGTATTTTATTTAATTGTGATATTATTATTACTATTGCATGTTTATTTTATTTTTAGGCTTACTACGGGTTCTGGATTTGGAAGAATTCCCGTTCCCTAGCGCCGGTCATGACCCCTATTTTGGGTCATGACAAAGTTAGTATCAGAGCGGAGTTCTGTGTCAGGGCTTAGTTATGTGAGTCGTGACCCTAGTTTTCAGAGTTGTGTTTTCTTTGGGTAACTACTGCAGTGAATTAGGTTCGAGTATGTCTTGATAAGTATTCCATGCTTTAGTTTTCTGCGTTAACCTTCCATTGTCTGTTTTGTCTGAATCTTTTCGTTTGTCTTTTCAGAATGAGGAGGCGAGCACGTGTCGCTCCATCGGTCGTTAAGGCCGAGTATGATGAGTCTTTTTAGGACTAGGTTTTACCTCCTAAACAGCTAGTTAGACGTAGAGGTAATGGCAGAGGTAAACCTCGAGGAGCGGCAGGTCGCCGTAGGTAGAGAGAGTTACAGGATGAGGATCCTATAGAGCCTGAGTTCGATGTTCCTGTGCCTCCAGTTGTTCAGCCTGCCTATCAGCATGGTATGTCTGACCCTGAGGCAGCTTTGTTCTATGCCCGAGTTGGCAGGATTGCTTTCGATGGGACTTTCGATCCGTTAGACTTTCTGCACGCGATCGAGACTCGAACTCGGACTGCTCATACCGAGTACCAGCGGATCATGATCGTTGAGTTGTCTGTTAAGGGACCAGCCCTAGATTGGTTTATTCAGATGATCCAGCCTTATATAATGACGATGACCTGGGCTCAGTTCAGAGAGCGGTTTATGAGGAGATTCTGTCCAAAGCCTCTCCGTATGAGCTATCATCTCTGACTGACCAGCATTTCTCGTGGTGATCTATCTGTAGAGGAGTATACCCGAGAGTTTCTTTCGTTGGGTCGATATGTAGAGGATTTGATACGAGATCAGTATTTCGCAGTCACTACCTACGTTATTGGTTTGGGTTCAGCTTTTACTGGGATGCCTACAGCAGGCCTTACTCTGCAGTCTGTGATAGAGATGGCCAAGGAGATTGAGCTGAGGCTAGTTAGGCAAGGAGTGATGTCTGATTACTACCAGCTAGGAGTTCAGTCGAGTGGATTGCAGGCTACTCCGTACTCTAGTTTTCATGTTGGTTCGAGTAGTCAACAGCGAGGTCAGACTCAGCAGAGTCAGAGGCAGCAGCAACGAGTGCATCAGAGCAGTAGACATAGTCGTGGAGGTCAGCGTAGATCGTTCAAAATTCTTGATGAAGAAGATTTTAAGTTTATGGGTGATAGGAGTTCAGCACCTCATAATCTTATTTCTGCTATTACGGCTAGGAAGTTGTTGAGGAAGGGATGTCAGGGATGTTTGGCATTGGTCAGGGATACTTCAGTGGAGAAGTTGTCACTCACAGAAGTTCATGTTGCTTGTGAGTTTCCTAATGTTTTTCCCGAGGAGTTGCCAGGTTTACCACCTCATAAAGAGATTAAGTTCTGTATAGATGTGGTTCCAGGTACTACTCCTATATTGATGCCACCCTACAGAATGGCTCCTACAGAGTTGAAAGAGTTGAAGGAGCAATTGCAAGAGTTGTTGGATAAGGGTTTTATCAGACCTAGTGTTTCTCTTTGGGGTGCACCAGTCCTGTTTGTGAAGAAGAAGGATGGTACCCTGAGACTGTGCATTGACTACAGAGAGTTAAATAAGGTGACATTGAAGAACAAGTATCCTCTCCCAAGGATAGATGACTTGTTTGATTAGCTACAGGGTGCATAGTTCTTTTCTAAGATTGACTTGAGGTCGGGTTATCATCAGCTACAGATTAGTGAAGCCGATGTTCCTAAGACGGCATTCCGCACTCGATATGGCCATTATGAGTTTCTGGTGATGTCTTTTGGTTTGACTAATGCACCAGCAGCTTTTATGGACCTGATGAACAGGGTATTCAGACCATATGTGGATTAGTTTGTGGTAGTCTTCATCGATGATGTACTGGTTTATTCAAGGAGTATGGAGGAGCATGTATATCACTTGAGGATTGTACTATAGACACTGAGAGATCATCAGCTTTATACTAAATTCTCGAAGTGTGATTTTTGGATGGAGAGTGTTTCTTTTCTTAGACACGTGGTGTCTAAAGAAGGTATCCAAGTTAATCCATAAAAGATTAAGGCAGTGTCTGAGTGGCCTAGACCGACTTCTGTTATTGAGATTCGGAGTTTTTTGGGTTTAGCCGGGTATTATAGGCGGTTTGTGCAGGATTTTTCCAGAATTGTAGCCCCTATGACTCGCTTGACTCAGAAGAATGTTAGATTCAAGTGGTCAAAAGCTTGTGAGAATAGTTTCCAGTTATTGAAGGAGAAGTTGACCACAGCACCAGTGTTAGCTTTGCCTAATAGTGTAGACAAGTTCATAGTTTATTATGATGCCTCTAGAGTTGGCCTTGGTTGTGTGTTGATGCAGAATGGAAGGGTGATAGCCTATGTTTCAAGGCAGTTAAAGAAGCATGAGCAGAACTATCCCACACATGACCTTGAAATGGTTGCAGTGATCTTTGCTCTGAAGATTTGGAGACATTATCTGTACGGGGTGACTTGTGAGATATTTACTGATCACAAGAGCCTTAAGTACATTTTCCAGTAGAGAGATCTGAATCTGAGGCAGAGGAGATAGTTAGAATTGTTGAAGGATTATGACTGTGAGATATTATATCATCCGGGTAAAGCTAATGTGGTAGTAGATGCCTTGAGTAGGAAATCCTCAGGCAGTCTTGCTCACATCAGTGTTGAGAGGAGACCGTTGATCCAGGAGTTGCATCTAATGGTGGATCAAGGTCTGATGATGAAGATCAGTAGATCAGGTGGACTGTTAGCTCAATTTAAGGTGCGATCTGTACTGAGGGATAGGATTAAAGCAGCTCAGAGCCGAGATCCTATTCTAAAAGAGCTTACAGAGAATGTCAGAGCAGGGAAGTTCACTGATTTCACACTCGATGATGATGGTGTGTTATGGATCAGTGGTAGATTGTGTGTTCCTGATGTGGATGATTTGAGAGAAGAGATCCTAGAGGAAGCACATTCTACAGCCTATAGCGTACATCCAGGTGTTACTAAGATGTACCACAGTATCAGAGATTTATGCTGGTGGGATGGATTGAAGAAGGATGTCGGTGATTATGTTGCTAAGTGTCTGACGTGTCAGCAAGTGAAAGCTGAACATCAGAAGCCTTCTGGGAAGCTTCAGCCTCTTCCTATTCCCGAGTGGAAGTGGGAAAGGATAACTATGGATTTTTTGGTAGGATTACCTCATTCTAAGGATGGATACAATTCCATCTAGGTGATCGTAGACAGGTTGATGAAGTCTGCACATTTCTTGCCTGTGAAAGCCACTTATTCTGTAGCTAGATCGATGAAACTGTATGTGAAGCATATTGTGTGCCTTCATGGAGTACCTGTGTCTATTGTGTCAGATAGAGGTTCAGTGTTTACTTCTCATTTTTTACAGAAGTTGCAGGAAGTGATGGGCACTAGGTTGGATTTCAGTACTGGTTTTCACCCTCAGACAGATGGTCAGTCTGAGAGGACGATCCAGACACTGGAATATATGTTGAGGATGTGTGTTCTGGATTTGGAAGGTAACTGGGATGATCATTTGCCACTCGTAGAGTTTGCATATAATAACAGCTACCATAACAGTATTGGCATGGCACCGTATGAGGCGTTGTATGGAAGGAAGTGTAGATCCCCTTTGAGTTGGGATGAGATTGGTGAGAGAGCTTTGACTGGACCTGAGATGGTTCAGGATGCTGCAGAGAAAGTCGTTGTGATTAAGTACAGATTAGAGATCACAGTTAGTAGGCAGAAGAGCTATGCGGATCCTAGGTGCAGAGATGTGGAGTTTTAGGTCAGAGATTTTATTTTTCTGAAGGTATCTCCGATGAAGGGTGTTATGAGATTTGGCAGGAAGGGTAAGTTAGCACCGAGATATATCAGACCGTTTGAGATTCTAGAAAGAGTAGGCACTGTTGCATATCGTTGGCTTTGCCACCGAGTATGTCACAGGTGCATCCAGTATTTCATATCTTGATGTTAAGTATATCTCAGACCCTTCACACGTGTTGCAGCCCGATAGTGTAGAAGTGAGAGAAGATTTGACGTTTGTGGAAAAACCTGTGGCGATCGTTGACTATCAAGTTAGACAGTTGCGTTTGAAGCAGATTCCGATGGTCAAGGTTCTGTGGCGTAGCAACAGAGTCGAGGAGCATACGTGGGAGACTGAAGCTGAGATGCGAGCTTCTTACTCGTATCTCTTCCCTTCCTGATCTTATGATCATTTTCTTTCTGGAATTCGGGGATGAATTCTTGTAAGGGGGGGAGACTGTAATATCCCAAGTTTTTAAATATTTTTATACTGCATCGGGATATGCAGTGTTAACAATTTTGTATATAATTATGATATTTTTATGAGTTAATATGTATTTAAAACTTATTTTAATTGTTGTATATTATTTTAAGTGCTTTACGTAAAAATTTTCCGAGAATTCTATTTTCGGGAAAATTTTCACGTAAATAATTTACCATTAATTATTTTAAATAGATTTACAGACTTGCATGAACTCATATATATTTTTAAAATACTAAATGCCGTATATATGTGTATTTATTTAATTAGGGTTTAAATAATTATCCTAATATTTTATTATTTATTTATTAGTTTTATTGTTATTTAATTATTTTTATTTAGTGTATAAATTATTAAAAAATATTAAATTATATGTGTGTGGTGTATATTTAATGTGTGTGATATTATATTATTTTAATATATGGTGTAAAGTATATACATACATATATACATTTAATATTAAAACAAAAATTGAAGTTTAAGTTAATTACAAGTTTGCCATTAACCACATCCTCCATCTTCCCTGACGACCCCAACCTCCCTCACCACTGCGCACGCCGTTTCCTCACCGTCACTACGCCTCCCACCGTGCCACCTCCATTCCTAGCTTGCTCCGCCGCCCCTAGCCTTCTTCTTCGGCACCGTTTGGCTTGATTTTCGCCGGAATGGCCGAAACTTCCCTCCTCGCCGTTCACCAACTTCCCGACCACCAAATCCAGTGATTCCGATGTCTTTGAACTCCCTAGCCTCCAAAGAAGATGATTCCAAGCTTTTTTTAAGCTTAAAGCTTGATTTGGTAAGGTTTTTCTCAATTTTTCAATTAGGCCATCTTAGGGTTTTTGAATTTTTTTGAGCTTCAAATGATTGATTCATGAAAAGTTCCTTAAAAAATGTTTATCCTAGTAGATTAATATTCATGTGTGAATTTTTTTATAATTTTTGGGAATTATTTTGATTTTTGGGTTTTTTTGAATATTTTATTATTATTTTCTAATTTCCGGAAATTAATTAAATAAATTATGAAATTGTGTTTTATGATAAATATAGGTGTTAAAATGAATTATAGAAATTTATTTGGAATTTTTATGAATTTCTATGTATTTATTTTGAAATTATTTATGTTTATGTAATTTTGGAAAATTAGGTTAATTCTGTTTTTAATTGAAATTAATTAGTTAATTGAGTGTAATTATTGATATTATTGATAAATATGTTGAGAAAATTAATTTTGTGCAATTATATTATTTTTGGTGAATTTTTGAATGAATTTTAGTATATATATATATAGGGGTATTTTGGTAATTTTACCCTAAATTGACTAAAAATGTAATTAAATTGGTTTTAATAGTTATTTAAGGTATTAAAATGATTTCTACAAATTATTTAGTATTTTTAATTAATTAAAACTATTTTTCATGAATTATTTTCAATTATATATATAATATACGATTTTTCTAATAAAATGAGTTTTTATTGGTTTTTATTGTGTTTTAAGGTTGATTATGTAATTTCTACATATAAAATGTATTTCTGTGATACAAGGGTATTTTTGGTATTTCCATAATTATTTTGTGAATTGTGGACCCCGATCGGTAGACTGTAGTTTGGAGTCCAACCAAGAGGTTGTGGATGTGTTTCTGTGTTTGTTGTTCAAAGTGTGTTTCTTTGCAAGGCCGGCTCTACTCTTTGAGTAGAGAGATGTCCGTTTTACAGGGGAGATTCTGTCGAAATTTCGATAGAATTCTCGTAAAATGTGATGTCCGATCGAACCCTAATTCTGTTTTTGTGTCTAATATTCTATATCAAGTTTCTAGGATTTTATGTTAGGTTTATTCTGATGTCTGTTATTTATTATTTATTTAGTTGCGCCAAGACCGAGGGCTAGTGGACTAGGCCCGTCGGACCTATCTCGAGGAGCGCACTAAGTGTGAGTTACTATTATATATATATATATATATATATATATATATGTTTAGGGTGCATGATTTAGAATTATATGTTTTATTTTGATTAATTATGCATAAATAATTCAATTATTACTTAATTTTATTTTTAGTTTATTTTGGTTTATCTTTAGTATATTTTCGGTATATCTTAAATTATATGTATGTTTTGCTAATAAATTAGATTTAAAATGTTTTTGAATATATTTTTAGCTTATTTTGTAATTATGTTGGATTTATTTGATGTATATATACTCGAAATATACCTGGTTTATTTTTGGTATATTTCTAGTGTATATATGGTTTATGTTGCTGTTTTATTTAAAGTCATGCATCATTTATTTTTATGAATGTATGATTTATATTTAAAATGAAGGATATCGATAGAACGTGTTACCTAGTGGGCAACACTAAGACCGAGTACGTACCGGTACGCTTATAGCATTTAGGCTATATTAGTAACGTATTTGTGGATATCGATTGGATATGATTATTTGATGTGTGAGATATGATTTGGGGGTATGATTGCTGAAGCTCAGTTGACCTAGTGTCTCGGGGCCAATCACACTAACAGTCAGACTATTGGAGCTCGGTTGACTTAGTGTCTCGGGGCCAGTTTACTGTCTAAATGGATCAAGTGATCATATATTGGAATAAGTGAGCCTGTATGGCTTGAGTGTTGTCTAACACTATTTGAGGTTACAATTTTCTAAGGTTCTATTTGATCCTTCATAACCAGTGGTTTTCAAAAAAATATATAAAAATGATTTTTATTGCATCTGTGTGTATTTGCCTGTATATATATTTATATATATATACTGTTGACTGTATACATTGTCATTTAGTATGCATGTCTATATATTATAGTAATTCACTCAGTGAGGTCTGACTCCCCTTCGTTGACTATTTTTCAGAAGAGTCATCGTCTTCAGACCTCAGTAGCAGGCCTGTACGCCGGATTTCTTCCGCCCCGGCTTCTTTGTGTAAACTGCTTATCTGAGTATTGATTTTTATTTTTATGATCTAGACACTGCAGTAGTTATGGTTGTATCGGAGTTTGATGTATTGTATTTATATGAGATATGTATTTTTAAGAATTTGAACTGAAGCTTGTATTAAAGAGTTTATTTATATGTGAGATGAGAATTTAATTTAAATTCCCTGATGGTGGATTATTATTTTTATATTTATGATTTTATTCCGCTGCACAGTATTTTATTTAATTGTGATATTATTATTACTATTGCATGTTTATTTTATTTTTAGGCTTGCTACGGGTTTCGTATTCGAAAGAATTCCCGTTCCCTAGCGCCGGTCATGGCCCCTGTTTTGGGTCGTGACAAGAAGTATATATATTCTAAAGACCAAAACACCAAGTTTTTTCACTTGTCAGTTGTTAACAAGCATAATTGAGATATGATTGTAGGATTGAAGAATAGTGATGGTAATTGGGTATGTGATAATGATCAATTAAAAAAATGGCAGTCAATTTTTTTGTAAATCTTCATATAAATGATGTGGGAGTTGATTAAGATATATTAGGTAGCAAAATGTTTCCTATAATTAGTACAGAGGATTTATTGCCTTTGAATAGGCCACTGTTAATGGGAAAAATTCATTCAGCAGTGGGCCTCTCCAAGGCTCTTAGACCAAATAGAATCCCAACCTAATTTTACTAAAAAAAATGTGGTAAACTATTAGTAGTAATAAAGTTTAGCTTGTAATGGATTTTTTTTTAACAAGAGAGCTACCAAAGGAGACAAATGAAACTATAATACTATGAATTCCAAAGATCTAGCAACCTCAATCTATCACTCACTTTCAACCAATAAGTCTATGTAATGTGAACTATAAGGTGATTACTAAAGTCCTGGTGAATAAACTCAAAACCATTTTATCTAAAATTATTGTTCTAACTCAATGCAGCTTTGTGTCAAGGCACTAAATAATAGATAATCTAATTATCTTCTAAGAAGTTATTCACCATGTAAGAACAAAGAAATTTAGACAAGACCATATGGTTATTAAGCTTGACTTAAGAAAGGCATATGATAAACTTTCTTGGATTTTTCTTAAAGAAGCCTTGAAGGACATTAGGTTAAAAGAGTCTTGGGTTCAAAATGTAATGCAGTGTGTCACTCCCTAGTTTTGAATGGTAAAAGGTTAGATAAATTAAGTTAATAAGGGAGATTCATCAATATGATCTAATCTCACCTTACCTATTTATGATATGTGTGGGATGCCTCTATCACATTATAAATACAGCTATTAATGTAGGTCTATGGTATACTCTTTGAATTTCAATAGCCAACCCATAATTGTCTTATTTATATTTCATTGATGTCATTGTGCTATTTATAAAGGCATTTGTTGAATAATTCAAAATCATCAATTATTGTTTGAAGAGATTTTATTGGGCTTCCAATCATAAGGTATTTAACTCTAAGTCTAGCATTTTATTTTTCTTGATAATGCATCATCATGTCATTGTGGATATCCCTAAAGAGACTAGTATTCTCCAGTCGATTACTATAGTTACTTATCTTAGTTTCCCGATTATTTATGGCAAGATCACCTCAAAGAGTTATAATTATCTTCTTTATTGGATTAAAAATAGAATGGTAGAATGGGAAGCCTATGCTCTTTATAAAGCAGGAAGAGCAATATTAATTTAGTTAGTGCTCACCATTCTTTATTATAATATGTAAATGGTGGCAATTCTAATAGGGGTTTGAAATGAGACTAAGAAAATTTGTACGAGGTTTATATAAGGAGGATTTAAGTTAAAAAGAAAAGCTCAGTGTCATTGATTGAAAATAATGAATTAAGGAAGATGGAGTTTTAGGTGTTCATTGTCTTAAAACAACTAATCTAGCCTTCTTAGTAGAGTTTGGATAGAGACTTATCATTAAGTTGAATCCATTCCTTATTATAATAATATGTAAACAGTGGTAATTCCAATAGGGGTTTGCAATGAAGTTAAGAAAATTTGTATGAGGCTTCTATAAGGGGGATTTAAGTCAAAGAGAAAGCTCAGTATCATCGCTTGAAAATAATGAATAAAGGAAGATGGAGTTCTAGATATTTGTTGTCCTGAAACAACTAATCTAGTATTCTTAGTAAATTTTGGATAGAGACTTTATCATTAAATTGAATTAATTATGGGCATAAGTCATTAGTCATAAATATATGATAGATAATTCTTGTGTAGAGAATTTTAAACATTAATCTAGGTCCTCCTCCATTTGGCAAAGTCTAGTCAAAGAAACATCTTTTTTGCAAGTTAGGTCTCAAGTTAGAGTGAGGAATGGTTTAAAAAAACTAATCTTGTTAGACATTTAACTATTGTATAAACCCCCTAATTTCACTTTACTTATCCCCCTTGGCTGAGGTAGAGACATTTAAAGTTGTATCTAATTATTGGTGTTGCCTTAATGGTTGGATTTCAAGCAAGTTGTAAGATAAACTATATGTGGAAATTTTACAATAGCTCGGAGCTTCTTTAGAAAATATAGGTAGGAGTGTATTGGAAGGGGAGATGATCTTTGGTTGATAATATGGTCAATCTATATTCTCTAGAGAATAAAACATTTCCTTTTAAAGGTTGGCCATAGTACAATTCTAACGAACTTAGGAGAAAGAGGAGGGGTCTTATGCAAAATGATAGTTGTTAGTAGTGCTTTAGCATTCTAAAGTATCCCTTACATGTTTTGAGGGACTATCTAGTTATTATTCACCTTTAGTATAAGTTGTATCTATTAGCACCTCATCCTTGTCATGCGATTTAAAGGAATGGTTGCCCACTAACTTAAAAAGCCACTTGTTTATCACTCTAGAGATAAGTTAGAGACGTATCTTTGGAATAATGATTTAGTGGCTTTGAAAATGGAGGAACAATATAGTGTTGATAAAGTAGTAACTCCAGTTAACTAATGGCTTCATTTAGTCATCCCTTATGCTATAAGATAACTAAAGTCTAGTTATAAATGTAACTTGCAAAGGAATAACAATTTTAAAGTATCTCACCTTATTAATTAGAAGCTTCCAAAGGAAGGATGAATTTCTCTCAACACTAATGGTTGATCTAAAAGTTGTCCTGGTATTACTATTAAAGCCAATTTAGCTTCGGTTACTTTACTGTTATCCATCTATTTTGTATATGATATCAATTGTAACTCAAATACTTATATTGTCCACTATATATGTTGTAACCTTTGTTATCAATAATATATAGAAAACCAAAATTTCACATGGTATCAGAGCATCATAATGGCATCAAATATAAACAGTTAAATTATCCCTACTATATCATCTTTTTTACCTTCTTATACCTCTGTTTAACTGAATTTTTCTACTAAATTCAATGCAAGAAACTACTTGGCCTGGAAAACTCAATTGCTTCCTTTTCTTAATTCATAAGACCTCACTGGTTATATTAATGGTTCTCTTCTCACCCTACCTTAAACCATCCAAAGTCCTGAAAATTTTGGAAACCTTATTCCAAATCCCGCCTATCAGACCTAGTTCAAACGAGATCAACTTCTCCTCTCCTAGATTATATCTTCTTTAATAGAAGAATTTTACCTATATGCCACAAATGTAACATCGGCTTTCTCTGCTTAACAAATACTTGCCCATACTTTTGGTGAAATCTCATAAAACTGCCAACTTCAGCTTAATATAGAGCTTTAAGAACTGAAGCAAAATTATCTCACTATCACCCAATATTGACTTAAAGCCAAATCATTATCAAATGAGCTTGCTACTGCTAGTCGATCCCTTACTACTGTAGAATTCAATACAATGATTTTTCATAACTTGTGCCCTGAGTTCCAAGCTGTTATAACTAGTCTCAATTTGTAGCATGATCATGTCACTTTTAATGACTTGCACTCTCAACTCATCGCCCATGAGATCCTTTTGAAAAACCATTATGAACTACCTTTTGCAAATGTTGTCTATCAACCCCCATCTTGACTTACACCTCACTTATTGCCAACTCCACCACCAGCTCCTCTTACTGCTCCTTCATCTCCTTCATTCTAAAACAGCAATCCCCGCCCATGGTAGCAGTAATACAAATGTGGCAGTGGTCCCTAAACAACATGCCAAATTTGTAGTTTATTTAATCATCAGGCTAACACATGTTGATGTCACTATCATTCCTTCAACAACTCCAATAACTTTATAGGTAATGGCCATAACCTACCAATCTAATATATTGGTACTTCTTCTATTACTCATGGCACTTCTTTGTTTTCTTTAAACAATACTCTATATGTTCCATATATTATAAAGCCCTTGGTTTTAGTACAAAAATTCACTGCTGATAATCAATGTTTCTTTGAAGTTTGGCCTTCATTACAATGAGAGAACTTCTTAGTGAAGTACTTAATCATGGATTTTATAAATTTTCTTCTCATTCAACTTTTATGACTGAGAAAGCATCAATTTCTCTATGGCATACAAGGTTTAGACATCTTCAAAGATGAATCACCGTATTATTGTATATCATAATTTATCTTTTTCAAAATCTAGTAATAGCAAGTTGTGTCTCTATTGTCTCCTTAGCAAATTAACAAAGTAGTCCTTCTCTTCTGTTGATCACCATAGCACTTCACCATTTGAATTACTATATTCTGAAGTAGGAGGACCTTCCCCCACTATGTTTAATCTAGGATTCAAATATTTTCTTATATTTATGGATGATTATACATGATTCATTTTGATATATTTTTTAAAGAACAAGAGTGATGTTCATAACATTTTTGTTAATTTTCTTAGCTTTTTTAAATGTTAATTCCTAACTATTGTCAAGGCCTCACAATTTGACTATGGTAGTGAATATTTATATCTTGCTCACTTTATTAAAAAAAAAAAGGAATAAAACATCAAAATGCATGCCCACATACACATGAGCAAAATGGCATTGTGGAATGCAAAATCTGCCACATTGTAGACACAAGCCTCACCCTAAGGGCTCATTGTGCTTTACCATTATGCTACTAGCCATTCTCTTTTGACACAACAATTTCACTCACCAATGGACTTCCTACTACACCACTTAATAATTTGAATCCACACTTTAAATTGCATGGCTACACTCCCCCTTTTGGCCATTTAAAAGTCTTCAGGTGTTCAATGTTCCTATTACTTTGACCTTACAATCCTTATAAGTTTTCATATCACTCTAAAGAATGTGTGTACCTCGATCCTTCTATATAACATAAAGGTTATTATTGTCTAACTTTAAACACATGTCACATTTACATTGTTAAACATGCTAAGTTCATTGAAATGCAATTTCCTTGTAAATAGCACCAGTGCTAGACACCACCTCACCATCAACTTCTTATTCACACTTATCTAGTTAGTTATAATTATAACCTGCTCTTGATAATTCAATTGTGCACCTCCACCCTCTCTTATCTGTACCACTTCTAGTTTATCATTATCTCCTTCTTCACCCTTTTCCAACAACTCAAACTCTTCAAACTCCTCCACACCTCCCTCTTCCAATAACCTAACCCCACTAACCTCACCTCATCCTCATCTCTAACTAGATTAAAATTAGTCATTGACTTAACTAAATATAATCCAAATCACCTCAAGCTCCTATCTCAAAACCAACAACATCTCCTATCCACACCCATCAAATGACCCTACATCCTTTAAATTTTTAGAAATGTAAAGCCTTACTACTCTCCACAAAACACCAGACCCGAAGCCTACTACCTATACTAAAGCAAACAAATACTCCCATTGGTGTCGTGCAATACAAGACAAAATTACTACCATTCTTGACACATAAACTTAGCAAATGGTACCTCCTCCTCCCAATCAATCCATCATTAGTAACATATAGGCTTTTTTTAGTCAAACGCAATCCAGATAATTCTATATCTTACTATAAAGTAAGATTAGTGGCTAAGGGCTATCATCAACAAAGGGGAGTAGACTTTCATAAAACATTTAGCCTAGTTGTAAAGTCAACCATAATTGAACTGATTATCTCTTTAACTTTAGTTCAATAATGGTCACTTTACTAAATTGATGTCTCGATTGCCTTCCTTCTTAGTTTTCTAGAGGAACCTATCTACATGTCTTAACTGCTAGGATTTGTTGATCCATATCATCCCTATCACATTTTTCTTCTCAAACATTCCCTCTATGGCCTTCGTCAAGCACTAAAAGCCTAGTATCATCACCTTCACTCTTTTCTTAATCAAAAAGTCTTTCAAAGTTCAACGGCAGATTACTCTTTATCTATTTTATGTCATTAAATAGATGTGGTTCTCTTATTAGTGTATGTTAATGACATAATCCTTACTGGTTCCTCTCCAAATTTAATTATGAAGTTCTCTTAGCTCTCAAATCTAAATTCCTCATAAAAGATGTTAGCAATCTCAATTACTTTCTCAATATTCAAGTTCTTTGGAATGAACATGGAATCTCTATTAATTAGTCCAACTATATCTCTTATGTTTTACATTGGGTAGGTCTCAATGATGCTAAAGGCTGCTTAACGCCTATGGCCACAACACCTCCCCTTATGAAAAATTTTGGAGATCCTCTATCCATACCAAAAGTGTATCGCTAACTTGTTAGAGCCCTCCAATATGTCACTTTGTCTCATCCTGACATAGCCTTTTCAGTTGACAAGCTATGCCAATTTCTTCATTGTCCAACCATTTAACATTGGCAAGCTTTGAAGCAAGTCCTTCATTACCTGAAGCACACAATCTGCAACTCATTATTCTTTGCTCATAAGTCCACCTTTCATCTTTAGTGTTTTATAAACAATGATTAAGGAGGATGTCTGAACAATCGCTACTCCACCAATGGCTATGCCATTTATCTCTGTTCCAACTTATTCTCATGGTCTGCTAAAAACCAACAAATAGTTACTCGCTTTTCTTTAGAAAATGAGTACAAAGCAATTGTAAATTCCATAACTGAAATTCTATGGATTAAAAATTTGCTCTCTGAGTTCGGCTTCTCTCCTTCTTGTACTCTCTTTTAGGTGCAATCTACATGACTACCAATCCTTTATTTCATACTCGTACTAAGCATGT
The DNA here is from genome assembly GCA_947683625.1 of Mallotus nudiflorus. NCBI lineage: Eukaryota > Viridiplantae > Streptophyta > Magnoliopsida > Malpighiales > Euphorbiaceae > Mallotus > Mallotus nudiflorus. The sequence continues at coordinate 967,921 of CANTUR010000785.1, read as the reverse complement.
GGAACTTGACTATGACTTTGTTTGTGAGCAAGTCATAAATGGTAATATAAAAGTTCATTTTCTACCAAACCACTGACTATTTGACGCTTGTTATCGTCATCACATCCATTAGTTTATGAGGGCATATTAAAACCAACTTAACTTCGATTACTTTACTGTTATCCATCTTTTTGGTATATGATATTGATTGTAACTCAAACACTTATATTTTCACCTATATATGTTGTAACCTTTTTTATCAATAATATATAGAAAACCAAACTTTCACAATTATTGGGGTAGGTGGTGCTATTAGAGCCATCAACATGAATTAGTGTAAAGGTTTTCTAGTAAATATTAGTCGTTGCACAACTCGTGTAGCAGAACTATAGGCTGTTTATTATGGTTTAATGATGGCATGGAACGAAGGCTATCATAGAGTGATCCTAGAAATGGATTTAAAGTTAATAGTGGAGTAGTCAAGGAATGATAGTGCAAATATGAGCCAATATGCTAATTTAATTCAAGTATGCAAATCAATGATTTCTAAAAGTTGCGAAGTTGGGAAGATCACATAGACGAAACAAGCTGTTATAAAATTCTACTTACTTGAACTGGTTATAAACTCAATTATTCTGACAAAAGAATGAATCAATATGGTAGGCTTATCTTTAAATAAAATTCCACATAAGTTATCAAATAATTACATTAGAATTAATTTTAGAATTGAAAATATTTTTTAATTTTAAAATTCAGTCTTAATCGTCATTTTCAATAATAATATGTAATTTATCTTTTTTTAACAAAAAAAAATGCTACATTAAAAGAATTAAAAAAATAAACAACAACTATATAAATATATATATATATATATATATATATATATATATATATATATATATATTAATAATTGGGGAAGGTAGTGAAAATGGAACCGTTAATCTCTACATGCTTTAAAAGAGATATGCCACCACTAAACTGCTCGATCTTGGATATATATATATATATATATATATATATATATATATATATATATATATATATATATATATATATATATGTGCGTGAGAGAGAGAGAGAGAGACTAAAACATGTTCCCACATCAAATTCAAGTCTCTTCCCTTGAAAAGATCGACATTAATGTCTTTGTCTTAAGCCCTAATTGGCAAGACTAATCATGTTTAGTGTATGTTAATTAAGAGGACAAAGAGGGTCCATTAAGCAGATTGTCCATAGTGGAATTCACGTGATTTTTTTAAAAAAATTATGGTACAATATATTGATCAGCTTATCCGAAAGTGATCATGTCGGTTTTTCTCCCTTCATTAATTAATGCCTGGTTTTTTTCTTTTTCTTGATTAATAATCTTCTAACAGTCCAAAATTCCCTAAATCATAATTAATATGGCACAAAAAGTAAAATTAGGGTTGTAGCACTCTCATATAAAGCTTTATATTCTCTAGGCACCTTTTAACAATGTCTTAACAATGTCATAGGTATATAGCACTAATTTGCATAATTGTAAGTTATATATTTCACTACCCACTTGGTGTTTTATGGTTAAAATTGAATTCCATGTGGGTATAGCAAAAAATAAAAAACAATGTCATAAAATCTGCCATTAGACACATACTTGAATTAGAGGGCCCAGAAATCTAACATTGCTTGAAGCTGTTCCCTCATCACTAAAATCTACATAAAATTCATCTCACCAGTACTGGACCTATTATTTCTCCTCCTACTTCTCCACTATAAGCTTCCCAACAAATGAATAATACTAATTTAATAAGACAAGTGTCATTTGCAATTATTGTCATATGATTTTGATTGCTATCACTTAACACTTAATTATCATAAACTCAAACACATAAATTATTCATTTGAATTTCTAAAATTACAAGTATATAGCCATTGAGATGATTTTGTATTACAATATTATGCATAAGTTTTAATAAATAATTGTTTAATTTATATTTTGAGTATTTCATATTTAAATATGCATCAATCATGGTTAAAATAAAATAAAGTACATATGTATTGTTTATTTAAGAATAATTAATTTAAATTTTTATGCCATTTTGAATTCTTAATTTGTTTTTTTTTAAAGGGCCATATATCAATAGAAAATTATTGAAATGATGAGAGAGAGAACCAAAAAGGGAAGATGAGCCAATAAACCCTTTAAACTAATGATGATCTAAAAAGATTAGTGGAAAAGGCAAACAAGAAATGAGGGGAAAGGAAGAAATTTGAGTATTATATAGGCACAATAAAGTGAAGACCTGGGCCTAACAAGAGAACAATGTAGAGAATTGTAGTTATGAAATTGTAAGTTGGCATATAGAAGGGTCATATATCTATAAAACTAGCATTTTCATTCAAAGACAGCAGTGAGACATTGATACTGACACTTACAAGACTACATTTGTTCACGTAGAATTACTACAAAATTTAGGTCATAATCGATTGCAACATATGTCCAAGTATGTGGGTAGCAAACTACTAATCCAATTTTCTATTTAAGAGATCAAAATTTCAAAGAAGCTCCACAAATCAAGAATCAATACCCATATAAACAACTCAAATCAAGATCAAATTTTCCTTTTCTTTTTGTTCTTTTTGTAACAAGTTAAAAAAAAAATGGCAAAAATTCCATGCAAGCATCTTGTTCTTGTGGCCTTCTTCTTGCTTTGCTTTGTGTCTGTTGGTGCAAGAGGTAACTAATTAAATTCTGAACAATTCTTGAATCTTGAAGTTCAAGATTAATGTTAATGTAGAGCTATATTTCTTACTAGTTTGCTTTCTTTCTTTGCTGTATTTGCAGCTAGGAATTTAAGAGTGGTCAATAACAGGAATATTAACCATGTAGAGAAGCAACATCAAGATTTCTCCACATCAAAACAAAATGAGGTGGTGGCGCCTGTGCCTGTGCCAGATGCTGAGGATTTAGCAGGGATGGACTACACTGCTCCAAGAAAAAAGCCTCCAATCCATAACTAAAATGGAAAAAAAAGCTACAAGTTTATTCCCTTCTTATTGCTATTTTCACATGATCATATGAAGAGTTTGAGTTTTTTGCCATATTGTTAGGTATGTTAGGAGGAACAAAAATAGAATTTCTTATAAAATTAATATATGGTTTAATAAAATATAATATAGAAATGTTAAAGAAGATGGATATTAGTTGAAGTTTTTTTCCTTTATCTTTTTTTTTTTTTTTTTGGTGTAAATTAGGGCATGTCAGGGCTTTTGGAAGAACTGACTGCTACAAATGTTATAGATATATGTACTGGCTTGTAATACCTTAAATTAGTCACATAATACAAAATTTACACTTATCTTTTTGAGAACTAATCTTAGTATACATAGTATGTTCATTGGTCTTGACTATATATATTTTTTTTAATTTCTATACTTACATGAAAAATTAAAAACTACATGATCATAGTCCTTGATAGATACTTAAGTATGATAGTTGAGTTTATGGGAGATTATCCCAACAATAAAGGACCATTTGAAATGGAAACAAAAATACCATTTGAAGAGGAGAGCCACTTTGGCTGTGTAGTTTATATTGAATCAATAAATATAAGAAAATAAAAAGCTAAAACCCTGATAGTTTTCAGCTTCTATATGGTCATTTGATGTTAAGGTACAAAGTTTTTTCCGTTTCTACTTTCACTTGATTTCTCAATCAGATACACATAGCAATTGCTCTGCTTCTGATCCAAAGACATGATGATTTTCTTTCTTTGTTATTGCTAGAGATGGTGAAATCCTAGCCTGGTAGCTATATAAACACATAAAATAATGAATAGGTTAACTATATACTATATGAACACTATTCATATTTGCAACTTTTTCAGATGCTTAATAACTATTGAAATGTTCAATCTAAGCTTATAATTAATGATGAGAAGTGTGTTTTTCTGCTTCTCTTTTTGAGTGGAAAATGCTGATGAAAAGAATTTGGTAAAAAAAACATTAATAGGGGAAAAAAACAAGTGGTTTGTTAAGTAGGTCCATTCGATGAGAGAGAACAATTCTAATCCCATATTGAACGTATCATATAAAAGTTATAATTTAATAGTAATATAAATGCTTGTTTATGAGATGGATGGCATTGACTTTATGAAAAGGTGCCAAAACCTGCTGATTGAGAACTCCATCATGCATAAAGATATGTTTATATATAAGTGAATTTCAAGAATGGTATACATTATGTTTTTTTTGTACAACTCAAAAAAAAAAGGTTTTTATTTTATTTTATTTTCCCCATTTTTGGCCTTTTTAAAGAAAGAAATGTCTGCCCTTCACAAGTAGGCATGCAAGTGCACATGAATTTTTACTAGTAAGCCGACAATTTTATGTTGGGATGAATTAGATTATACAAGAACTCACATATTTCATGACAGAACTTTGAAATGCCTTTTTTTATTTTTAACCTAATCCCAGTTCAAGAGATGAGAAAAAGACCATTCTAAGAAACTAACAGGAAGCCAAGGGAATATAGATGTTAAAAATTCTCATTTGAACCGTGATTGAATATGAATGTAAGGCAATTTTACATAATAATATTTCTCCTTTCTTAATTTTAGCCACAGAAGTATTCTTATACATAGTATTTCTATCCTATAAGTGGGTTTTGAAGAAAACAATCACTGTTTTCTGGACTGCACTTCTTTTTCCACAAGTAACTCTAGTGGAAAACCTAAAGATTGAAACATCTAATTCGACAGAGATGGTTATCAGATAGCTTCTAAGGACTCAGCTCAGCACTTGGATTTATCCAACAAAGCTGCATGCCATAAAGTGATTACTTGAATTCCAATTGAAAAGCTTCACCGTATGTAGAGTATTTTCTGCCTCATACAATTCTCTCATAAAAAAGTAAGCTAGCCTCTGCAGCAAGAACTTCCTCCTCCGATACACTGCATACATGAGAATCTGATATACAAAACCACTGCGGAAGGGAAGGGTTGAAATCTTCACCCGTGCATTCCTTCAGTGACTCAGATCTCACACTTCTGTAAACAGTATAATGCCCACTTCCAGTTTTTCCAAAGTGCTCCACCACAGAAACAAGACGGTATACCAAAGATTCTGAAGCAACTACTGGACAAGGTACTGTAACCTGCCAAAAAGTGGAAACACAAACATTTAAATTGAGAAACAACCTTAAAGAGTAATTAAAACCATCACTGCCAATTTAAAAGATTCAATAAGTTAAAAGTTTCCGTCACAATTTTCTTTTTCTCTAGTAGGTAAGAGTGGCAGGTATCAAGACATACACAGAACACAAGCCATTGCTATGATGTGCCAAAAAAATAAAATGCTAACAACTTTATCATTTATCCTGAGATAGAAAAAGTTAACAAATTCCTTTGTGACTCTCATACTAGAGTAACAATTTGCAGATATAAGAAGTTAATGCTATTATAAATAGACTATGCAACTAAGATTGTGCAGTCAAACTGGGAGAAATTGTTTCATTATGCTTTGATCATAAAAATGCAATTCCACATTATTGATGAACAGGCTAGCGAAAGTACAAACAAAGCCCAGTCGCCCACACTTTGACCTACTAACTTTGACCTCTTTACTAGGCAGGTAAACTAGAAGGGCAAAATCAAGCACCACTCAGTGAGTCAATATTTGAAAGACACGAGAGAGAGAGAGAGACAGAGAGAGATCCAAAAGGTAAATGAGACAAATGCTGAGCCAACAGGTAATATTAATGGTAGTTAATCAACTTAGGACCCGAGTTTAATTTGGCTACTAGATCTTGACTTGTTCCAATCTGGTTACCGAACTATTATTCCATCCTTATTATAGAAACTCATGACAAATTCCCACCAACCCCATGAACAAGTGAACTGGAGCATTGCTGCTGCATGGATGATGAATTGGTTTTCTTGCCTTCAATATTGTGTTATATGAGAAAGCTTGAGCAAGTGGATTGTAGATGAAATAAAAACCCATGTACAAAATAATAACAAATTGCAAACTAGTGACCAACCTCAGTGCTAAATTGAACAACTAATGAAGAAATTTCCCTAATTTCACATATAAAGCTAACTTATTTTCTTCAATTTAAAACCACATTATTCTTTCAATTCACAAATTTCTGACATCAGGAAAGCCATAAATGCAAGAAGCACCTGCCAGAAGTAACCATGTATTTAGAGTAGAGTAGAGACAATTGAGACAAAGAAACCCCCACAGAAGTGTTATGCAGCTCTTGCCATATTTCAAACCACATGCCAAACTAAACTAAGAAACTCCTATTTCTACATAAGAAAATTACTGAAGATTTCATGAGCTTCTGGCCAATTTCAGAATTCTAACTTAGATTCAGACTATTGGATTGAAATTTTGATCAAGAAATTAATTTGATGGTAAAGGGTACTTCCTGCTGTAGAGAACTGAACCTAAAATGCACAAGCACAGATTCACATAGACAGACAGACTTCAATATCTTATATATGTTTATATATAAGCAATAATTCAGCCTACCCTGTCATCAGCTTGCAAGCTCACATCTGTACACATGGCAATAGAACAGCCTTTAGTTTCGGGCAAAATGTTTTCTATATATTCATTGCACCAGGACTCATCAGCTGCTAAGACCTTTGAGTAAGTACTTTGCCCATAATTACAATTTAGCATTTTTGTATCACTTTGAACACTTATATAGTTCAGGTGGAGGCTTGGTTTTTGACATTGCACCTTTTCCAACGTGAATGGAAGCATGTCCAAAATTAATGGAAAGCTGACATGGCCCTACAAATATCAATACAGCAATTCACTGTTATGATGAAAATCTCATTGCATTAATGTAATGCAGGAATACATAGCCTGTGGAACAAGTGTATTCCCAAAGAAAATGGTAATAAAACACAAAAGCAACAGAAATTTAGGTACCTGAAGTTTGACTAGCTCTCCAAACTGATTTATTGAAGCACGTTGCAAATGAATAGATAAAATCTGCGCATACATGTTAAAACTGATAAGTATATCTAGAGGGCACAAAAGTCTAGCAAATTATGAAATGGCTTGAAACAACCACAGAAAGTGAGAACTTGCTTGCAAAGGAATAAATGCTTGGGCAAATTACCCAATGTACAACATACAAGTGTAAGTAGTAGTATGTCTTCCGGGGCTTTCCCATCCTTAACAAAAAAAAAAAAAAAAAAAGGATGCATTGCAGTTCCTGATAGCTCTTAAAAATATATTGCTGCATGTTTTCCTAAGTAACAGGGATTCCATAGTACATCTTAAGTCATTTGAAAGCAGCAAAGCTGATCTACATGCTATCTCCTCTCATTAAGAGCATCGGTTAATTATTGTTTCACTGTAACTCAACTTCAGATGTTACTCACAACAAAAAGAATTCAAACAATTCAATGAGCACAAGGCATGGGACCACTGGGTTTGGCTGTATCAAATATGAAGTTTCAATATGCCATTAGCGCAAATGCACAAGTGAACAGGTGCCCTAAGTCTAAATTATATATCAGCATGCCATGTGGTACTTTTATATTAACTCTGGATTACTTTGGGTTTTTAAACTTTTAATGTAACAAGTAAAAAGATAAGAGTTCATACCTTTGGACAACGAGCAATACTCAATTGCTTTAAGGTGCATGAAAATTTATTGGACCATGGCAAACTTTCAAGATGAACAAGACTATGGCATGTACAGGAATCTTGCATGCTACATCTCCTAAGTTCTTCAATCTCTGTCTAAAACATGAAAGAAAATTCACAACGGTATGAGAAACATGCACCTACTTATATTGCCAAGAGAAAAGCCAAACAAATTGGACCAAACAAAGCCCAGAGTAACACGAGACAAGGTTGATTAAAAAAGTTAAAATGGATGAATAAAGTCATTAGAAGCACATGCACTGGCCCCAGTGTGAAACAAGACAATGTTGATTAAAAAAGTAAACATAGATGAATTACAGTCATGAGAAGCAACTTGTTTTATGAAAAACACTTCAAAATGGGATAGCGCTCAACAGTTCAAAACAACCTAGATTTCATAATGGAAGAATCACCTCTTTTGCTCCTTTTAATGATAAATACTTCATAGCAGCAATGTGCCAACAGTGGCTGCAATTGTAATCCTCAACTAGTTCAGCGACAATGAACTGCTTCAAGCAATCTTCCAACGTGCATCCAGCCATCTACAATCATGTGCACAAAAATTAAAACAGGGGTTTACCCTCCATTGTCATGAAACTAATTATTACAACAAGAATTCAAGATAAACAAAATTGAAACCTTTATCTAACATACAATGGTAGAAGTACTTTCAAGGACTGGCAAAAGAGGCAAGCTGTGAAAAAATTGAAAATTCAATGAAATCTGCAAAATAATGAAGGCTCAGTTACGTCTTCATGAATCTATAAGATAGGAAGAAAATAAAAACAGTCAACTGCAATATATACACATAACAATTCAAAATTCTTGTGGAAGAGAGACCATGCTCTCCAATGATTTCGACCCCATAAGCAATTGCAAAATCAATTGCAAAACATTGATCACTTTCACAACTTCAACAGTAGTACAATTCTAGTATGTCTATGCCTAAAAAAAAAAACTTCCAAAAAGAAATGTTGCATGAGGATAGTACAAACCTTAGATGAACAACTTTGACAAGTTAAATTGTTACTAAGAATCCCATCAAAGGGTCCAAGGAAGTGTTGTTGCCACCTTTCTTGTTCATTCAGATTTTCACTCCTCTTCGGAGCAAGAATCCTACAATTAGAAGAAGCAAGAGCATCTGCTAGGGAATTCCAATTTGCAGGATAAGAATCTGAGAATTCTTCTCTTAGAGATGATAGGAGATGAAGAAATGCTTCTTCAGCATCCTACTCACAGATAAATCACAAATCAGTCATCAGAACATAACTTGTTTGTTGAAAGAATATTAAAGATCCAACCACACCTGTTCGCTTGTTAAACTAAAATTTTGAATATGCTCAGCCATTGCAAGCATCACTCGTCGTGGACTTAACACAACTCTCCCTTCATCCAATGCAGTTAGTTCTGTTCAGATTACAAGGATAATGTCAAAATAGTCACAAAACTTTCAGTAACACTTTTTAAGTTCACATGTAATTCCAAAAGCCCTTCCAGTAAATTCAAACATCAAATGCAGAATTATTAGCAATGTCAAATGCAGAATTATTTGTAATATCAAATGCAGAATATATTTATTTCAGAAAACTAGGATAACCATGAACTTTTAATGACACTCAATATATGCATGAGTGGATCAAGTGACTTGGATCAGTTAAAATTTGATCTTATTATAAGTTCAAAAAAATTTAAGAAAATGGAGGAAATACAAGAACAAAAACTCACTGCAACACTTCATCACTTTTAACTTGCAATGCATAGAACTAGCCAACAAAGAGGCACAAGCACCACGCAATATGCCCTGGAACTGTTAGTTTGAAATATCTAGTGTAGATATGTTTGAATGGAGTGACATGGAATGAGGGATTTCAATATGCATATGATTTTAGTTTAAATTGTTCAAAGAGAAGTTTGCCTATTCTTTACAATTATATCCATGAATGGGGTTAAGAACTTACCTGAGAAGGATTTGACCAGACACCTTTACATGATATTTAAAATTAGCGCTTAAATAAAGTTTTTGTCCACACTCACATTCATACCTAACCTAGAGTCCTTGTTCTAATCTAATGAAAGAAGAAATTCCTAAATCCAAATATAAAATCTTCATCACCTTCTAATAAAGAAGCCAAAGCAATTGTAAGCTGCAAATTTTCACTCCACTCCCCAGTGTCTGATGAATCACATTCTCCTATCACCTTTTGAAGATAAGTTTGGAAGTATGAACAGCTAGCTAGAGACTGTAAACAGGAAGAGAATAAGATTGTTATGCTTTGTCCAATTGAAAATGTATATTTATGGTCTATTTGGCTACTAACAGACACAAACCAGAGTTAAAAATCCTACTGAACTCACATAGCTTTAAAAGATAACGCAAGTTCAAAGAAAAAGTAAAGACAAAATCTTGAACCCTTTTGACTGAATTCCAGAATTCAGTGAAGTGCAATGTTCTATCAACATTCAACAATAAAGAAAAGTATACAACTTTACAACAGGGCATTGCAAATTCTGTTTTTTTCTATCAAACTTTCTCACTAACCAAAGGGAACCCAATTCATAAACAGAGGCATAAAAGTTACCCAATAGCCAAAAAGTGATCATACCTGTAATATGACATTCAAAAAGCAATTATTGCCAAGATTTTGCAAGCCAGGAACTAAATAGAGCTTCTGGATATGAGTTTCTGTATGAGAAAACCAAGGTAGTGGAATTAATTTTTCAAAGTTGTGATCTTTAATTAAAGCCAAAACCAAACCAGCAACACCAATAACACCACCAGCCACCGATATGCGAAGACCAGAAGCTGATAACCACTTCAAATTGCTGAGTATTGAGTTTATTGCTTCGTTCCTCATTTGAGCACAAGGCACTGTCATCCAATTAAAACTAAACCAAACCAAAACAAAAAAAATAAAAAGAACTCGATTTTATAGAAAGACCAAAGGCTTTGTGTTCTCTTATCAAATGCAAAATTTATCAGTTTATGTTCTTCTGATACAAATAGGATTTACTCTTGTTGGATTATATAAATATTGTCAAATTTTATTTATTTTCATTTAATTTTAAATTTTTTAAATTTAAATTTTGCATCTTTATAAATAAATATTCTCTGTTTTTATATTAAATTTATTTACCAAATTTTTGTATTGCTTGTAATTAACCAACATATGAGCCTATTGTTTTTTTAGCATAAGTATGAGATTATGGTTTTAATATTTATATCTTTATATTTAAAAATAATTTAAGCACAATTCTATTTTGACTTTTTGTTGTTTCATCTTGAAATTTTTATAATTAAAATAATTTATGAACATAAATTAATCTAATGTAATCACAGGCATTATTTTATATATTAAGTATAATGAATAATTTTACAAATTTTTTCTTTCAATTATTTTTTATTTTTCAATGAATATTTACATCTATTTAATTAATACCTTTAATAATTTTCAAAAATTATTTAATATTATTTTGATTAAAAAATATTCTGTTGAATATAATATTTTAAAAATAATTTTTTAAGTAAAATGGTAAATTCTAACTACACATTGTGTGAATTATAAAGAGTAGTGTAGGCAGTAAGATTTAGCATGCGCGCTCAAGTGTTTGGCGACCACAATACTGTGTTGGTTCAAAGCCAACTTGAAAATACAATATAGGTCTTGAGCCCATTCAGAGATGGAGTCCCATCCGAATAAAAGTCGAGACACACTGTATAGTAACTAGATTCCACAGAGGTTCCCAGAAGCCGTCGTTAGATAACGGGTTCGGAAACTGAGTATGAGTATTTGAATGCTCACTCAACCTTACAATTGGCCTCCGTTTGTGTTTTGTGTATTATTACTTTTAATTATTCAATTATTTCTTTATTACTACACGTATTGTAATTGTCTTTGGATAATTGCCAAATTTTATAGTTAAGTTCAAGTTTGCATATTAATTTTTTTCATGCGTTTAGTCCCGCCATTTATCATAAGTAAGATAAAATAATCAATATTTACAACCATTCACTCAAATTAGAAAATGGGAAAGGAATTAAAGATTATAATGTTTTTAGCCCAAATAAAAGAATAACATACAAAAAATAAACCATACATATACCAAAAGCAAATTAGCAATAAATTATTTACACAAGCGCAATGGTCTAAGAAATTAGCTAATGATAATGAATATTCAATAATGTGAATCATCAAGTAATTCCTACAATAACATACAGTTAGTTTCCTCTTGCAAAACATAGCATTATACATAATAATATTTTACAAATACTACTCTCAAGAGGTTTCTCAATGTAAACTAAGAAAAGTCCTCAAATGATCAAAATATTATCATGCATATAACATCATGCAACATGGTGGTTACGAGTAAAAGAGGGCATAAAAGATGAGAGTCATGCAAATTTTCATAAAGGAAAAATTGTCAAATCATCTGAAGGCCTATCAATGTAGCGATCGCCTCTATGATGGGGCGATCGCCTCATTGACAGGAGGCGATGCCTCTATGAAGAGGCATTACCTGATCAACAGGCTTCTCAACACAAATGACATGGCAAAATCATGCAGGATTACAATAAAATGAAAGGCTAGATTGCTTGGAGGCCTGTCAATGTGGCGATCGCATCTGTGAATAGGCAACTACCTCATTGATAGGGGGCGATGCCTCTATAAAGAGGCATCGCTCGATCAAAAAGCTTTTCTCGTCTTTTAAAATGATTAAACTTCTATCCTAAGCAAGCAAATGTATACATAAATATCCAAAAAACATACTAAACTAAAGTTACATATAAACTTAAAAGATCAAATAATGTAATGAGTGCAACAAACCTAAAATAAACTAATAAACTAAATCACATGCAAAGTAAGTATCTAAATGACAAGAAGATGAAGATGTTTTACTTGAATGTAAGCTTTGTCAAAATGATTGACCCTTAGAGATGTGCTTTTGGATGTTGATTTTCACTAGGATGTGAGCTTCACTTTAAATCAAGTTCTTTACCTCCTTCTTCTCAAAGGAAATTGACTTTTTTTAGCTTGGCTTTCTCCTCTCCCTTTTCAAGAACATCCCTCTCTGTTTTTCTAGAGCTTCCTCTTTTTCTTTTCTCTTGTTTTTAAATGGTTTCCTTTTTTCTTTTTTTTTCCTCCTCATTTTTCTCTCCCTTTTTTTTTCTTTTTATTTCCTACCTTGCCCATGCCCCTAGGATCTCTAGCCCATCATGAACCCCTATTGACTTTCTCTTTCCCCCCAAAAATCTCTTCCTCATGCAAAATCAAGTTTGGGTTATGGGGCTTTGTCACGATCCGAACCCGAGGGCACGTGACCAGCACTAGGGAATGGGAAGGCATAGGGCCCCCGAAACCCATAGTAAGCCTAAAAGAAAAGAAAAATAAAACCTCACAATTTAAAACTTTATTTTAAAATAGAGCACATTACCAAACTGATTTTTCTAAAATTAAAAACATAATTGAATACATAAATAAAATATTCCTAGCGTCACATATTATAAATCAAACTTAAATCATTATACATATACGTGGTGCATATAAATAAAATACACCAATATACTTAAGTCATACAATTCATAGTATAGTTACTATTACAGCTTCCTAGAGCATTACAACAGTACAGCTTACAATGACCTACATAAAATAGTCGATGATGAAGAAATTTGGCGTGGAGGCAATCTGAGGTCGAACTCCTAAGCTCTTGAAAAAAAATAAATTGAGGGGAATCAGACCTCACTGAGTAAGTCAATAATAAGAGCTGTACGGTTTGAAAACCCTTTTAAAAATCATAAAGTTATAGTAAAAATAATGTATAATATATAGATATAGCTTTTGAAAAATCTCGGTAGAACCCTAAACCCAAAGTTCTAATTGGCCAACCGGGCCCACTTATTCCGACTAGACTGTCGGTCCCCGAGAGCAAAGGCATCAACCCAAGCACCAAGTCGCAGTCGTTCACTTATTCCTAAATATATGGCACTGACGATCCTCGAGAGCTAGGGCATCAACCAGGGCACTCATCCCAGTCCATTATTAACCTTACAATCACTAGCGGTCCCCGAGAGCATAGGCTTCCACCGAGGCACCGTCCCAGTTTAACATTCACCAGTCATATATAATTCGGATCCATCTCTCAATCTCTACCATGTGCACACGGTCCTGGTGAAGCCCACCAGGTAGCCCGTTCCACCAAAATTTCTCAAAAATTGATTTTTTTTAATAAATGAAATGTGTTTTAAACCTTAATAGCAGCAGTAAATTAAAATAAATCATATAATAATAACATAAAAACATGAGCGCACGCATCTTTAAATAAAACACATGCACATATCATTTTATAGACTTACAAGATGAATGAGAAAGCTGACGACCGCGCGTCTGCCTCGATCTCACGACTTCTGCTCCGATATGCTCTAGAAAAGAAATTAACAGATCAATTTTAAAACATGACTATGAAATAAAAATCAAAAATCAACAAAACAATGAAATTTCAGGCTGACTTGAGAAAGACTAGACAAGACTCGATAGACAGGATAAAACCTAACTAACGGTAGAAATTATTACGAATATCACGTTTTAAAAGAAAATCTACCAAAATTTTGACAGAGTTTCCTCTGTAAAACGGACATCTCTCTACCAAAGGTAGAGCCAAACCTGCATAGAAAAAGCACTTCTAATAATTCGCACTCAGTCTACACTCGGGTCGGCTCTCCAACACAGTATTAGCCTGACCGAGTTCACAACTTAATTCTAACTAATAGATTCATGAGAATTTTACTTTCATAAACAAACATTAAAATCATATTTAAAATGTAACTTGACACTTAATCAAATTTAATTAAACATAAATATATAAAATCTCATAATCTCCAATAATATACATTATTCATAAAATATGCATATATAATTCATAATTATCATAACTTAATTAAAAATATCAATTAATTTATAAAAATCCTCTAAACCTCTTAAATTTTAATAAAACTAACTAAAATATATGTTTAACTATAATTAGCATAAAATTACATTTTTACCCCTAAATACCTAAATTACATAATGTATTATTAGTACTAAAAACTCTTTAAAAAAATTATATAATCATCTAAAAATTATTTTCTCAAAATTAAAATTCTTCATATAATTAAAACATAAAATCAACTAATAATTTCTTCTAAAAAAAATATAATTTAACCTAATAATCACATTTGACATAAACTCAAAAATATTTATAAAAATAGTTTAAAAATCACAAAAAACCATAGTTTAAATTCTAAAATTAATAACATTTAATAGTAATATCAATTATCAAAATTTCATAATTTTTGACAATAATTTCAAAATTAATAAATTATTAATTAAATACCCAAAATTTACAAAAACTTATAATTAACACCAAAATTTTTAAAATCTTAAAAACAATCAAAACATTACCAATATTTAACCTTAATTACTCTAATTACTACTTAAATCCCATTAACAACTAACTAAACCAACTAATTACAAAAAAAAAATCACCTAAAAATTCTGCATAACACACAAAAAATCCACCATAATTCCATAAAAAGAATCAAGACTAACCTAACCATCGACAACAACTATAACAAGTCCTAAGATCTATCGAAACCTCAAAGAAATTGAGAAGAAAAGGGAAGAATGAGGGGCTGTTACTCACCACCCGCTGGACAGAACAGAGGAAGGAGAAGGAGACCTGCTGCCATCGGAAAATGGGGAGGATGGAGGTAGCTCAGGCGAGACAGAAGGCAGCGACAGGCGAAGGGACAAAGCTGGTAGGGGGTCTGTCAAGCGCAGGAGGAAGGCTTATTGTATGGCAAGGAAAGAAGAAGTGTTGCCATGTGAGGAAGAAGAAAGGCAATAGCAGCAGCAACCAGGAGCTTCAGAGCACGGCAGCAATGGAGTCTCAGGCGGTGGAGGAAGCGGCACAGGGAGAGGAGAGATGGTGGGGGTGTCGGACAGGATGAGGGAGGGTTGGTGATGGTGGTTTGATGTTGTATATGAATGTACATATGTGTGTGTGTGTGTGTGTGTGTGTATATATATATATATATATATATAGGTGTATATGAATGTGTAATACCTTAATTATGCATACTTTATATGTATACACACATGTATCTCCATGTATATGTATATATATATATATATATATATATATATATATATATATATATATATATATATATATTATGCCTAAAATAACAAGATTAATATAAAATAATTTACACTTACAAAATAGTCAAATAATAGTTAGTACTATAGGAAATATAATTCACTAAGGTAATAATTACATAACCCTAAAATAATATTAAGATAAATATATATATATCTCCATTAGATAGCAAAATAATTAACAATTGTATAATATAATTTAAAATTATTTATTAACATTACAAATTCAAAAATTACTTTATTTAATTAAAACACAAGGTATTATAGTCTCCCCTCCTTATATGAATTCGTCCCCGAATTCAAGAAAAGAAAGAAAGAAAAGAAGAATTACAAGGCTAAGAAAGAAAGAGATACGGGAAAGAAACTCGCATCTCAGCTTCAGTTTCCCAAGTGCAATCTTCAACAAAATGGTTACTCTATAGCACCTTCAGCATTGGTATCTCCTTAGTCCGCAACTGTCGGATTTGGCGATCTACAATCACCACTGGGTACTCCTCGTAAGTCAAATCGTCACTAAGCTCTACGGTTTAAGGTTACAACACATGAGATGGATCAGGAATGTATTTCCTCAGCATGGACACATGAAATACAAGATGGATTCTTGATAGTTCTAGTGGTAACACCAGCCTATATGCCACTTCACCCACTCTAGACTGAATCTCAAACGGTCCAATGTATCTAGGAGCTAGCTTACCCTTCTTGTCAAATCTCATAACTCCTTTCATTGGAGACATCTTCAGGAACACCATGTCTCCAACCATAAAGGATACATCCTTCCTCCTAGGGTCAGTATAGCTCTTCTGTCTGCTGAAGGCTGTCTTTAATCGCTGCTGTATAATGGGGACTTTCTCTGAAGTCACTTGCACCAACTTTGGTCCCGTTAACTGCCTTTCACCAATCTCCCAACACAATAGTGATCTAAACTTCCTACCATACAGTGCCTCATATTGAGCCATCTCAATGCTAGTATAATAGCTATTATTATAGGCAAACTCAATCAATGGCAAGTGTGAATCCCACTATCCTCCAAAGTCCATTACACACATCCTCAGCATATCTTCTAACGTCTGGATGGTCCTCTCTGACTGACCATTTGTCTGAGGGTGGAAAGCCGTACTGAAATCCAATATGTTACCCAAGGCCTTATGTAACTCTTGTCAAAAGATTAAGGTGAATGTGGCTCCTCTATCTGACACTATACTCACTGGTACTCCATGTAGGCCAACAATCCTATTGACATAAAGTCTCGCCAGTTTATCTGTAGAGTACATCTTTTTTATTGGTAGAAAGTGTGCTGACTTAGTTAGCCTATCAACAATCACCCATATTGCATCATAACCTCCAGTAGTCCAAGGTAGCCCAAACACAAAGTCCATAGCTATCATGTCCCATTTCCATTCGGGAATTGGCATAGGCTGCAACAATCCCAAGGGTCTCTAATGTTCAAGCTTTACTTGCTGGCAAGTCAGACACCTAGATACAAACTCTGCAATATCCCTCTTCATTCCATTCCACCAACATGTATCTTTCAAGTCATGATACATCTTGGTAGAACCTGGATGAATACTATAAGTAGAAAAATATGCTTCTTCCATGATTTCCTTTCTCAAGTCGTCAACATCTTGCACATAAATCCTAGTGCCTAACTGTAACACACCTTCTCTATCAATCATAAAGTCCCTTGACTGCCCTTGTTGCACTTCATATATAATCCTCTACAACTGTGGGTCTCTATTTTGAGCTGCCTTAACTCGATCCAAGTACACCGATCGTACCCTGAATTGAGCTAAAAGGCACTTTTGGGTAACTTTCATCTGTAACCCGTGATCAATCAACCCGTGCAACTCTTTAACAATGGGCCTCCTTTCTGTGCTGATGTTGGTAAGACTGCCCGCTGACTTCCTACTCAAAGCATCAGCGACAACATTCACCTTGCCTGGATGGTATAAAATGGAACAATCATAATCTTTAAGAAGTTCCATCCATCTTCTCTGCCTCATATTCAAGTCCCTCTACTGGAAGATATATTTCAAGCTCTTGTGATCAGTGTATATCTCACATGTCACTCCATACAAGTAATGCCTCCATATTTTCAAAGCAAACACAACGACTGCCATCTCCAAGTCATGAGTAGGATAGTTTTGCTCTTGCTTCTTCAACTGCCTCAAAGCATAAGCAATCACTTAGCCATTTTGCATCAACACACAGCCCAATCCTACTCTGGAAGCATCACAATACACTGTATACCCTTCATTTCCAGAAGGCAAAGTCAGAATTGGAGCTGACATCAACAAATCCTTCAATAACTGAAAGTGCTCTTCGCATATGTTTTTCCATACAAACTTAGCACTCTATTGGGTCAACCTTGTCAAAGGTGCGACAATTTTAGAGAAATCCTTCATAAATCTCCTGTAATAGCTGGCTAGACCCAAGAAACTCCGTACTTCTCTAACTGTAGTCGGCCTCAGCCACTTCGTAATAGCTTCTATCTTCTTAGGGTCCACTTGTATGCCATCCCTAGAAACCATGTGGCCTAAAAATGCCACTTGGTTCAACCAGAACTCACACTTCAAAAACTTGGCATACAACCTGTGCTCCTTTAAAGTCTGAAACACCCTTCTTAGATGCATAACATGCTCAGCTTCACTCTTGGAATAAACCAAGATATCATCAATGAAGACTATTACAAACCGGTCCAAGTATGGCCTGAATACTCGATTCATCAAGTCCATAAAAGGCTACTGGAGCATTAGTTAACCCAAAGGACATTACTAAGAACTCATAATGGCCATATCTCATCCAAAATGTTGTCTTGGGCTCATCACCTCTTCTGATCCTCAACTGGTGATACCCAGATCTCAAGTCTATCTTAGAGAAGCATGTAGCACCTTGAAGCTGATCAAATAGGTCATCGATCCTTGGAAGTGGATACTTGTTCTTGATGGTGACCTTTTCAACTACCTGTAATCAATACAGAGTTGAAGGCTACTATCCATCTTCTTCATAAATAACACCGGAGCACCCCAAGGCGATGTACTGGGTCTTATAAAACCCTTATCAAGCAACTCCTGCAACTGCTCTTTCAGCTCCTGTAATTCAGCTGGTGCTATTTTGTAGGGTGGCATAAAAATAGGATTTATACTAGGTATGATATCGATACAGAACTCTATCTCTCTGTCTGGTGGTAATCCTGGTAATTCTTCAGGAAAGACATCTAGAAATTCACACACCACTGGCACTTGTTCAATCACCCCATTCTTTTGATCAACATCCCTTACCACTGCCAAGTAACCCTGACAACCCCTTCTAAGCATCTTTTGGGTTGTAATGGCAGAAATGAGATTACGAGGCATGAAGCTCTTTTCGCCTTTGAAATAAAATTCTTCTTCATTTGGAATTCTGAACACTACTTCTTTCTCTCGACTATTCACAAAGGCATAATACCTCGACAACCAATCCATACCCAAAATGATGTCAAATTCCAACACATCAAGCAACACCAAGTCTGCCAATAATTCTCTACTATCAACTAACATCGGACATGAAGGAAAGAAAATATCTATCTCTAACTCGTCACTAAGAGGGTCGACACAGACAAAGGAAAGGACAACCTGGAAGGCTGCCACTCGATTCTCGAAGCGAACACAGGAGAAATGAATGAATGAGAAGCACTGGGGTCAAACAATACTCTAGCATCACATGCACAAACTGAAAGAATACCTGCTACCACTACATTCGAAGTCTGAGCATCTTGTGGTGTCAAAGTGAATACTCGAGAATGGCCACGACCTGCCTGTTGAGATGTTGAGGGCTACACAAACCCACGACCACTAGGCCTACCAACTGAACCTCGACCCTGTTGGCCCATAAGATACTGTTGGGGCTGTGGCTATGGTTGTGGCTGTACTGGTGCTCTATATTGCTGGGGCATCGGATAGTAGGGCTGAGCCACTGATGAAGACAAACCCTGAGCGTACTGTGGCTGATATCCTGAGTGAGGACAAGCTCTGGCAAGATGACCAACCTGTCCACATCTGAAGCAAGCACCTGACAATAAATGACATGGGCCCTGATGAAATCATCCACAACTCGCACACACACTGGCCCCAAACCCATAACTAATCTGTCCAAAGCTCTGCCCACTACCACTGCTATTGACTCCCCTACCACTTCTCCTGTTCATGGTATAACCATGGCGACCAACTCAGTGGGTCCTGGACCTCCTACCACCCTACTGTGAACTACCCGCAGCCTGTTGACTCGAACTACCAATGTGAAATGTTGGCTGCGGATACCCGAGAGCTGCACCATATCCACTACCACTAACTATATAGGGATCTATCATAGTGCCCTGGCGGATATGTCGCCTCTCAATCAAACGGGCCTCCTCAATCACACTCTCTAGGGTGCGTTCCTCGATACGTATACCAATAAAAGTGGGTCCTAACCCAGTAACATACAACTCTACTGGTTTGTAAGGGTCCCTCCTAATATCCTCCGTATGTCGGGATAACCTATTAAACTCCCTGGTGTAGTCCTCCACTGATCTATCCCCTCTAGTGACATGGAGCAACTACCACTTATAGGTGTCTCTGGTGGCTAGAGGATAGAAAAATCTCAAGAAGCGGTCCTTAAATTTTGGCCAAGTCAAATCGTGCATAGATGGTTGAATCGACTGCATAAACCAATCTTGAGTTGCGGCTTGAACTGACAACTCCACAATCATTATCCTCTGATAATCCATGTGTCCTGTCCTGGTATGTGCCTCAATAGCATTAATGAGGTCTAAGGCATCACCCATACCATCAAAAGAAACTCTACCGATCCGGGAGTAAAGAAGTGTTGCCTCAGTATCTGTCATCCCTTGATTCCTCTGCTGTAGCATCTGCTGTATGAGGGGCATCACCTGATTCAATACTGCAAGACCCTGATTAATCCCTGCCAATCTAGCTGTAAAGGCTGTGGGGTCAATGGCTGGGGCTTCAGGCTTGACTGGCTATTGATCAGGAATCTCAGCTGCAACTACTCTAGCTCGACCTCTACCTCTACCTCTGCCCCTACGACGAGGAGCAGGAGGGGGAGCCTCATCATGCACAGATTGCTCATTAAGTCGAAGGGTCAGATCAACATTGGGGTCAGTACGCACACGCCTCATTCTAAAAAAGACAAGGAAAATTAAATTCAAAACAAAGTAAGAATAGTTAACGCAATGCAAAATTAGAAACAGGAACATCTCAAAGACAATTATCAACCCTAAAGCCGCAGTAGTTACACAGAAAGAGAGACGTAGATAATTAATCGAACTTATGCTCTGATACCAACTTTGTCACGATCCGAACCCGAGGGCAGGTGACTGGCACTAGGGAATGGGAAGGCATAAGGCCCCCGAAACCCGTAGTAAGCCTAAAAGAAAAGAAAAATAAAACCTCACAATTTAAAACTTTATTTTAAAATAGAGCACATTATCAAACTAATTTTTCTAAAATTTAAAACATAATTGAATACATAAATAAAATATTCCCAGCGTCACATATTATAAATCAAACTTAAATCATTATACATATACGTGGTGCATATAAACAAAATACACCAATATACTTAAGTCATACAATTCGTAGTACAGTTACTACTGCAGCTTCCTAGAGCATTACAACAGTATAGCTTACAATGACCTACATAAAATGGCCGGTGATGAAGAAATCCGATGTGGAGGCAGTCTGAGGTCGAACTCCCAAGCTCCTGAAAAAAAATAAATTGAGGGGAATCAGACCTCACTGAGTAAGTCAATAATAAGAGTTGTCCGATTTGAAAACCCTTTTAAAAACCATAAAGTTATAGTAAAAATAATTTATAATATATAGATATAGCTTTTGAAAAATCTCGATAGAACCCTAAACCCAAAGTTCTAATTGGCCAACCGGGCCCACTTATTCTAGCTAGACTGTCGGTCCCCGAAAGCAAAGGCATCAACCTAGGCACCAAGTCGCAGTCATTCACTTATTCCAAAAATATGGCACTGGCGGTCCCCGAGAGCTAGGGCATCAACCGAGGCACCCATCTCAATCCATTATTAACCTTACAATCACTGGCGGTCCCCGAAAGCATAGGCTTCCACCGAGGCACCCATCCCAGTTTAACATTCACTAGTCATATATAATTTGGATCCATCTCTCAATCTCTACCATGTGCACACAGTCCTGGTGAAGCCCACCAAGTAGCCCGTTCTACCAAAATTTCTTAAAATTTGATTTTTTTTAATAAATGAAATGCGTTTTAAACCTTAATAGCAGCAGTAAATTAAATAAATCATACAATAATAACATAATATGAGCACACACATCTTTAAATAAAACACACGTACAGATCATTTTATCGACTTACAAGATGAATGAGAAGGCTGACGACCGCGCATCTGCCTCGATCTCACAACTTCTACTCTGATATGTTCTAGAAAAGAAATTAACATATCGATTTTAAAACATGACTATGAAATAAAAAACAAAAATCAACAAAATAATAAAATTTCAGGCTGACTCGAGGAAGACTAGACAAGACTCGATAGACAGGATAAAACCTAACTAACGGTAGAAATTATTACGAATATCACATTTTACGAGAAAATCTATCGAAATTCTGGCATAGTTTCCTCTGTAAAACGGACATCTCTCTACCAAAGGTAGAGCCAAACCTGCATAGAAAAAGTACTTCTAATAATTCGCACGCAGTCTACACTCGGGTCGGCTCTCCAACACAGTATTAGCCCGACCGAGTTCACAACTTAATTCTAACTAATAGATTCATGAGAATTTTACTTTCATAAAAAAAAATTAAAATCATATTTAAAATGTAACTTGACACTTAATCAAATTTAATTAGACATAAATATATAAAATCTCATAATCTCCAATAATATACGTTATTCATAAAATATGCATATATAATTCATAATTATCATAACTTAATTAAAAATATCAATTAATTTACAAAAATCCTCTAAACCTTTTAAAAATTAATAAAACTAACTAAAATATATGTTTAACTATAATTAGCATAAAATTACATTTTTACCCCTAAATACCTAAATTACATAATGTATTATTAGTACTAAAAACTCCTTAAAAAAATTATATAATCATCTAAAAATTATTTTCTCAAAATTAAACTTCTTAATATAATTAAAACATAAAATCAACTAATAATTTCTTCTAAAAATATATAATTTAACCTAATAATCTCATTTGACATAAACTCAAAAATATTTATAAAAATAGTTTAAAAATCACAAAAAACCATAGTTTAAATTCTAAAATTAATAACATTTAATAATAATATCAATTATCAAAATTTCATAATTTTTGACAATAATTTCAAAATTAATAAATTATTAATTAAATACCCAAAATTTACAAAAACTTATAATTAACACCAAAATTTCTAAAATCTTAAAAAAAATCAAAACATTACCAATATTTAACCTTAATTACTCTAATTACTACTTAAATCCCATTAACAACTAACTAAACCAACTAATTACAAAAAAAAAAATCACCTAAAAATTCTGCATAACACACAAAAAATCCACCATAATTCCATAAAAAGAATCAAGCCTAACCTAACCATCGACAACAACTATAACAAGTCCTAAGATCTACCGAAACCTCAAAGAATTTTAGAAGAAAAGGGAAGAATGAGGGGCTGTTACTCACCACCCGTTGGACAGAACAGAGGAAGGAGAAGGAGACCTGCTGCCACCAGAAAATGGGGAGGATGGAGGCAGCTCAGGTGAGGCAGAAGGCAGCGACAGGCGGAGGGACGAAGCTGGCAGGGGGTCTGTCACGCGTAGGAGGAAGGCTTGTTGTATAGTGAGAAAAGAAGAAGCGCTGCCACGCGAGGAAGAAGAAGGGCAGCAGCAGTAGCAACCAGGAAGCTTCAGCGCACGACAGCAATGGAGTCTCAGGCGGTGGAGGAAGCGGCATAGGGAAAGGAGAGATGGTGGGGGTGTCGGACAGGATGAGGGAGGGTTGGTGATGGTGGTTTGATGTTGTATATGAATGTACATATGTGTGTGTGTGTGTGTGTGTGTGTGTGTGTGTGTGTGTGTATATATATATATGTATGTTTGTATGTATGTATGTATAAATATAGGTGCATGTGAATGTGTAATACCCTAATTGTGTATACTTTATATGTATACACACATGTATCTCCATGTATATGTATATACATATGTGTATATATATATATATATATATATATATATATATATATATATATATATATATATATATATATATATATATATATTACAGATATTAGGCCTAAAATAACATGATTAATATAAAATAATTTACACTTACAAAATAGTCAAATAATAGTTAGTACTATAGGAAATATAATTCACTAAGGTAATAATTACATAACCCTAAAATAATATTAAGATAAATATATATATATATCTCCATTAGATAGCAAAATAATTAACAGTTGTATAATATAATTTAAAATTATTTATTAACATTACAAATTCAAAAATTGCTTTATTTAATTAAAACACAGGGTATTACAGGCCTACACCATTTGGCTACCATGGCTGTAGTTACATTAAATGCAATTGTAAGTGGTCTACTATAGAGGTGGCGCCTCTACAATGAGGCAATCGCCTCTACAACAACTGCCAAAGAGGCGATTGCCTCATTACATTGAGGCGATGCCTCTTTGGCCCGAGCCTGTGTTAGGCCAAGCAGGTCTAGGTTATTTTTGGACAATTGGGCTAAGATTGGGCTTTTAAGGCTTTCAGGCTTTCAAGTCTATTTCTAATTGGAGATTTAAGTTTTGTTCTTATGTCCAAGTTTCACATTCTTATCATTGGGCTTAACAATGGGCCAATCAAATTGAGCATCCTTAATTCATCCCCTAACACAGGCCGACCAAGTTGGGTGTTTATAGTTTGCCCCCTAATTTTTTAAAAAATCAAATGCATGCAATGACCATTTTTCAAAAAATCACATGCACAATAACAAATAAATAAATAAGAACAGTAACATACTTGGCTTTCGAGTTTCACTCAAGAAATGAGTTCTTCAATTTTGAAACGTGATTGTGATCCTCAGGTTTTCCTAGCCCAATTAGCCACTCATTAATATTTGATAAGTTTTTCGAAGACGATTAACCTCGGGTTTTCTTAGCCCAATTACAATTCCACTAAGGATGTGATTCTTAGATTTTCCTTATCCAATTGTCACCTAATTAACCCATTAGGGGTGTGATTTTTGAGTTTTCCTAACTTGATCGTCACTACATCGAAACTTGATTCTCAGATTTTCCTGGTCCAATCATAGTTGTATTGACTTCGGTTGTTGAGTTTTCCTGACTCGATTACCATTGAGGATGTGATTCTTAGATTTTCCTAGTCTAATCATCGATGTACTGACTTCAGTTCTCGAGTTTTCCTGGCTTGATTACCATTAGGGATGTGATTCTCAAATTTCCTTAGTCCGATCATCATTGTACTGACTTTAATTCTTAAGTTTTCCTAGCTCGATTACCATTGGGGATGTGATTCTCAAATTTTCCTAGTCCGATCATCGCTTCTTTGGGGATACAGACTTTCAGGTTTTCTTGGTGTGGTTGTCATTTACTTTCGACTTCGGGAATACTAGTCATCTCAGTCTTTGAGCTTCGGGGATTCAAACTCAAAAAACCTTATTTTTGAGCTTCGGGGATTCAAACCTAAACAACCATATTTTTTAGCTTTGGGGATTCAAACCTAAATAGCCCTGTCTTTAAGTTTCAGGGATTAAAACCCAAACAGCCCTGTCTTTGAGCTTTGGGGATTAAAACTCGAACAACCCTGTCTTTGAGCTTCAAGGATTCAAACCCGAATAGCCCTGTCTTTGAGCTTCAAGGATTCAAACCCGAACAGCCCTCTGTCTTGCCACAGTGTAACACTTAGGTTTTCCTGGCCCACACATTATTCAACTAAAAATGTGAAACTCGAGTTTCATGGCCCGATCTTTATTGAACTAAAAAAGTGCAAATCCCAGGTTTTCCTAGCCTGGTTCTTGCTAAAACTTCGCTTAGACAACTTTCATTCCTAAACTTCAATTTCCCAGCACACGTAAATAGTGACCTCTTTCTCTTCAAAACCTTAAACTTCCACCTACTATAAAAGATAGATTTTCTTCCCTTCTTCTTTTTTCCACTTTTTGTAATTTTCCCCTTTTCTTATCTTGTCTCTTCTCTTCTCTCTTTCTCCTTTATATTTTTTGTACTTCTTTCCCTTTTCTAAATAATGAAAAATGAGAGGACACCTCCTGTACCTGAGTGGGATCACATCCTACCTTCTGCTAGCACTTCTCAGAGCCTTGGATTGATATGAGGAGGCTTGATTCCTTTATTGGCAGACCTAGGGTCCCACATCTTTTCGTCTACATCTAGAGAGGTTAGTACTAAAATTTTTTCTTGTAAATTGCATTGGGTTAGTGATTATTCTTGCATATTTATCATTATAGAGCATGATTATATTAAACAAATATGAATTTTTCCATTTTAATTTTAAAAAATCAAAAATCATTACCGTCTGTGTACCACAAGGGTGATCGCCTCTTCGATGAGGTGATCATCTCATCAATGAGGCAATAATCTCATAAATGAGGTGATCGCCTTATTAATGAGGCAATCCACCTCTTTTAAAGAGGTGATGGCCTCTGCTGCACATTAAAAAGATGTCACCTTTTTGACGAGGCGATCGCCCCTGTGATGAGGTGATCACTTCATTGATGAGGCAACACGCTTCATCAACAGGGCGATCCATGTCAGTTATATGCTCATTCATTCTAGATTTTTTTGTGACAATGAAATGCATAAATTCAACTTCCCTATTTTTTTCGCTTGCAACACGATGCACAGACATTTAAGGGTGTTGGGAATTTCCACGGGGCTTGATTTCTTTATAGCAAGCTGACTAATGATCAAAGGGATCAAATTCAGGAGACTAGATTCGAGGACTTTATACTCTTACTTCCTTCTGAGCAGGGACATACAGACTACTAGCCACTACACGTACTGATGGAGAGGTGGTTCAATATGACCCACACCTTCTACCTCTCCTTTGGTGAGCTCACTCTGGATCCAGTGTCATTTGTAGCTATTATAGGGATTTTCTATGTTGGAGACCCCGTCCCCCTTAATGAGAGCTTGCAACAATTGTCTCCGGACAAGGCCACATACATCAAGCAGTTTTTAGGCATGATTCATGATATGAAGGGGACTCATACCCTCAAGGTCGACTTGATTAGGAGCTTCTATACTTAGGAGTAGGCTGCGGCTATAGTTACTCCTTGTGAGGTTAATTAGGCGGTGAGGGCTTTCCTGCTCTACTTGCTTAGTACCACCTTCTTTGCCAACACCACCATCTCAATTGATTTGATGTTCCTACTAGCTTTCTAAGATCTTGATCACGTATCCACATTTGACTAGGGTAGTTGTGCTCTCATGTATTTGTGCTCTTATGTATCTGTATCAGAGCATGGATAAGGTGGTCCAAGGGGCCAAGACATTTTGCAACTTTTAGCAGAACGTCCTGATAAGTTATGACCCTCCTCTTTCTTGCCTTGTTCTAGTCTCCACTTATTTACACTAACTAATCAACTTTCTTGATAAGTCTAGGCTCTAGAGCTAGAGCTGCTCGTAGGTGTGCAGCAAGTAGGGGATCACCTTCCAGCTATTAGTAGATGGGGTGCCAGTTATGTCTTAAAGAGGCATCTCACTTGGGTGCATATCCATAGGCAGTATGTAAACTCCCTAATGTAGGATGTGATACCTACAAAACACAACCTCTTCCATTAGCAATGTATATGAATTTAATCTACTTATTTGCTAATGTTTCCACCTTTCGCAGATCCAAAATGACTTGTGGGGGCTTGAGGATAGCTGGAATATCGAGATGACTCATTCCAGGCCCCTAGCCCAAAAGAGGGTACTCCTTTGTGGTTTTGGATATCGGGCTTGGTATCTTGGCGAGCGGGTCATGAACTGGAGGGGAGGTGTTAGAGCGAGACGGGTTCCTAGGTCTCCCCTTAATAGCATGCTTTAGGTGCATAAACTGAAGGGCAAGGAACTCGCTCAGGCTATTGCAGGCTCATAAGCTGTGGATCACATAGTCTATGTAAAGAGCCGATATATGGAGTTCGTTCGAGCTCACCTTCTGCTAATGGTCCCCTTCCATACTGCTTCTACCTCCCAAGCATATCATTGTCACCTTTTTCTTATTTTAAGAACTAATTGTGTTCTTACATGCTTTCCTTTTGTTACCTTTAGGCTACACCTGCTAGGCCTATGCCTTAGGCTAGATCTTGAGTGCGAGAAAGAGAGCCCCTAAGGCATCGTTTGGATTAAGGGAGGGAGGAGACTTAAGCTAAGTTGCATACCGCCCCCAATTCTCAGTTTGCTTCCGGTAGCATCATTCATGTCCCTGACCCCTTAGCTCGATATTGGGTCCCTCTTGGAGAGTTTTCTCATCAATTTTTAACTCTAGATGAGGATCTAACACCTGCATGCACCCCTAGTGGTACCACTCATGCAAGTTCACACCTGACCTACTTTCACTATTATTTTCAATCCATCTGTTAGTTCTAACATTCATTTAATAATGCAGATTTCTCTAAAGCAAGGCCTGTACATGTATCGTATGATAGAAGCTCAAAGAGACTATATGCTGGAGGTCACCTAGCAATAGAGGGTACGAATCTTTTTATTCCTTATATGTATGCATGCTTATATGATTCACTAACCTGTGATTTGTTTAAGTAGACTGTGACGAGGCTAGCAGGGCGAGGATCGCCACTCTTGAGCACCAGATTGATATGTTCCATATTGATGAGGATGACAATAATAAGGATGGGAGTGGTAGTGGCACTGGAAGAGGGGATGACCCTGAGGGTGCCAGATTGGACGCTTGATGTACCAGGGCCTATAATTTTTTATTTCCCCCTTTTGACTAATTCATCTAGCTTGGACAATGAACACATACACTTTTCTATTCTTTTTTTTTTATGAATTGTTTATAGAATTTGACTTCTATCTCAATTAAATTTATTCTTTTACATGCAAACTGATTTCAATGATTACATGTGTGTGCATCTGCCTTGCTACACTCTAATTTACACTTGCTGAGATTACACAATTCAATGAAGCTTAACAACTAATACTATTGAAGAGGTGATCGCCTCATGGCTTTCTGATGAAGAGGCGATCGCCTCTTGGTGATGAGGCAACGCCTCTTCAATGAGGTGATCACCTCATCATTAAGCAGTCCTACCCCTTTAAAAAATAAAAAACCTAGCCCAGCCTTGCTCTTAAGACACCTTCATCTTTAACCTCTAATTTCCCTTTCTAGGCACCCCTGAAAGCTTGAACTATAACTGAATGGAGTCTCAAACTGCTACAACTGATTTTAAAAAGTTTGGATAACAGGTTTTGGGCTAGGTTAGAGCAATTCCACTTTTCAGTTTTTAAATCACTACATACTAGGAGGATCAATTTTCCTTTCCTTCATGCCATGGCTCAGTTTTAGGATATAAGCATGTTTTCTGGTTCAACACAGTGGAAATATACCCCCTGCCAGAGGAATTCAAAGCAATTATTGGTCATCACACATATTCCACTTACTGACTTGTAATTCTTGACCTTAAGAACCCAAACCCTCACTCCATTCAATACCAGATGGCATGTATGTTCAACCTTCCACCACGGTCCTTTTCTCACTGCATTCTCATCTCAGAAATCATATTAGAATCCTTCCTCAAGATCATCATTGGTGTGGACAAAGAAGAAACTCATTGGCCTCGTATGATAGCTCTCTGTTTGTATGCCCAATTTTTGCTAGTTTTTTCCTCCAGACACTATGATTCGAAGGTTCTTTCCATCCTTGATTAGGTGGAAATAGGGTTTAATCCCTTCTCTCTCATTCTAGTAGAAACTATTATTGGATTGGACAAATTCACAGAAACACGATGATTCTCCAGACATCCCTTTTTGTTAGAGGTAAGCTCTCATGTGTCAATTCCTGACTTTCAACTGTCTTATCATTTATTTATACCTAATCATTTATTAATTTGCAAATGTGGCTTTATGAAAAATTAAGTTTGCTTGAACCCCCTCAAGAAATTAGGCATTATAAGGCTAAACATTATCGAATAAGGAAGCTACACCCCGTTTTGACAAATGTTCATAGCTGGCTATCAACATTTCCTAACACTTTGATCCATTAGATGTGCTCTTAGTAGAGATTACAACATATGACTATCTAGTCCTATACATATTGCATTCTGATTGTCGGTATTCATTTTACTACCTTTTACAATCCAGTCTGCCTCTATAGTTAATACGGTCATAAACAACTAATCATAGGGCTAGTTCATGAGTTCAAACTAGGGCCCTTTTCTTAAAACTTCCTAGACCACTTGGTGGCAACTTAGCCTTAAAGAACCATCGAGAGACACTTAGACTATAACGGAGATCATACTACTGATGATCATAACAAAGCATGGGTCTATTTGCAATAGACGAAAAGAGATGAATTTATTAAAAACAAGAGAATAAGAGAACAAGAGAGTTATAAGCATTGAGCTTTTAGGGTGACCAACAAAAGAAAAGAAGACAAAATTAGCTCAAGAAATTAAGTTATCATTTTTCTTTTTTATTAGATGTAGTTTCCCTTTTATTAGTTAAACAGCTTGTAACAAACACTTTATGCAATGCTTAATAGTAATTGAATCAATCTATTTCATTTAATTTAATCACAATATGTATATACATTTCACTTCTGATACATCTCATGCTGTTAGTTGGCTTGCCCTTGTAAGTTTTCCAATAAACCATTTTACATCTCTCTCCTTTTACACGTCCTTACTTTTATCTGGACTGCCTCTTTCGAGGTTTTCAATCTAGCATGACTTTTTTTTATTTTGTTTTGATCTCTAATTTTTGCCTAGGCAACCTCTTTTTGAGGTTTTCTCTCTAGCGAGACTTTTTACAGGAAGTATTTCTCGAGTTTGTCTAGGTTGATGAGCTCTTTGAACTCATTTCCCTTTATATTAGACAGAATTGTGGCACCTTCCAAAAATAACTTCTTTACCATATATGGTTCTTCCTAATTTGGCTTGAATTTCCCTCGAGGATCGGTCATGATTGACTTTGTATGCTCCAGTACCAAATCCCCTTCTTGGATGTTTCCTGGCTTGATCTTTTTATTATAGGTCTAGGCTATTTTTTTATACAACTAAGAATGATACATGGCTTTCATCCTCTTTTCATCCGGTAATGTCAACTGAGCTAATCAACTCTTAACCCACTGATACTCGAGGAGCTTAGACTCTAGCAAGGCTCGCAATGACCATATCTCAACCTTTACTGGCAAAACAGCCTCACATCCATAAATTAATGAGTACGGAGTGACCCCTGTCAAGGTTCTGGCTGTGGTTCGGTACCCCCATAATGTGAATTACAAGTATTCTGCCCAATCTCAGTAATTCTCTAACATCTTGGCCAGGATCTTTTTCACATTCTTATTGGCTGCTTCCACCACCCCATTTGCCTGTGGCCTATATGGAAATGATCTATGGTTCTCGATCTTGTATTCTTTCAGCAACATAGCCATTTCTGCTCAAAATTGAACCCCATTATTTATAATAATGTGGTGCGGCAAACTATATCTCCATATTGTGTTCTTCTCGATGAACCTCGACATTTGCTTCAAACCCATAGTAGCATAAGATTCAGCCTCAACCCATTTAGAGAAGTAATCGATAGCCACAATAACATATCGATGACCATTAGATGATTTTAGTCTTACCTCTCCTATGATGTCAATCCCCCATACAATAAACAGCCAAGGAGAAGTCATTCCCTAAAGTTCCATAGATGGTAAGTGGCTAACGTCACTATAAATTTGGCAGTTGTGACATTTCTTCATAAACCTAACACAATATGCTTCTATGGTGAGCCAAAAGTAACCTTGATAAGCTATTTTCTTTGCCAAGACTATCCCATTCATGTGTGGCCCATATACTCCTTCGTGAATCACCTCTATAAGCTTTCGGGATTCATCCTTATCAACACATCTGAGGTATACCCCGGTTGGCATTCTTTTGTACAGCATCCTATTATGACTTATGAACTATTGAGATAACATTTATAAGGATATCCTCTCTTTCTTATCAACGCCATTTGGAAATTTCCTAGTCTTTAGATATCTTTGTAAGTCATAAAACTAAGGCTTCTCAGCAGCGTTAACTGGTGTCACCCTTACCTCATTGTAATAAGGGCCTCAAGATTTTATTAGAACTAAGGGTTTGGGTTCTAGCTATTTCCCATTTTCCCACATAGAGGCCAGTGTGGCTAAGGCATAAGCCATTTGGTTTCCTTCTCTCGAAAAATGAACAAACTTATACTGAGTAAATAAGCACAAAATAGTAGCCAGATATTCCCAATAAAAATGGAATCTATCCTCCTTTATCTCCCACTCTTTAGTAGCTTATTTTATGACTAACATGGAGTCCCTGTACACAATAACATTCTCTGCTCCTACACTGTGTAATGCCTCTAGATAAAAAATGCAGGCCTCATATTTTGCTTAGTTATTAGTTGACTCAAACTTAAGTCTTTTTGCCATCGGGATCATCTCTCCCTCTAGTGTGACTAAAATCACACTTATGTCAGCCCCTTTATTGTTGATAGCTCCATCAAAGTATATTTCCCAACTTATACCTTTATTGCCCCCAGGTGTTCATTAAGAAACTCTAACTTTCATTCTTGGTCATCATCTATTGGCCTCTGTGCTGGGAAGTCTGCTACCGCTCTCCCCTTTATTATTTTCTTAGTTGTATATTCTATGTCGAATTCTATGAGTAGAACAAGCAACCTAACAAACTTTCCTATAAGAGACGGGGTCTACTAGAGATACCTGAGGGGATCATATTTGGAAACTGTATGCACTTTGTAATACTAGAAGTAGTGTCAGAGTTTCTTTATTGTCCAAATCACTATTAGGCATGTCTTCTCCATAAGGCTATAACTATTTTTGTAAGGCAAAAGCTTCTTATTTAAGTAATATACAATGTGCTCTATCTTCTCTTCGCCTTCCTATGCCAACATTGCCCCTATTGCGTCTTTTTCAATTGCCAGATATAAGATTAAGGCTTTACTAGCCTTGGCCGTTGCAAAATAGGAGGATTCATTAGATAATCCTTGATAGCTTCAAAGGCTTGCTAACACCTTTCATCTTATATCACGTGTTGATATTTCTTTAGGAGCTTAATGATAGAATTACAGACAGTCATCAATTTGGCTATAAATTTGCTGATATACTGCAAGTGCCTTAGGAACCCTCAGACCTCATTTTTGTTCCTTGGCATGGGCATATCCTTGATTGCCTTAATCTTATCCAGATCCACCTCTATTCCTTTTTGACTGATAATGTGTCCCAATAGTTTCCCAGATGTAACCCTAAAAACACACTTCTTTGGATTCAATCTGAGATTGTACTTTTTTGCCCTTACTATAAACTTATCTAGAGCCTAAAAAATATCCTTCCCTGGTTACAGATTTCACCATCATATCATCCACGTACACTTCTACCTCCTTATGGATCATGTCATGCAGCAAAGTGGTCACCATCCTCTAATAAGTGGTCCCTGCATTCTTTAATCCAAAAGGCATCACTTGGTAACAGTATATGCCCCACTCAATAGTGAAGGATGTCTTTAACTTGTCCATTACTACCATCATGATCTGATTGTACCCTGACAATCCATCCATGAAAGAGTATATCACATTGGAAGTCGCACTATCAATTAGCGTATCAATGTGTGGTAGTGGAAAGTCCTCTTTGGGGCAGGCGTTATTTAAATCTCAGTAGTCCACATATATTCTGACCCTCCCATCTTTCTTTGGAACTAGAACTATGTTTAGTAACCATTGGGTGTCCTCTACCACTTTTAGAAACTTTGTCTTCAACTGTTTCTCAACTTCTTCTTTGACCAGGAGAGCCCATTCTGGCCTTAACCTCCTTTGCTTTTGCTTTATTGGTGCTATATGAGGATATGTGGGGATCCTATGTTTTGAGATCTCCCTTTTAATTCCAGGCATGTCTTCATAACTCCAAGCAAATACTTTCTATCTCTTTGTTAAGATTTCTTTAATTTTTTCTCTCTCATCATGAGTTAGACTAGAAGCAAGCATTATATTCTTAGGATTATTGTTTGTGCTTAAATTAAATGATTTAGTTTGCATGGAATTAATGTCAAACATATGCATGAAATGATCATTATAAACAGAATGACCACTAGGGAACACATCACACAAATAAGCAAATTCAGACTTCATTGCATTCACTTTCGAGAAGAAAAGATCATCAATTTCAAATAGAGAAGCAAAAGAAACATCATACTCATCATAAAAGAAATCTATAATAAAGCTGAGGATGTAGGCTTCAAAATAAAGTTCTTTGCTTTGATCATCAATACCTTTCAACTCCGAGGTAGCTTCATTCCCTTTAAATTCTTCTTCATCTAGCACCAACTCCTCAGTAAGGACTTCTTCAACAGCAACACCCTTAGCTTTGTTCATAAATTTGGCAAAGATTTTAAACCTTAGAATAACTTCCCTAATCATCAGGAGAGGTTTTGGAGTTCTATTATAGGGCTACCCAGTGCCTTCCTGTACAAAGATCTCCTACAAAGTTTTCTGTTTTAGTCATGGTTTCCTCTTCCTTTTCTTTAGATTGTCCCCAAATATCTATCTTTCCCTTAGTATCATCAGCCCCTTTGGATCCTAGCCCGTATTTTAAAACAAGCATCTTGTTTTCCATAAATTCTAAATATTCACTCTAATCTCTTCCCAACCCCATACAGAGCATAAATCTCATATTGCGCATCATCTTCAAAACCTTTTCATCCATTTCATCCTCATAAATTACACAAACCTCAAATTTGGGGCTTATGGAGATTTCTTTAAGGGGTCAACTTCAATGCAGCCACAACGACTTTGGATTCAGTGGAGATGGTGACAACCCTTCCTTCATGAGGGAACTTAATTTTTTAGTAAATAGTGGATGGGACGATGCCCAAGGGGTGAAACCATGGCCTTCCTAGCAAAATGGCAAATGTCATTGGGATATCAATCACGTGCAAGTCAACCCAAACTTCTATAGGTCCCATTTTGACCAACGCCGTAAATGTTCCTTCCACAGACCTCTTGGTGTCATCATAGACCTTGATAACTACTTCAGAAGGCTTTAAGTCAACCACTATCAACCTTAACTTTGGCAGAATCTTCAATGGACACACATTGATGGCAGAACCATTATCGAACATCATGCAACAAGTCATTTTTCCCTTCACCTCAGCATTGATAAATAGAGCCTTGTAATGGTCCCTCCCCTCTAAAGGTAGGTCATCATTAGAAAATGCTATCATCCCTTGAGGAGTTTCCATTAGTGATCTGACCATCTATTATGGGGTACAGCTAGTGGAGATCTTTTTCTGATCCAGTGCCAAAACTAGGGCCTCCCTATAATCCCTGGAATGCATAAGTAACTCCCAAACACTGGCAACAGTCCCCTCACTTTGCTTTGCTTCTTTCTCTTTTTCTGAACTTTCTGTCTTTTTAGGCTTAGACTTAATAAATCTCAGTTCTTCCCTATTTTCTTCAACCTTCCCATATACTGGCCTGATATACTTCTTTTATTGTCCCACAGGTTAACCTGTCCTTTGCTTTCATTATCAAAATCCATATGTCCAAGATATGCATATGCAATTTCAATTTTGTGGGTTGTTTGCTTGGTTTTGGGTTCTTAGGTTCAATTTTTAAGGAGTTGTGAGCGACATCCACAAAGGAGTTTAGGACTTGCTCCTTCATTAGACTAGTGTTGATCATTAAAATGGGTGCATTTGGTGGCGGCATATTTCTGTAGTTGGGCAAGAGGTTGGTTTGTGTATTTGGCTTTCTGGTTTTTTGGGTCAATAATCTTGCCTGAGTCAATCAGGTGTTCGATTTCATGCTTTAATCGGGCACAACTATCAGTGTCATGTCCGATGGTCTGGTGAAACTTACAGAAAAGCTTTGGGCTATCACCAGGTAAGGGTTGTTATGAAGGTAAAGGTTGCAGTAAGTTTTTCTCAATAAGCTTATCGAAGACTTTAGATAGAGGGTGCCCCAAATTCAAAAATCTTTGAGGTTTTCTAACTGTATTAACATGTATGTTGTTGCTTGGTGGTCTTATAGCATTGATCTAAACATTACTGCTCGAACCAAGTCCTTCCTTACCCCCAAACCTCCCTCAAAATAATTTATTTTTCTTAAGCTAGATCAGACTCTTTTTGGACCCCAAACCTATATAATTCTTCAAATTTTTTGATCCCCATATCTCTTAGTTTTCTAGACAGTGTTGGGACACACCCCTCTATTGCCAGGACTAATTGATCTGACTTAGCAGACCTATGCCTCGTCAAAGACAGCTTTCCCTTCTAGTGAGTCAGGTAATCAGTAAATGACTCATTAAAGCTCTACTTAATGTTCTTTAGATCTCTCAGGGATACTTCCAATTGAACATTGAGGGCATATTGCTTTATAAAAGTGGCATATAACTCCTTTCAATCTGATTGAACATGTGGTTCCAAAGTGTAATACTAGCGAATCGATGCTCCCTTCAGTGATATAGGGAACTGCTTGATGATTTGGCTCTCAGTCAACTCAGTAGCTTTCATATAAGTCACATACTACTTCAGATGCAAATGAGGATCCTCGGTGCCAGAGTATTTCTTCATATAAGGGAATTTGAATTTATGGGGTAGCACTTCATCTTCCCTTTCTAGATTCAAATCAGCATAATATAGGGAGGCGACAATGCCCTTCTCTTTCACCATCACCTGCATTTGGTTCATAGCTTTGGTCATGCTTTTGGCCCACTTTATTTGCCCCACATCTTTGGTTGGGTTCACATTTCTCCAGTTTGATAGGTTGGCCAGCACTGTTACATCATCTTCTTCCTTTCCCTGAATTGGGATATGCTCATCGAGATCTATCAGATTGATTGGTGGCACATTAGATGGCTCTTCTGACTGATTCTCCTTAATGAGCTTAGTAATTTCCCTCATCATCTTCCTCATTATAGACCGGGTTTCTATAATCACTTCATCTTTCAACTGTGCCTTAAATGCCTCTAGATCAAAACCACCTGCCATTCCCATTTCTAAATTTCTAACCAAATGACCTGAACTAATTTGGACCCACCTTGATGAGCTCGAAGGATCTATAGTACTACAAAATCATATGTTAGAATGATGCATGATCTGTATGTGTGATATGTGAGTCCATTTTATTTTAAGGAAACTTAAGAAATAAACAAAAAAGAAGATACACAAAACCAAAATGCGAAGCTTAAACGTGTAAACTTCCACCCCCTTATTTCTCCCACACGCATATTCAATGGCAAGTATCTTACCCTAAGATTTTTGGTTTGGGTTTTAATTATCAATGGGGGATAATAAAACCAACGTACATAAGATAACTCTCAAGATGATTCAAACAGGTAACGAGTCCTTTAAATAAAGCCCGAGTCCATTTCCTATAGGCCAAGGTCCTTAGCACCATAAACTCACTTGTCAAGGCCCACTTGAAATGGGTTATGAATAGGCATGAGAGGCCTTCATTGACTTAGTTTGTTTATAATGGGCTTTGGTTGGACACAAGGGCCCATTTTACCTTGGATTGCTTATTGATGGGCTCAAGATTTATTTTAAGGGTCCATTATATGGCATAACACACATGCATGTGGGGAAAATTCCTGAGGATAGTTGCTAGTTCATTACATGGGCTTGAGTCTTAGGTAAAAAGGCTTCGGTTCCCACAATGATATACATCTCCCCAATCAAGGGTCAAACAATGCAGATTAGTACGTGTTGTGAGTGATAATAATCAAATATTCTACCACCAAGTTTGAGTGAAACGTAGGTAGTGAAGTACTAACTATTGTTGGGTCTATTTAGGACTAAATTGTTCATTATGTGCAAAATGTGCAGTGAATGCATAAGATGCAAAAGAAATAAAAATAATAATTAAAGATGATAAAACACAAAACATTGGAATCAATTTTTCTATCCTCAGTGGTGTCGCCATTGTAGGCGGCAGGGTTTAGCACGCGCCGAAGTGTTTGACGACCACGGCACTGTGTGGGCTCTAGGCCCACTTGGAAATACAATATATGTAATATCCCGAGTTTTTAAATAATTTTAAACTGCATCGGGATATGCAATGTTAATAATTTTAATATATATATATATATATATATATATATATATTTGATTATTTAATTAGTTTGTTATTTATTAAAATTATCTTTAATTATTTTCTACGTAAAATTTTCCTGAGATTCATATTTTTGGGAAAATAAAACCTAAATAATTATTCATTTATTTACGTTAGATCATTTTATTTAATTGCATGATTTCATGCATGATCATAATTGTGCATATATATATATATATATATATATATATATATATATATATATATATATATATATATATAACATTTTTAGGGTTTATTATTTAACTATATATATGTATAAATTTTTATTATTTTTTTTATATGAGTTATATATGTATATGTATATATGTATATTTATTAATGTGTGGTGTGGAATTATTTTAAATATAATATTGGTATATTTTAATATTAGGTGTTAAAAGTTTTATTTTATATATATATATATATATATATATATATATATATATACAAACTTATTAAATTTACACTTTGTGTCATCCCCCTCTAACCTCCATTCCCGACGTCCCTCTCCCCTTCATTCACTGTGCTACGCCGATCTCCTCCGTTCAGTGTGCCTGCTGGCGTGCCGCCACCTTCCTTTGCTGCTCTGCCACCTCTTCCACCCATTTTCGGCGTTGTTTGGCCGGAAACCCAAGAATCATCACCAACTCCTTTCTCCTTCTTCTGGCCACCATTCTTGATGATTTCGGTGTGGTTTTGCTCCTAGAACTCCCTAGAAGTCAATTTTAAGCTTCTGGAAGCTTGAAAACTTGATTTGGTAAGGATTTAAGCTTGGTTTTGAATTCGGCTTCTTTGGCTTTTTGATTTTTTTTAGGTTCAATATTGATGATTCAAGAAAACTTCCTTCACAAAGATTAATCCTAGTAGCTCAATCTACATGCTATAATTTTTGTAGAATTTTTAGGAATTATTTTGATTTTTATGAATTTTTTATTATTTTATTAATATTTTCTAATTTTCATAAATTGATTAATTATGAAATTGTGATTTATGGTGTTTATAGGTGTTAAAATGCATTTTAGAAATTTATTTGTAATTTTTATGATTTTTATATTATTGTGAATTTATTTAGTTTATGTGATTTTTGGAAATTGGGTTAATTATGTGTTTTATTGAAATTAATTAGTTAATTGAGTATATTTATGGATATTATTCAATTATATGTTGAGAAATTAATTTTTGAGTAATTATACTATTTTTAATGAATTTTTGAGTAATCGTAGTGAATTTATATATAGTAGGGGTATTTTGGTAATTTGGTACTATATTGGCTAAAAAATAATTAAATTGGTTTTAAAAGTTATTTGAGGTATAAAAAAATGATTTTTACAAATTATTTAGTATTTTTAACTAATTAAAACTATTTTTCGTAAATTATTTTTAAATTATATATAATATACTATTTTTCTAAATAAATGAGTTTTTATCGATTTTTAGTAAGTTTTAGGGTTAATTATGTAATTTGGAGTTTTAAAATGTATTTTGGTCAATATTTATGAATTTATAAAGAATTATCGATTTTTATAATATTTTATTAAAAATTAGGAGTTTATTTTATTTATTGGTGAAATAATTATTTTCGGTGTTTTAAATGCCTGATTTGCTATAATTTGATTATTCAAAGATATTTTTGGTATTTCTAAAATTTTCATGTGTTCTGTGTATATCTCGTAAATTGTGAGCCTCGGTCAGAAGAATTATAGTTTGGGAGTCCGACCGAGGGGTTGTGAATTGTGTTATTTCGAAGTGTATTGAGTAGAGAGATGTTCGTTTTACAGGGGAGGTTCTGTCGAATTTTTGGTAGAATTCTCGTAAAACGTGATGTCCAGTCGAATTCTTATTCCAATTCTGTGTCTAATATTCTTGAAGTAAGTCTCTAGAATGTCGATGGATTTCTTCTGATTTCCTATTATCATTTATTTGTTTAGTTGCGTTGAGACCGAGACCTAGTGGATCAGGCCCGTCGAGTTTTTCTCATGGAGCGGTAACATGTGAGTTATTATACTGTATATTTATGCATTGCAAATAGGATGCATCACTTAGGGTTTTTCATTTTCATTGTATTTTTTTTAAGTGATTTAAATTATAATATTTTTGGTATATCTAGGGTTGTATTTTTATATATATGCATATTATATAGTTATGCATGTTAGTTTGATATATGCACATTAAACAATTAGGTTTAGGTTTAATACATTTGAGTAATGTACACATGTTTTAAAATGTACACTTAGTCACAATTATTTTATTAAATGATTAGTATACTTTAAGTATAATTTCTGTATATTTTAGATTTATTCTTAAATAATTGCATGCTATATTATAAACCTACACTTAAATTGTTTTTAAGTTTATTTTTGGTATATTTTTTATATATTTTCCCAAATAAATATATGTTTTATTATTAATTGAAACCTAAAACATTAGTGGTATACTTAGGGTTTAATTGTGATATATTCATGCTAGAAAATTAGGTTATTTGGGTAGAATGTGAATATATGTTAAACCTAAACACATATTTAAATGAATATTTATACATAAATGTTTTATTAAATGATTTGTGTACTTAGGAAATATCTTTTGTATATTTAGGTATATTTTTAAGTAATTACATGTTATATTATTGATGCACATTTAATTGTTTTTAACTATATTAATGGTTTACCTTTAGTATATTTCATATTTATTTGATATATATATATGGTTAATTTTTACTATTATGAATATTGTTCCATATTAATTATTTTCAGAATGAATGATTTATTTTAAAGTGAAGGATATCAATAGAACGTGCTTCCTAGTGGGCAACACTAGGACCGTGTACGTACCAGTGCGATAGATAAGGGTTGAATGAGAATTAATTTTGGGTGATTACAATTGATTAGATTGATTTGATCGAGATTAATGGTATGATAGATAGTGTGATTGCAGGGCCAATCACACTGACAGTTAGACTGCTGGAGCTCGGTTGACTTAGTGTCTCGGGACTAGTCTACTATCCATATTGGAATGATTGATCTATTGGGTTGATTGAGATGTAAGGTGATAGATAGTGTGATTGCTGGAGCTCGGTTGACCAAGTGTCTCGGGGCCAATCACACTGACAGTCAGACTGCTGGAGCTCGGTCGACTTAGTGTCTCAGGGCCAGTCTGCTATCCAGATTGGAATAAGTGTTCTATTTGGAATCAA
Source organism: Mallotus nudiflorus (assembly GCA_947683625.1). Classification (NCBI taxonomy): domain Eukaryota; kingdom Viridiplantae; phylum Streptophyta; class Magnoliopsida; order Malpighiales; family Euphorbiaceae; genus Mallotus; species Mallotus nudiflorus. Next base: position 926,566 of record CANTUR010000785.1, on the reverse strand, counting down.
GTGAGCCTATATGGCTAGAGTGATGATGGGGTTGTTTAAGGTTGCTATTAATAGGGTTCTACTTGATCCTTTATTAACTAAAATAAATGTTTTCTACATTCAGTATATTTATAAAAACAGAGTTGACATTTGTGTGAGATGCTTGAATATATATATATATATATATATATATGAATTCTTGATTAAGTATGGTTTAGATTGCATGTATATATAGTATAATGATTCACCCAGTGAGGTTTGACCCCCCTCAATTATTTTTTTTTAGGAGATCTTATATCGTCAGACCTTAGTAGTAGAGTTCCTCACCGGTGTTCTTCAGTCCCAGCTATTTTATATAATGTATGTTTTGAATCTCTTATTTGTATTCTAGAAACTGCAGTAGTAGTATTATTGTATTGGTAGAGTAATATATTGTTTTGATATTATATACTCTGAAAATTTGTATTTGAACACTGTACGATTATGTACTTCTGTATGAAAGGATTTAGAGTATTTATTCTATATATTGAGTCAAAAAATTTTAATTATGTCATATTTTATTTATTTATTGCATTATTTTATTTTCTTAGGCTTGCTATGGGTTCCGGATTCGAAAGAATTCCCGTTCCCTAGCGCCGGTCATGACTCATAGTTTGGGTCGTGACAATATAGGTCTTAGGCCTATTTAGAGATGGAGTCGCCACCCAAATAAAGGTCGGGACACACCATATAACAACTGAATTCCATGGAGGTTCCCAAAAACCGTAGTCAGAGAACGAGTTTAGAAACTGGGTATGAGCATTTGAATGCTCACCTAACCTTGTGATTGGCCTCCATTTGTGTTTTATGTATTATTACCTTTAATTATTCAATTATTTCTTTATTACCACACATATTGTAATTGTCTTCAGATAATTGCCAAATTTTATAGTTAAGTCTAAGTTTTCATATTAATTCTTTTCATGTATTTAGTCCCGCCATTTATCATAAGCAAGATAAATAATCAATATTTACAACCTTTCACTCAAATTAGAAAAGGGGAAAGGGATTAAGGATTATAATGCTTTTAGGCTAAATAAAAGAATCATATATAGAAAATAAACCATACATATACCAAAAGTAAATTAGTAATAAACTATTTACACAAGCGCAATGGTCTAAGGAATTAGCTAATGACAGTGACTACGTCGATGATGTGGATCATCAAGGAATTCCTGCAATAATATACGGTTAGTTTCCTCTTAAAAAACATAACATTATACATAACAATATTTTACAAATAATACTTTCAAGAGGTTTCTCAATGTAAACTAAGAAAAAGTCCTAAAATGATCAAAATATTATCATGTATACTACATCATGCAACATGATGGTTATGAGTAAAAGAGGGCATAAAAGATGAGAGTCATGCAAATTTTCATAAAGGAAATATGGCCGAATCATTTGAAGGCCTGTCAATGTGGCAATCGCCTCTGTGATGGGGCGATCGCCTCATTAACAGGAGGCGATGCCTCTATGAAAAGGCGTTGCCTGATCAACAGGCTTCTTAACACAAATGACATGGCAGAATCATGCACGATTACAATAAAATGAAGGGCTAGATTGCCTGGAGGCCTGTCAATGTGGTGATCGCCTCTATGAAGAGGCGATCTCCACATTAACAGAGGGTAACACCTCTATAAAGAGGCATTGCCCGATCAACAAGCTCTTCTTGTCTTTTAAAATGATTAAACTTTTATCCTAAACAAGCAAATGTATACATAAATATCCAAAAAGCATACTAAACTAAAGTTACATAAAAACTCAAAAGATCAAACCCATCAAATAATATAATGAGTGCAACAAACCTAAAATAAACCAATAAACTAAATGACAAGAAGATGAAGATGTTTTACTTGAATGTAAGCTTTATCAAAATAATTAACCCCTAGAGATGTGCATTTGGATGTTGATTTTCACTAGGATGTGAGCTTCACTTTAAATCAAGTTCTTTACCTCCTTCTCAAAGGAAATATACCTTTTTTTTAGCTTGGTTTTCTCCTCTCCCTTTTCAAGAACATCCCTCTTTGTTTTTCCAAAGCTTCCTCTTCTTCTTTTCTCTTGTTTTGCAAGTAGTTTCCTTTTTTCTTTTTTTTTCCTCCTTATTTTTCTCTCCTTTTTTTTTCTTTTTATCCCCTATCTTGCCCATGCCCCTAGGCTCTCTAGCCCATCATGAACCATTGCCTTTCTCTTCCCCCCAAAAATCTCTTCCTCACGCAAAATTAGGTTTAAGGGTGTAAGGCCCACACCACTTGGCTATCATGGCTGCAGCTGCAAGTGGTCTGCCACAAAGGCGGCACCTCTACGATGAGGCGATTGCCTCTGCAGCAATTGCCAAAGAGACGATCACCTTATTGCATTGAGGTGACGCCTCTTTGGCCTGAGCCTGTGTTGGGCCAAGCAGGCCTTGGTTATTTTGGACAATTGGGCTAAGTATTAGGCTTTTGGGCTTTCAAGTCCATTTCCAATTGAAAATTTAGGTTTTGTTCTTGTGTCCAAGTTTCACATTCTCATTATTAGGCTTAACAATGGGCCGATCAAATCGAGTATCCCTAATTCGTCTCTTAACATGGGTCAATTGAATCGGGTGTCTACAAGTAGCCCCTTTTAAAAATTTAAAGTTGTCTATTGAAGCTTCAAGTTCAATTGATGGTCAAAAAAGCTATTATTAAATGAGTTGGGAGCATATGAGTGGATCAAAATTTTTGGTGGTATGGACTTCTATAATCTTCACCATTTCAAGTTTGCTCTTTCAGCAAAGCAAAGCTAGAGGTTGCTACTTGTTAATATTGATAATTCCTTGAGTGCTTAGGTTTTAAAAGCCGAGTACTATCCTTACTTCGAGAAATTTAACTCAGTTCATCATGTAGGATTATAAATTCTCTATTATTAACTTGACATGTAACACAATTATATACAATTTATTATACTTTTTAACTTTAAAAGTTAAATATCTAATTATAATTACTTTTAACACATTAAATTAAAATTTTTTGAAAAAATCTCATATTGATCTTGTCCAGTTTGGCTTGCCTCTCCTCTAAATTTTTGAACAAATTTATTTCCTCAGCGATCTATTTCTAAGAGGTTTGATTTTCTGCTATCAAAGTGGCAATCTCTAACGCTAGCTCTATTTGCTCAGGTCTGTTGGAATATACAGAATGTCAGGAATCATGAGCTGTAGCTCGGGTTTGCCTTCTGCTGCTATAATTGGTGACAAGGATCTTCTAAATTATTTTGGCTTAATTTTTTGCTTAATCACTCGAAACCAATAGCGTTCTTTTTCTTGGTATCTTCGTGTTGATGATTGTGTTAAAGTCAATGTAGACACTACAACCTCTTCTTCATCCACTAGTTGGCGAGGTGTTGGTTTCAGCTAGCAATAGTCGAGTTGGGGTTGACAATCTTGTTTTCTTGGAAGCGTAAATATTTTTAATTTTTAATAGTTTCGTACATGGAATTTTAAAAGTAAATATTGATTAAAGAGGTAGGGCACTAGTCAAAATTATAACTAAATGTTTTTGGAGTTCAACATTATATATTATATTGAATGAATTACTAAAATTTTCTTAAATTTGCTTAAACATATTAGTAGATTCTTTTTTTTTATTTTTTTTGAACGAAATTAGTAGATCCCTTAAGGGAGTATATTAAGATATTTTTTAAATATACTTCTATTATATTGGTTCATCCTTCACTTTATTTTGCTATTAGTTTTAAGGATTGAAGTGTAAGATTGTAAGATCCAATTTTTTTTAAGTTCCTATAGTTTTAGCTTTCTACCATTTATACCAATTTTTTTACATATTTATTGTCTATAAACTTAAAAAAATTCTTAGTCCTACAATTGATATCATTTTTTCAATTAAGTCCTATAAGTAATTTTCTTTAAAATCAAGTTATTTCGTTAGTCAATTTATTTTTCCATTTGTCAAACTTTAAAATTAAACTTTTCTTTCAAATTTCAGTCCTAAAACTTTTAAAAAAAAATATCATTTTTATATTTTAATTAAATATTATTTATTCAGGATTTATTTTATATTTAACTTGCATAATAACTATATAACTCACTAAAATAATATCAAATATTAAAAATTAAAAATATGTTTTCTTAAATTACTAGTTTAATAAGCAACATTAAATAAAATTAATTAAATATTTTTAAATATATAATTTTAGTTAATATATTACAATGAATAAATTTTTTATATGGATAAAACTCAATCAATTTTTACACAGTTATATTTAAATAATTTTTAAACTCAATTGAATTTGAATGTAATAACTTGAATTTTTGTGGTTATTGTTATTGTCGTTATTATTTTTGCCTCTTAATGTTATTGTTATTATTCTTATTCCTATTATTATTATTATGACACAAAGAGCATGTGTATAAAAAGGAAGGAAAGGCGTTGCAGTGGATGAGGAAAGTCAGGCAATTTAGCCAAATATCTAGGTTGGTCCCTTTCCTTTTTTTTCTCTAAACGACCTCTGGCCGATAAGAAATTTTGATCATAACTATTTCTCAATGTCCTCTACACATTGGTGGTGTCCATTTCAATTGTAAAAGTGTCAAAAATTTTAGATTTTCCCCTGAAATTTTTATCCATTTTGTTGTCACCGGAATGCTTCCGTCATCGCCTTTCAATCAAAATCATCACCAACTACTTATTCCTCATAAGTTTAGGAGTCTGTAGACACTAACCTTGGGTCCGATCTCATCTATTTGAATTTTCTATGAATTTTTTGGTAAATTTCTTTTAAATTTCCAATCTCTTAATTTTGTGCATATTTTGGTGTGTTTGAGACTAATTCGTGTTCTACAAATTGTTGTGAACACGTTGGTATGTTTGGTTGTGTGACTCATTTTCGGTGAGAAATCTAACGGGTCTCCTCAAATTTTGATCAGAAAATAGTACCAACACAGAAAATTATGAAAATATTTTTGGTAAATAGTATAAATTGTGGTGATCAATTTTTGTTATCAGAATTTGATCTAATTCCTTATGGGTTGTGAGAAATAATTTTCTAGAATAGTTGTAGTGAAAATCACTTATTTCTCATTAAATATGTTTAACTCGTCAAAAATATTCCTTAAGCCTTAGAATTGATTATCTAGATTGTTCATAAGTCAATTTCAATAATTCCTTCATATTAATAATTTTTCTAGAATTTTAGGGAATTAATAGGAATTAATTTATTAATTAAATAAATAAAATTTATCAAAGAGAATACAAGAGCAAAAACATCAGGAACTAGGCAAATAAAACATCTCAGTTTGCTCGCTCCACTTGTAATTTAATATTTTGAAATGTGTGTTAGGTGGGTGCATAAAACCTAGTTTAGTTAATTGTATTTGAAAAGGAATTTAGTTAAAGAATTTGTATTTTTAATATTTAAAATGTCATAGTATTGATTTTGATATTCTAAATATGTTTTTTTTTTTTTTTTTTCTTTTGAACAACCATAAAACACTCCATTATATTAAAGGATATAATACATTAGGGGCCAAAGTAGATAATACATTGAAAGGCAATGAAAGGCCAGAACACAAGCCCAAACCACCAAGCTTCATCTTCTACAATAAAAACCCTAGATTCCTAAGGCTGTGAAAGAAAAGCTACACCAGTAGAAGCAGCGCCCGAAGCTGCACCAACAGAAGCTGAACGAACATCCATGGTTGCTCAAAAGTGAGTTTATAAAAACTCAACCCAACAACGGTCTTTAGAGTACCATTAGTGTTGGAGAGTAAGTAAGAGGTAAAGCAAGCTTGGTTATGGCAAGAGATATGAGCTATGACTTTGAATCTTCCATCCTTTGATGGATCCATCAGCAAAATCGCCCTATCCACAAAGCTATCACTGCAAAAATCTATCAAGAAGCTATCATACATATTAAGCTTAACAAGATTATTTATTATCCACAAACTATAACTAAGAAACTAAAGAAAACTAAATAAAACCAATGGATTTGGGTGGTGTTTTGTTACACTATGGAGAAGAAATATAAAGAGTAGCTATTGAAGAACAAAGAGACGAAGAGACGTATTTCTTTTTAAATATGTTGTTCATGTTATGATTAGCAGTGATGCTTTATTGTTATTATCTTGTTATTATATTATAATATTGATATTGAGGAATTATCATATCGATATTATATTTAAGGAGAATTCTATTTTTATTTTATTTTATTCTTTTAAGAAGATTTATAATATCAATATTAAGAATTTACCATGTCGATTATGTTTATTTTTAATAATCTATTATTATTATTGCTGCTAATACTGACTAAAGTATTTTTATTTGTCATTTGCTTTAATATTAATTGGGGAAAGGGTTCAATTTGCACTCTAAATTTTTGACCTACATTAAACCTCTTGTTATTTATTTATTTATTTTTTTCCCAATAGGAACTCAACATTTCAGAAAACACCCCGCCATTAACAAATGACTAACCACCATTTTTTTAAGCCTCTGCCAATATTATAACCAATCCAAAGCTGCCTACATGGGAAGCATGGGTCTCATGTGAATATGTACCGGTCCATTAGCCATGTAGTCGTAAACAATCATGAGTTCATTAGATTTTCTGCACAAGCCTCGTATTTGGACTAGGTTCTTGTATTGGAGTCTACCCATGCTTGAAATTTCCGCCATGAATTCTCTTAGACCTTGTTTAGAGTCATGGTTTACACATTTGATTACTATTTCTGTGTTGCTGGGGAGTGTTCCTCTGTGTACTTTGCCAAAACCTCCTGCACCCAGAAGATGATCCTTGGAGAATTCGTTTGTAGCCTGGGTTAATTCTTCATAGGAGGATCTGTGCGGCCAGTGTTCTAGTTCCCAATCTTCGATATCATCCTCTTCTTGATTTTTCAACTTGTTCCTCAACCAAAACCAGTAAATTCCTAAAGCATAAATTAATACAAAAGCAACATAACCAATTGTAATCCCAACAATAGCTCCAGCTGATAAAGAATCAGACGCTGACGGTAACGTGGAAACTGGCAAATTAGTAGTGTTAATATCTCTAGCGACCCCAGTATCACTAAAACTCCAAGCTAAAATCCTTTGTACCTCAACCCAAGTAGTCTTTGAAGCAGAAAACCCAACGAACATATCAGCAGAAACATAATTAGCAATAATGGGATCTTTATAAGAAAAAGTAGGAACAAATAGATGAGACACACCAACAGGCGCAACTATAACCTTTATCTCAAAATTAGCACCATCAAACTCAATACAAGCATGAATATTTTATCCAGTAATCATTGCTACAGGAACAGCACCGGCAGATGAATTAAAATACTCAGCAGGCGCAATCTTGACAGATTCAATATTATTCAAATCAATCCCAACATGATTCCCATCTAGGTCATTGAATTAAGGATTTCGCCCAATATCAAATTCTACAAAAAGAAGTGGAGCTTGAGAACACACGGTGGAATTACCAAACAAATTAAAGTACTACAAGAAGTGGAGCTTGAGAACGCACGGTGGAATTACCAAACAAATGGAAGTACTAACTAGCAATAGCATTAGGTGGGTTTGTCTAGTTTGAAAGAACAAAAGTGAGGCCAAAACCTGGACTCAAGGCGATCTGTGGCAAAACAGAGAACACAAAGGATGTGGAAAAAGAGGAGAGAGCAGTAGAGTTTTGAGTGGGTTTCATTTGAAATCTTATTGGGTAAAAGGCTCGACCCAATGATAATGAGTTATTGTCGTTGGTGAGGCACATGACCGATGAGTCCATGTGAGCGTAGTGATATCTGGATTCGTGGAATTGAAGGAATTAAAGAGAAAGTCTAAGGCCAAACAGGGTAATAGAAAATAGAGGATGAGGATTAAGAGGAGAAATAGGAGCGGCGTTGGTGGCATCTCATTTCAGAGTCCAGCGAACGGGAAGAAAGATTTGAAGGAGTGAAAGCGATGAAGATAACCTTGGAGTGGTGAATTTAGTTAATTTATTCAATTAAATTCAACACGTTCCTTGGTCAGCTGCTATCGATGGGACCCATGCTTTACATGTAGGCAACTTTTGGATTGATTATAATGTCCAATTACGCTTTAAAAAAAGCAATCATCCCTGTCTCCTCCTATTTTCTTCATAAAGTTTTTTATCAAATAATAATAGTCATTATGTGTGGTTTATTCCACTTTTTGTGTAGAAAGCCTAGCAAATCTGCTCTCTTCTGTGTTATGCACATGTTGGATTGTGTGATGGTTGAGTCTCTGGTTGCTCTTGCAACTCCCTCCAACCTAATCCGAGATATCTTAAACTTTTGCATCATACATTTTCATTACTATCTTTATTTGTTTATTTATTTAATTACTTTTATTACTTTAATTACTTTTCTTTTTTCTCTTATCATTAATGAATGAAATATATAAAATTGTCATATATGTGATTTGTGCTTGCATATCTATGAAAGCTAACCTTTATTTTTTAGGTTTATTAGAATAGGAATTTTATTTTCCATTTTGATGTTATTAATAGAATAGAAAAATTTTTGAGGCACTATAATCCTTAATCTCAATTCTCTTTTTATTTTCTATTTTGGATGTATTTATTAGAATATGATTTTTTTAAGGGTTGTAATCCGTAATCACTTTCCTCATTTCTTTTAATTTTGTTTTTGTGTGTGTTTATTTTGTTTTATTACTTTTTGTATGCTTCTGTGCTATGAGCTACTTGCTTACTTGTTTGTATGATTATTTATTCAGTTGATGGGTGTTTGTTTATTTATTTGTCATGTGATATACACACACCAAATCCAACAATCCCGCATTCATTTCCAATGCAATCTAAATTGACTAACAATCAAATATGGTAAATGCATATTTCCGATCGGAATTGCACATTTCCAATTGGAAATACACAATTCCGATCGAAATTGCACCAATCTGATCACCTTCACTTTTCAATTTTTAACTTTTGCAAATATTTGTCCTTATTTTTGATTGATTAGAAAGTCAAGATGAAATAATAAAAAATAAATTTTATGTGATAATCACCCTGATAATTACATATTATCAGGTGACTATCAAATAATAAAACCTATTTTACTTGATTTATCTCATAATCACAAGAATTGATTTTATAAAAACCTAAAGGTTCATTTTTGAGGGGGGCTCAGCATTGAAAAAAAAAATAGCAAAGAGTTCTTGAGAGGCAAAGAGAGTTCTTAATACATAGAGACAAAGCAAATAATATATATATATATATATATATATATATATATATATATATATATATATATATATATATATATATATATATATATATATATTTTTTTTTTTTTTTTCTTTCTTTCTTTCTTTCTTTCTTCTTTGTGTACAGAAGTTCTTAAGAAAAAAACGGTGAAGCTTGAGAAATGAAAATCAAATCTGCAGACTTATTCAAACATGATGAACCAAATCTCTGAAGAGCAAATCAATACTACATCACACTACATTCAATTCTCTTACTCTTTTTTTCTTTATTTTTTTAATTTAATTTATTTTTATTTCTTTTGGATTCTTTCTAATTATTTTCTTTCTTTTTTCTGTGTTTTCCTTCCTGTGATGGTTGTGGTGGGAATATGGTGGAGACATGATTGAACCAAAAAATGAATCCATGAAGGTTTATCGAATGTCATAGATTAAATCCTGTATCAATCTCAAGTAGATTTTAAGATTTTTATTTATTTTGTTATTTTTTATTATTATGTGTTTTTATTTATTTATTTGGTTTATTGGGCTATATTAATTTTTATTGTACGTAGGTTGTAATAGCCTTAATAGTGGAAATAATGAAACCATTTAATTTTCTGTACTTTAAAATTGATTAGTAAATTAGGTTTACTTGGTAAATTTTAATTAAAATCAATAGTGGTTGCATGCAAAAAGTAGGGTTAGAATCATTGTTTGTATGTTTTTGTTATGTTTACTTGCTATTTGGGCTTTTTAATTATTTTATTTATCGTTTTGGGCTTTTCGCCCCATTTTGGCTTAACTCATAAAAAATAGGCTCTTAAAATTAGTTTTTAGGTTTAATCAATTTTAAAATGAATTTAGGAATTTAAACTTAAGCACTTTAATTTAATTTAAAATTAACTTAGACATAGTTTAACCCATTAAGCCCATTTTAAAATAAATAGACTTAGGATTATTTTAAGATTAAAATTAAGGAGCATTTATAAAAATAACCCATTTTTAATTCTTGTCAACAAAAATACCTAAAGTTTTTATTTTTTTTACAAATCTACCCTATCATAATTACAAGAGTGCCTTTTACATTTTAAAAAATGCACCCATATTTTTCTTTTTGATTTCTATACCTTTTGATTTTTTATTTTTCTCTTATTTTTTTTACTTTTTTTATAAATTTTTATTTTACCATTTTTTCTTATATTTTTCTTTTTTTTATTTTTTCTCTTGCCTTCTTTTTTCTTTTATTCTTTTTTATTTTCTTCTTTTTTTTTTATTTCTGTACATCCCTTTTTTCTATTTATTTTTTATTTCTTTCTTTTTTAAAAAAAATTATTTTCCTTTTTTTTTTATTAGTGAAACATTAACTAATATATTTTTTGGGGATTTTATTTCATAAATCCCTCAAGTGGATTATAAGAATATACAAACTGTGATAGCAAAAATACAAATAACTCATGCATCAAAATTTCTAGTACATAATTAATTATTCAAGTTCTTAATATGTAAAAGATGTAACATTCATTATAATTGAACCAAAATGACTATTTCTAAAAAGCGATAATAGAACTTTAGATAAAAAAATAAAGTCATAATTTAAATTTCTAATGATTCTAAAATAGAATCAATTTTCTCAATATATTTCAAGCACGAAAAATATAATTTTAACATTTTTAAGATTTCAAGTAGTCTAATGTGTTTGTAAAATACAAAATAATGTCTTATAACTTCAAATTGAATAATTAATCCCGAAACAAATTATAACATAATTTAATAATGTGTTAGCAAATGAAAGATGAAGATGGGTGTAGCTCAGATGATAGAGTACTTGCTTAGCATGCGAGAGGTACAAGAATCGATAGCCTACATCTCCATTCTTTTATTAGGTAGTATGTATTTAATTTGTTGCTTTTTGGTTTACTTTTAGTTTATGATCTTGTTTTAAAAGTGAAGGGAAAGGTGAATGTGCTTTTAGTGCTCTTAGTTTTGATTTAGGAGATGTTGCTGGTTGTGAAAATTGTGCTTATGATTTAGAGGTCATTGAAACTATTATGGTGGTGATGAGTTAAAGGATTTTTTTAGGGTATATATTTTTTTATTATTTTTGTATCATTTTGGTTTTTGATACTTTGTTTTGTATTTTTGTTTTAAGGGATAAGAAATTGTTTAAGGATATTGGTTTTAATCCCACTATTAAAGATAGTTTTGTAAAAAATGGTGTCGATAGTGATGAAGTGTTGAAAGATTCTAATTTGATGTGTTTTTTTATTATATTAATTTATGTTGGTTTTATTTTTTTTATTTTTGGATTTCAATTCATTTTTTGTATCCTTTTGATTTATTTTTGGTTTCTGATTTTTTTAAATCCTTTTTGTTAACTATTAGTTTACGATTCATTTTTTCTGATAGTGTTTTTTGTTTTAAAGAATGTATATGAAATTTTTTATTTTGTCCTGTAATATTATATATTTAATATATAATATAAATAAGAGATGATTTGGTTAAATCCACACATGAATTGATTAAATTAAATTAAATAGATAACAATCATAAATTAGTTATGGGTGGATGTTTAGCCTAATGAATCAGTTAATTACAATTATTTGATGAATTTTCTTTTTAATATGAGTACTTGAAATTGCAAGCCTCAATCAATGAATCAATTACAATCATAAAGGCAGACGAATTCAAAGCAAAGCAACCAAATAATTATATTTGTATTTAAATTTTGATGATTTGGAAGTTTTGGAAAGTGAAGTTGTTGGTCCATTCGTCATTGTAGTGAATGAAAACAAGTAGTTGCTGCATTTCTTACAAGTGAAATATGTATTAGTAACTAAAAGTAAAACAAACATATTCTAAAATGAACTTGAAACAAATTTTATTGAATTATTTCGTAAACCAAATGTAAACTAAAAGGAAGCAAGCATATACATTATTTCAGGATTTTTCAAAGCACTTTAAATAGATGTCATTGAATTGTTTCAGAAACCAAACGTAAACTAAAAGGATTCTAAAATGAAGTAGACACATACATTATTTCTTGATTTTTCAAAGAACTTTAAATAGATGTCAATGAATTATTTCAGAAATCAAATGCAAATTAAAAGGATTCTAAAATGAAGCAGACATATACATTATTTCTTGATTTTCCAAAGAACTTTAAACATGTCATTGAATTGTTTTAGAAACCAAACATAAATTGAAAGAATTCTAAAATGTGTTTATACTACATAAGCTTATTAATCATCAAGCATTATTAATAGGAAACAAAAAGTGTTAAACCTCTTTTATATTTAAAAAGTAAGGATTTCATAGACCATTATTATAGTGACTATATAAAAAAAGAAAAACCTAGATAATAACTAGATTAAAGCATAACCAAGGCTAAATGAACATGAAAAAATTCCAATCAATTACAAAATAATAAGGGATGGAAAATCCTCAAATGCATGTAAAAGTTATAAAGATCAATGGAACTTTGTTAAGTAATATAATCCACTTTAATTTTCCATAAAAATTGAAAAAAAAAATCAAAATAAGGATCTTAAATTTCATTGTTAAGGAAGAACTACATATCTGACCATGAAATGATCAAAGCATTCCTCACACAATTTGCTCATTCATGTAGTGCCACTAGGAAAATGAATGAAAATAAAAAAGGGTAAAAGCTTATACACCATAGGTCTAGCTTGACGCCTGCTTATAGCATAATTGAGATGCCTATATAATAAAGTCCAAAGGAGTTTCTTTTTCTCCTTTATATTTTATTAGTGATAGAAATATTTTAAGCAGTCACAACTCCATATAAAGTAGTGTATATGGATGCCTCAAGGTATGGGTGTGCCAACTTAAAGTTTAAGGTACAGAGATGCCCATGTTACAAAAAATGATGGCATCAATTAGCATTTGATTCTAAATTAAGCAGCTTGCCATCCAAAAGAAAGAAAAAAAAAAGAATCTAATCATATATTACTCTTTTGCTTTGTAATGTTTCAAAAAAATAATCAAAAGATACTCGCTTCTCTAAATGCTTGAGCATGGCTGCATCTAATTCCTAAGGGAGATTTATGAAAGACATGACAATAAATCTTAGGATTAACAATCCACTAACTTATAGAACATAAAATGTTTGACACTAATCAAACATATAAGCATGTAAATGTGTTTTTTTAAAGGAAAAAAAATAACAAATGTGAAAAAATAACTCTGTCATATTAACTCAATAAATTAAATCATGTCACCCAATACATACACTAATAATCCACTTCGCAAATCAACCAAGGGATGATACAATCATAATATCCATACCATAGATAATAAGTTGAAGAATTAACAACTTTAAATGACCCATTTGTATTACTCACCCATTGCACATACCTGAGAGGAAAAAAATGAATACCTAATTCACCTCTAACTCCATAAGGATAACTTCCACACTTACATCCCCCTTAATCCAAAAAATATCCAAATCTAAATCACTAAGCTTTATCAAAATCACAATAAATAACACCCTATAGTTTTCAACCCATAAACCTAAACAAATATATCTAATCGAGCCATGATCCATTTCAGATCCAAAACCTAAAAACAAACGCCAATATATAATTAAAACAACAAAAATTAACTGGATCCAAATGAAGAAAAAAATCTAAATGAAATGAAGAAAAAAATGTGAAAAAAATATTACCTTCCTAAACTTCTTCTCTGGCCATAGCTTTTTTTTAATGGAAAGCTCTTTTTTCGGCTTGACAAAAAAAATAAAATAAAAAGGGAGAAGAAGCAAAGAGCTAAAGAAGAAAAAGAAGAATTGAAGAAGAAGCATTTTTTTAACGTTAATAAAAAGGGGCATATGCATAATTAAAATTGACCAAAGGGGTATTCACATACATTTAAAAAAGTTGGGATATTTTTGTTATTTTGTTTATGTTTTGGGGAATTTATAAAAAAACTCCTAAAATTAATTAAAACTAGGCTCACTAATTCAATCGAATTCCATTTCCCATAAATTAATTGACTTAGGCTCATTTTTTTAGAATTAGAACAAATATATTTAGGCTCATTAATTAATTAAAATGTAGGCCCACCTTTAGTTTTCATTTCACTTGTAAATAAAATGTAGAATTCGTTAAATTGAACTAAAAATAATTGTAGATTAGATTACTTTAGGGACATTTTGTCTTGAATGAATGCAATTTTTGTGCACTTTTTCATGTGACTAGTTGTCAGGAGTTGATTGCTAAATTAGGGTTTATATGAAATTGCATGTAATTAGAGAATAAAATAGTAAGTTATAAACCAATTCTAAATAAACATGAGACTAAAAGTTGGTATTCCGTACCCAAAATCCCTTGGTGTGGTGCTAACTTTCTTTTATAAAATCAAGTTACCACCACCTACGATTTGTCCCAGTTATCACTTCGGGTGACAACTCCCCATCTTCATGCTATGTCTTTATGATATAATAGTATGTTCCCTAGATCCCTAAACTTAAACAATGTCGTGGTTGACAAATACTTGGACATCTACAATAATATTTTTATCATTTCTATTACTTTATTTACACTTTTATTATCTTTATCATTTTTATTCTCTCTTTTGATAAATTTTCCTTTTATCATAAAGTTAATATTTTTATGGTAAAAATAAAATTTTTATTATATTAATTGAATTTTTATTGTTTTTATTATATTGATCACATTTTTACTATTTTATTATCTTAATTGCATTTTTATCATTTTCATTATTTTGATTGCATTTTTATTATTTTTATTATTTTTATTGCACTTCTATTATTTTCTCATTCTTGTCATTTTATTATTTTATTTTAATTCCCTTATATATTTTGTCATAAAATTTTATTTTTATAATAAAAATGGTAACTTTGCACCTAAATTCTAAAATTTTGCATCATTAGCATCCTTTTCTGTTTATTTGTTTAATTACTTTTGTTACTTTAATTGCTTTTCTTTTTCTCTTATCATGAATGAATAAAATATATAAATTTATCATATAAGTGATGTGTGCTTGCATTTGTATGAAAGTTAACCTATGTTTTGTAGGTTTATTAGAGTAGGAATTTTTATTTTATTTTCCATTTTGATGTAATAAATAGAATAGAAAATTTTCAAAGCAATGTAATCCTTAATCCCTGATTCCCCTTTCATTTTATATTTTGGATGTATTTATTAGAATAGGTTTTTTCAAGGATTTTAATCCTCAATCCCTTTCCCCTATTTCTTTTTATTTTGTTTATTTGTGTGTTTATTTTGTTTTTATTACTTCTTGCATACTTGTGTGATATGTGCTACTTGCTTACTTGTTTGCATGATTATTTATTTGATTGAAGAATGTTTGTTTATTTATTTATCCTATCATATATGCATGCCAAATCCAATAATCCCACGTTCATTTCCAATGTAATTTAAAGTGACTAACAATCAAATATTGTAAATGCATCATTAAGCCGAAACTAGGGTGAAGGAACAAGTAATTAAGTAATGTATAATAAGAAACATGATAAGTAACTCCTACCCCTTGAACTAGAAATCTCTAGTTAGGAAAGTGAGTTATTAATTCACTTTTTCCCAATGAAAGTCAGGTGGTGACTCCAATCTATAAGGCTTATTCAGACATACTTTCCATATCAATAATGTCTGGTAGATAGTCATCATTAGCCTGTGTGCCCCGACATCACATTGATCCTATGCTGATACCAACCCTCAAAATGAAAAGTCATATCTAGCACGATGCTCATCCACCAATGTGCGTACAATGTGCTATTACAATGTTTACTTCTGATTGGTATTCATAGGTTATTAAATAAGGAGGTTTGCAATGTGTTGATTGAGTTTGGTCATTTTTTTCAACACTTATACTGTAAGAAGATTAGAAGAAGTGAAATGATAAAATTAATTGATGAAAGTACTTCTTTTATAGAAGCTGGAAAAAATATATCCATATATGTTCTTTGATGTTATGGTCCATTTAATGATTCATTTGCCAAAAGAGGCCTTAATCGGTGACCTTGTTCAATTTAGATGGATGTTTCTTATTAAGACGTAAATGGAAGTTTATGTATTTTCACTAATGTTCATATAATTACTTTTATATATTTACTGGCAATATTGTATTTTGTTAGATCATTGTGTGACTTTAAGTGAAGTGTATGTAATAAAGCTCATCCAGAAGGTTCAATTGTAGAGGCATACATTGCAAAAGAGTATCTAACGTTTTGCTCAATGTATTTGGTTGGAATTGAAACTCACTTTAATACAGATGAATGAAACTTTGATTTAATCAATGATGATATATTACCAATATTTGCACAACAATATCATCCATTTAGAGCTAAAAAATTTATTGAATTATCTAATGATGAGTTCACTATGATACAATGGTTTGTGTTACAAAATTGTGATGAAATTGAACCATACATGGAGTGAGTATCATTAATGTAGTTAATATGTTAAATCATAACATTATAATTATGTTATTAACAAATTTATTCTCTCGTGATGCATAAGGAGCACCTACGAGCAATTAGTTGTCAAAATATTGAAATAACACACAAGAATACTTCCCCACATGGTTCAAGGAACACGTAATTCAATTTTTAATTTTATGTTTAATTTTATTTATAATATAATTTGTCTAATTAATTAATTTAATTTATTTTTTTTTGTAGATGAAATAAGTATATCTTTTTAAACCAACCTCAATTATGAATAAATCATTATATGTACTTGCTTATGCACTACACATTGTGTGACAATGTTTAGTGGATACATTGCAAATGGAGTGATATTTTATGAATAGAAACCAAGATAATTGTCATAAAAGTCAAAATAGTGGAGTGGTTATTCAATGGAATAATAGAGCAAATATTATTTATTTTTATAGGGTCGTTAAGGAAATAATACAACTTGATTATGATAAGAATAGACACATCATTATATTCAAATGTGATTGGTCTTATCTTAGTAAGAAACCATTAGGCATCCAAAAGCATGGTAATTTAAGGAGTTTGAAGATTATAGTAAAATGGTATATTAAAGATCATTATGTACTAGCTAATCATGATAGATAAGTATTTTATGTGAATGATCCCATATTAGGTAGTGATTGGTGAGTTATTCTACCATTTCAACATATGCATATATATGACGTTGATGAGTTACAAGATGAATTTTTGAATGTTAATGATGTTGTGATATTAGAAGATCTAGTTTATTAAGAAAGTGAGTTAGAAAGTGTGTTTAAAATTGACATTATTAGCATGCCAACACTTGCTTGTAATGACATTAACAAAGAAGATAATGAATCATTTATTATTGGCCATATACATGAAGATGATGATGTTGACGTTGATGATGTTGAGGATGATGAAGTAATAGATGATAATTTAGTAGAATATTGTAATAGTGATGACGATTGTGAAAATAATAGTGATTCTTATGATAAGAGTGATTATGATTAATAATAAACAATGTTTTCATTTAATAATTTATCATAAATAATTATTTTTATATTTAGCTACGTAAATTTAAAAAATTAATAATTATGGCATATATACATGGCCATTCAACCATTTACCATACTTATAACAAACATAGATGAACACACAATCATATACCAACCCATGTGCAATACTATTAACAAAGACCAACATGTAAATGTTTCTAAACCCAACCAAATACATAATCATATAGATGTACAATTCTACAATCACATGACATCATGTACATGGTCATATAGTGAATTGGGTTTCATTCTTTTTCTAAACCTAACTAAATACACGATCATGTAGCTAACAGTGTACAATTCTGCAATCACATGAAATCATGTACACAATCATGTAGTGACTCATATGCCATATGATTAAAATATATATATAATATACACTTTCATATAGTCAACCATGTAACTTACTTATACACTTAAAATGAAATTTACACATTGTAAACATAACTAAATTGATGTGTTATGCAAATTATTACTTAATATATCAATATAGCTTCTTTGACTTTAATTATGATAAGAAAATTCTTAAAACATATATAACACCAATATTAATATGTTCCAAATTAACATTAAATAAATTGTTCAACAATGTCAATAATTAAAATGAAAAGTACATAAAAAACACACAGTGCACTATCTAAATATTAGCTTTATCTTCTTCTTGAGTAGCTAAATCAAGACCTTCATCAATTGCTTCATCCTCATTATGAGATGATTACCCCATAAATGGGTAAAAGAAATCATTAACTGGAGTTTTAGGCCTTTCTAGAGGAACTAACCCATTTGTGATCATTAATTCATTCATTCCTTCTTGTAACCATTTTAACTGGCTCTATTGGTATTGCAACATCTGCTCATGTTGCGTTTGTACATGTTTTGCCTCAATAACTAACTTATATAAAATTTCTAATGATTGTGCATCTCCCCCACCCAAATTAGCTTCCTCCCCTTGATCTTCATCATCATTTTCAACCAAAACATAAGTGGACCCCCTTTTGACAACCATTCTCATCAATCTCATAACTTATGTGCCCAATTTAAGCATGTT
The DNA here is from genome assembly GCA_947683625.1 of Mallotus nudiflorus. Taxonomy (NCBI): domain Eukaryota; kingdom Viridiplantae; phylum Streptophyta; class Magnoliopsida; order Malpighiales; family Euphorbiaceae; genus Mallotus; species Mallotus nudiflorus. Next base: position 907,789 of record CANTUR010000785.1, on the reverse strand, counting down.
ATAACTCATTGTTAAATTTTTTAATTTACAAAAAAACACCTAAGTTGTTAGCCAATCTAGTCACATATGAACCACCACAAATTGCACCCTTAGACTTCCCAACATATAATGAAAATAAGTTGTAAACCTATAAGCAAGATTATATAACAAACTATTTTCTAAACAATATAAATAAAATATATCATGAAGAATAATAACTCTCATGCTCTCTCGTATGCCACAAATTGTGTATGCAATCACTTTATGAATAAATCAAAGTGATGGTGGAGTTAAGCAGGTGCTTTTAAATTTGGTTGCCTCGTAGTTAGACATAATGGTCATGTGTGCTTTCTACTACTTTATCTTTAAACTTGCACTAATAATTTTAAAACTTTCACTTCTAACATAATCCTCATTATATAATCCAATACTCACACTAAATTGTGAGATTGACATTGAAAAATGCTTTCCTCCTAACCTAAAGTTAATATAACCACACCCCTATCAACATCTTCAATATGTTTTCTTAAAAAGAAAGATGCTAAAAATTTAATCAATAACTCCTTATATGTTGGGTCTCTGATGGATAACATATCAACTCACTTTCCATTATTAAACTCAGAGTAAAGTTCACACCAAATACCTACTGACTTTAAATCACTTTGAATCATATATCTATTTGGTTCAATAGGTAAATAAAGTAAACTTCTAACCTTTTCTTTACTAGCCAAATCTATGAACTGCAAAATAAGGTGTAGTTATGAGGAAGATGATGAACTTCAGGAATGTTTGGGTTGCCTTTTACCTTTTCTATTTTTTGTAAAATGTTTCGCCTAGTAGTGGTTTTGATTCTTTTTCACTTGGCTTGATTTTCTACCATGATTGATGGTTGGAGATTGGGTTATTTACAGTTAATAAATTTTCTTGATCAAATGAAAAAAATAAAAGATTTTGTAATAGATTGAGGATGAAGTGGTTTAGATGGTCAAACCGTGTTTGGAAATGTATGGGCTTGGTGATAATAACCCTAATTAGCTTTTTATATGCATATGGGTTTAGTTTCCAACATGGGTGTGTTACTACCCTTATTCAATAATGTCAGTTTAGTGAAATATAAATCCCACAAAACATGGTTCATAACATGGGTGTATGTATACCTGTGTTCCATTCTATTAAGTAATGCAACATAAATTACACAAAACATGTTTTGGAACACGTGTGTTGACACCATATTCATTTCTACCAATGAATTCAATATACATGTTATCAAACATGGCCCAATACATGATTTTTTGACAGTTGTGTTCATGTTAACATGTGTTATTTTCACAATATATATTTACAAAGTGATAAAATGGAAAAAGTAATAGTATTTAAAAAGATTTAAAATCCAAAATTACATTTATATCAATGTTAAATTGTAAATCATTTATTAAGACTGATTTTAGTAAAACTATAATAAATACAACTAATTTCTTAATCATAATCAAAATTTGGGATGTGTTCATTTCCCAATCAAATAGTGATCATTGCACTTTTTTATGTACCTTTGAGCAAAAATATTAGCATAAAACAAATTACTAGTAGATGCTTTGCAAACTTCAACATACTTAAAGTAATCAAGCATATCACCTAAAATGGAAATGTCATCATCATTATTGTTTGGGTTGATTAATAGATTTTCATATTTAGTTAGAAATTGAACATCTATAAAACCTTTATCACGAGCCACTTTTAATCCATGTTGCAATGTAATGTAGTGTGCATGTGTATAACTATCAGCTAAAATGTTTTATTCGATGATGTAATAATTTCCATAATTTGCACCATATAAAACTAAATTAATTACTTATTTCTTACAATAAAAGTTGTTATTCCAATATCTAGATATTTCAACTTTGACTAATTCTTTTATATCAATGTCCTTAGATTCTTTCAATATACACATTGCATGCAACATACAAGAAATAAAATAATCAAAATAAAACACATATTCTTTTCTTAAATAGGAAATAAAACAATCAAAATAATGTTAAATTAATTAGGGAATTGTAGCTTGCTCGATAATGTGTTAACCTTCACGGTTACCGTGTGAGTGGTGATTGTGACATCCCATATTTGAGTGATTTTGTGAACCACTCATATCGTTATTTGCAACTTTTATCAATGAAAATAACATGTGTCAAAATTAATATTAAATCATCACTAAAGGGTATATGGAGACAATTACATGCTTTTGGAACCCAAATTTTCATTTATTCAAATAATGAATCATTCTTTGAATTGTTACAATCCATGAATTAATGGTATGTAGAACTTTTTTTTATTGCATAAACATATACTATCAGAATGAGTTAACTAGATTTTTTTATTCTATATGGAAAGACCTTGAAATATAAATGATGAATAAATATTTTTATTACTAAAACATAAATAATTCAAGCTGGTTTTGTCTTTTGTAATACATGTGTGATTAAGGAAAATTTATGTTTCAGCTATATTTTTCCTTTTTCATTTTAATCATAAAGGAAACAAATGGGAATAATGCTTTCTTCATGTGATGACTAAAATAATGCTTCCATATATAATTAAGGTCTGAATTTTAAATATTTATTAGTGTTACAAATAATACTACATTAATTATTAGTTATTTTTCTTATGAATTAGGGTTACAAACAATCTTTATGGGGTTCTTTATCATCCCTTATTTTCAAGCAGCCACTTTATCTTCTAAATACACACACTTAGAAAGTGAACTAGGTATAATTTAATACTAATAATTACATTTTTATAATTATGGGTTGGTTGTTTTGGGTTTTTAAATCACATAATTTACAATTTCAAACATTTCATTTGATTTTCTATGCCTTTATATGAATATACACTGTTATAAACATTGAATTATTTTAAAATATACCACATTTTTTTAGGTATTTTCATTGAATTATTTTAAAATTAATCATATAATATTAAAATTATTTTTTTTTATCACCTCATGTTCTAATTTATATGATCACATGTTGCCTTAAATTTTTCATTTGATATAATTAATTTGGCATATTGTTTGCTTTGTTTGTTATTAATTTATTATTTTCAATTTTATATTTTGCATGGTTGTGTACGTGCCCATATACTATAGCATACATTATTTTAGAGTAACACCAACTGAACTCGGGTGTGTGTATACCTGTGTTCTATTTTGTCTTGTATGTTAAAGTTTGTGTTTTTGTGAAACATCAATAAGTTACATAGTCCACAACATGATTGTGTTTTGGACTATGTATATAATTTACCGAAAAGTATGGAAAAGTACCATATGGTTTTGTGCTTTTAGTTTTGAGGGCCTACGTTTTTTTTTTTGCACTTAAGTGACCTGTGGTATCTCACTGTTAGTAGTTTAATGATAAATTTTATAACATTGTTAAGTAATCTTACATGGCATATGAAGTGGTGCCACATGGCAGATGATGTGGCACATACATGGTAGATGATGTGGTGTCATATCAACTGCCACGTAGGATTACTTAATGACATCACTAATTTGTCATTGAAGTGCAAACGATAGTGTACCACATATCACTTAAGTGCAAAAAAGAAAAACCACATGCTACTTTTTTGTACATATATTAATCAAACATAATTAGTCAAAATTCAATTAATTGATTTTGTATACTAATGATATAAACCAAAATAATAATTTATTGCATTTTTTAATAATGTTACTTTTTAAATTTTAATAAAATGTAATAAAATATAACACAAACAAATTGAATTCATGTCATCAATTATCATTAATATTAATCATCACAATATTTTTCATATTAATATTGAGTATAGTTGCATCCACCTCTATTAATTAAGAGAAGTAGTAGTGACTGCCAATGAGATTTAGATCAAATAGTGTAAACTGAAGTTTTAAGACCTTTCAAAAAGTTTTAGTTAATTAGTTTAATTCTAAACTTAATTGATCTTGTGTGTTTGACTTGTTATATATATACATATATATAAGGGATTATTGTTAGTTTTCCAAATCCAAACTAATCGATACAGTGATTTCAACCGAATTAGTTTGCCCATTGTGCATATGTCATTACTCAACTCTCGAGATTTAGATCAAATATTTAACTTCAATAATTGAACTAATATAACTAAAACTTTTCAAAAGATCTCAAGATTTTAATCTATACTATTTGATCAAAATCTCATTGTCAGTCACTGCTACTTCTCTTAATCAATAAAGGTGGATGCAATTATACTCAATATTAATATGGAAAATATTGTAACGATTAATATTAATAATAACTAATGACATGAATTAAATTTATTTTTGTTATATTTTATTATTTTTATTGAAATTTTAAAGTGAGATTATTAAAAAATGTAACGAATTATTATTTTGGTTTAGATCATTAATATACAAAATCAATTAATTGAATTTTGACTAATTATGTTCGATTAATATATGTACAAAAAAGTACCCTGTGGTTTTTCTTTTATGCACTTAAGTGATATGTGGTACACCATTATTTGCACTTTAATGACAAATTAGTGATGCCATTAAGAAATCCTAAGTGGTAGCTGACATGGCGCCACATCATCTACCATGTGTGTGCCACATCATCCTTTTGTACCCATCATCTACCACATGGTGCCATGCCATTTGCCACATAGGATTACTTAATGGTTGTTTCTTCAATTTTTTGTTTTTTGGTGCTTGCCAAAAGATTGTTGGCTAAGTTTTATGAGCGTGCCAGAGGATAAATTCCTAAAAAAAAAGACCTAGCTTCTTTTTAGATTGATTATGAATTCTTAAGCTCCTTTACCATAATTTGCTTAGATTTCAACAAGATTTAAATTAATAATGATAAGAGAAACTATTAGAAACTTAAAAGAGAGCTTGTATTGATTTTGAAGCTTAATACAAAATAAGAGTAGAATAAAAGGAAGACAATGCTATAAAGTAAGGAAAATGATAGTAGCTACTATTGATTGGCTAATGATAATTGTTGATTGTAGATGTGTTGATGATTGGTTGTGTCCATTGATATGTGTCTTCCTTTGCTTTTAGAAGTACTATTCTTTGTAGGCTACTTCTTTCATTAATTCTCCAATAGTTCAAAAGTCTTATGTTTCTGTTGAATTAAATTCACATAATGATCATCCCTAAGCTATCTGAACATTTGTTTTATCTCAACCTTCTTGTTTTGGCGCTAAGGTGCTTTGTAAAAGTCAGTCTCTAAAATCTTCTTATGTCTTACTTATTAAATTGCACTAGACTGGGCTTTTCACTTATTTTGGGCTCTAACAATTTAATTAAATCAAAATGATCATTGGTCCTAATATATTTTAGCCAAAAATTTTAAACATGGCATAAACAATGGTGTTACAAAATTTTTCATTAAAGTGCTAATGGTAAGATACCACAGGTCACGTAAGTGCAAAAAAAAAAAAAAAAACCACAGACCCTCGAAAATAAAAGCGTGAAACCATATGGTACTTTTTCTTATTTTCCCTTATAATTTATTATAATACAAATATTTTATTATATTATTATAATAAAAATAATGCATTATATAATATATGATCATTGTATTTATTGAAATGCAAATATTTTTAAATATTATTTAAGTAGGTTGTAAACTATGGCAATAGGAGGATTACTTAGAAAGAAACTATCCTAGAGGTCTTTGGTCATGGTTGTAGATATATAAAAGGTCTTAGTTATGGTCCAAAACCCTTGAGCATACAAAAGAATGAACATGATTTAGCCACTCTTAATCTAAGCAATGAACTTCAAAGCATGCAATAAAAGCTTAATGACTCTGAGTCTCAAGTTAATGACTTGAAGAATCAAGTTAAAGAATTTGAAACTGAAGTTCATGACCTAAAGGATCAGCTGAGTCAACAAGTTGAAAGCATTAAAAAACACATGGCATTTATGGAGGCTAGGGGAAAAAACATTTAGTTTGAATATTTTTTTTTTCAATTTTCATTTATAATAATTGAATGTTTGACTAGCCATATTTGAACAATTTATTTCAAGATACATTGTTATTCCAATTTAGTAATGTTATTTATGAACACAATTTTTTAATATTATTAGTTATAAAATGTGACAATCAATTTAGCAATTCAATCATCATCAAATTGTTATGTTGCAGTGACAAAAAAAATTATTGTCATTATTAAATATGAGGAACAAATTTTCACATTAAATGTTAGTTATTTTCATGATGATTGTAATTGTAAATTTAATGAAAACAAATTATGAAGATTTATATTGGTCATTATATTCAATTTTTATAGTGATAAAATTAAGTTAGAATGTGGGATGATTTTTTTTTTTGTCATGTAAATAATGACCAATGATGACAAATACATTTTGTCATTAAATAGGAACAATTTTTTATGACGACGATTCATTATCATTGCATTATTGTTTAATATTGTGTTACGAATTATGAGATCGAATGGTGACAATTATGGTGTCACCAATAGGATTTTTGATTTTCTTTGAATTCATCTCATTCATCATAAAATCATTTTTATAGGTGACAAATTCTGATTTATCATATAAACTATTATTTGATGGTGAAAAAATTAACTTATTAATGATAGCTATTTCATCATGAAAAAATAGAAAATTTTATCATTATATGTCAATAAATCAAGTGATGAAAGTCATTATTGTCACTATCATTGATTTTTACATGACAAATAAAAAAATTATTACCCTAACAAAAAACCACGCACTTGCCATGACGATCTCTGTGACGACAAAAATTTGTTCTTTTAAATTTATCATGATGATTATGAAAATTTAAGATGTCACAAAATTACAAAAATCTTGTAGTGAATGAACGAAAGAATGAAATAGTCCTTCCTTATGGTTGAATTCAATTTTTGATAGTCGATACATACTCTCCACCTATCAGCCATCCTCTTTGAAATCAGCTCACCTACTTCTTTTTCCATAACAGTTATTCCACTCTTCTTTAGTACACTAAATTAGGCTTACCCACTCACTATTAGAAATTGGGTCGATAATGCCCACATCCAAAACTTGATAATCTCCTTCTTGACTACCTCTTTCATGTTCAAATTCAATCGCCTTTGTCTCTTGTGATACCTCTCCACCCCTCTTCCATACGGATTATGTGCATCATAATAAAAGGGCTAATCCCTTCGATGTCTGAAATTTTCCATCCAAATTCCCATGATTCAATACACCTTTTCTTCTATAGTGGAAAGCTTGTTAAAAAAGATAATGGGTAAGGTTTTTCCCTCTCTTAAAAAAGTTTATCTCAAATGGGTATGCAACATTTTAAGCTCTAATTTGGGTAGTTTAATAATAGGTGGAGTAGTGGGGTTGTCACTATGCATAAAAATTTTAAGTTTATCAAAAGTAGCTTTTTGTGAGGGTCTACTATTTACTTTACTCTCCGAACTCTTATTAAGAACTTCTTTATTCAAACTCACTTCCCTCAGACACTCATATATCACCTCCACTCTCATGCAAAATCCCTCTTTTAAGGGGAATTTCATCAATCAGGAGATTACAAAGTTCACACTCTCATAGTTATTTTTCCTTCATTTACATTAGTAAGGGCCTTCCCAGTGTTCAAAAATGGTCTTCTAAGAATTAGAGGATATTTCCTATCCTTTTCAAAATCTAAAACCATAAAGTCCACTGGTAATATAAATTAATCTTCCTTAACAATGATGTCTTTAATAATTATGTGAGGCTTCTTGATGGAATGATTTACTAATTGTAATGTCATGTTTATAGAAGTCAACCCAATAAGCTATAATTTTTTGAATAGAGATGAAGGATAAGATTAATACTTGCACCTAAATCATATAAACATCCAATAAAACTCCATCGATCTTTAAGCTTAGTTAGAATCTTTCGAGAGATTATGGAACTACAAGTCTCTATTAATTCCACTATTTGATTATCATCCCATCTTGTTTTATTGCTAATGATATCCTTTAGGTACTTTGCATAATTTGGCATTTCTACAAGAGCCTCTAAAAATGAAATGTTGATTTCCAACTTTTTAAAAGTGTCCAAAAATTTTGCAAACCACCTTGGATCATCAAGTTTCTTTAATTTTTTAAGAAAAGGCATCCTTGTCTTATATTTTTTTTGGAGTTAACACTTATGGTTACTCCTTCACTTTATTTTCCTCTCCTTATTGTTCCTTTCTTTTCTTAAAATAATCCTCTCCATTCTTAGGCTCCTTATAATTTATTTTCTCTACTTCTTTCTTGGTTTTAGCTCTTGATTTTATTACCTTTCCACTCCTTAGTGTGATTGCTTTCAGTTACTCCCTTAGATTTATTTCAGTGTTACTTAAGAGATTTCCTTGATTTTTTGAAGTCGTTGCACTAGCAAGGTGGCCCAACTGCACTTTAATGTTATGAATTAAAGACGAGTGATTTTTAGCTATATGATTAAAATTAGCCTCCATTCTCTTTTGATTTTCAATTGATGGCTCATTTTTTTAGACATAGCCTCTAAAAATTTGTCCAATTTATTTTCCATTGAAGCCATTTGATCTTGATAGGGTTATTAAAAACTCAGAGGTGCTTGCCTTGCCATATTATTTTAAAAGCCTTGAGGAACCAAATTTTTATTATTATTCTAATAAACATTTAGGTGATTCCTCCATCCTAGATTGTAAGTGTTCGAGAATGGATTATTACCCTATTTTCCTTGAACTTGATTCTCGACAAAGTTGACTTGCTCTAAGCATCAATCTCCATACATATCATTATTGCCACATCCATAATCTCCTATTATATGCCCTAACATGTTACAATTGTCACATTGCAACTGTGAAGTTATTGCCCCTACTACGGTTATATGGTTGAGATCTCCTAACTGCTTTGAAAGTGCTATAATTTGGGCTTAAAAAGAAGTCACTGCATCTACCCCAATTCTACCTCCTTGCCTTAGCAGATTTTGGAGCTTTGATGGCCAAAGACAATTATTGTTAGCCATCTCCTCTAAAAGCTCAAATGTAGCCTCAATTATTTTTTGCATTAAAGAGCCTTAAACTACTGCATATATGGTGTCTCTAGTGGACTAAGAAACACCATTATAGAAAGTTCTCATAAGCACATCCCATAGTAATCTATGATGAGGATAGCTCCTTAATAACTATTTGAATCTCTCCTAAGCATCACTTAAAGACTCCATGTTAAACTATTGAATAGTAGTGATGTCCTTAATAATCTTTATCATTTTTACAGGTGGAAAATATTTTGCTAAAAAAGCTTTTGCCAAGAGATCCCAAGTAGCGATAAAAGTCAGTGGCTGTGAGTTTAACTACACTTTAGCTCTGTCCTTTAATGTGAAAGGAGGGAGCCTTAAGCATATAGCATAATCTGACACCTTATTACACTTGAAGGTATCACATATTTCTAGGAAATTAGTGATGTGAGCATTAGGGTCTTCATTTGACAAGCCATAAAATAGAACACTTGACTGAATCATTTAAAGTAAGGCTAGTTTAATTTTGAAATTACTAGCATTGATTGTCGGCCTTTTATCCAAAACTAGCGTTATAAAATCCAAAAGTGTTCTCTCTTCTTCCTGTTGATCTACCATGGTGCTTGATTCCCAATGAGTATGCCTCATATTCTCTCTTTCAAACCTTGTCAGCTCTGGTATAAAGTGAGAGGGTTTGTTATTATTCTTCGGGTGTTAGGCAAATACCACAACAAATCCAACAATAATTAAAACAATAAATGAAAATCAAAATTAAAAACCAAAATGACTTAAATAAAAAAATAGAACCAATTTTTTTAATAAGCTTATTCAATCATTGGTAATGGCACTAAAAACTTATTTTTGCCCATAAGCATACAAGGTCGACAATTAATATAGAGAAGCAATAAGTCATTCCAATGAGGATTGAAAGTCTATCCAACTACTAATTCTGCTTTAACTTGTTTAAGAATGAACTATTAAATGAGTTTCACTTACTAAAATTTAAAACTACAAAAAATGATTCTAATTATCTTAAACCAACTGATTAAAATTCTATAAACAAATATGAGAATGATGTTAAGAATTGTATCATTGTATTCTCTTTAAGCTGATCACATAAAATTAGCTTTACTTTCTATTATAATTCTTAGGGTTTTAGAGGTAGCAATTAGTCTTTCTCAAGCAAGAATTACTTAATTTATTTGTATCAATTAGAAGGACTTCAACTAATTTTAGCGAATAAATCATAAGGCACACCCAATTGGAATTGAAATGATTTAAGCTATCTCTAAACGTAAATCACGTAGCAAGCTTTCATACTATATTAAGATTAATATTACTCAATAATTAACCTTAATTTAGCATTAATTATGATTGGCCAGATCATAAACAAATAAGCTCAATGAATGTTTAATGCAATATAAAAGAAAAATAAAAACTGAATCAACTCAAATTAAATAAGTTTAGTAATCCCTAACATGAATCAAATTAAGTAGACATCATATCTGTTAAATTGTTAAATGTATAAGAAGAATACATTAAAAGATGTAGAAAAATGTAAAAGAGAGAAAGAAACTCATTGAACTCCTAAGCTTCGATTAATTCCCTTCTCCTTGTGGTTGTCTCTTTTTCTCTTTTTTTTTTCTTTTTCTTTCCTTTCTTTTATTATGTTTTTCAGTGTTTTTTCATGTTTTTAGCCAATCAACATTTTTTATCTTTTATATTAACCAATTAGGTAAATTTAAATTCATTTAAAATTGAAAACAAATTGCTGCCACATCACAAAATAAACTTAAAATTAGGGTCACTACAATCACAAAATCTACTGTAATCATGACAAAGAGAAATGTCCTTGTGAATCTATATGTAAGCTATGGTCGTAGCACCCCTCCAACTATCCAACTATGATAGTAGATGATCATCTCCAGGAGTTATGCATGAGCTACAGTTGTAGCAGCCCTGTAACCATGATAGAGAAAATGTGGTCCCTTGATGTTAAGAAAGGCTATAGTCACAAGCTAAGTTGTAACTGTGAGAACGAGTTAGTTCAATTCAAGCTTCAAAGGGTTATGGTCGCAGGCTAGGCAGTGACTGTGACAGTAAAATAATCCACAAATGCCCTGCAAATTATCCAAATTCTTCATCATCACCTCCATTTCTAAAAAAATAGAAATAAAACATAGAAGTAACCCAATTCTAATAAAAATATGACTATAACACACCATAAACACTAATAAAACAAGCCTAAAAATTACTACACCTAACATATAATAAAAAATAAGTAATTACATATAGAACCGCAACCTTAATTAAACTAGCAAAATAAACCCTAACATAAAATATTTAAATAATTTTAATTAAAAATTTTACAATTTACTAAAATTATTAGAATAATTTTTATCAAATAAATAATAAAAATAACTAGGAAATTCAATGCTTTATCATTAATAAAACATTCTTAAATATTTAAAAATTTACTAAAAATTGCAACACATTATTTAATATATACTTTAAAATTAAGAAAATAAAAAAATATTAAAAAGAGAACCTATTAGTTATCACTAATAAAATTATTTTTATGATTAATTTCACTCCAATTTGAAAAAACTAAAAATAATTTATAAAAAAAAATATTTTTATTTGATGTATTTTTTTAATTATAAGAGCATATACAAGAAATTGCATTTATAAGATTGTTTGAGATCTAAATAGCTCTTAGGCAAATTGATTCTACAATAATTGAATGAGAAGGAAAAGATAAAAACAAGTGTTAAGAAATAGTGCTCTCCTACTTAAGGTAAAGCTGGTTGATAGTTAAACAGTTGTTCATTATTCTTGTGGGATCTAAAGATACCTTTCTTAGTTGGGCATCCTTTCTTGGAATTGTCAAGTGTTGGGGAATCTTTTTACCATAAAAAGCTATGGGGAAGCATCTAAATAGGTACAAGCTGCAACTGCTCATTCTTATTGAAACTAAACAGAAATTGTCTTTTATGGAATCATTATATTGAGCCTCTAGGCAACTTCGATGGTTATAGACAACAAGGTTTAGCGCGCGTCCAAGATTTTAGCAACTGTGATACTGTTTGAGCTTAGGGCTCTAGGGAACACACTACCATATCAAAATGATATGGTGTGGAGATGAGGAATTGCCACTTAGGGCAATAATTGGGACAAATTAGAAGTGGTGGTACTCAATTCTTTACAAGAAAGATAGCACCACAACCAAGAAATTCTCGGAATGGAATGCTAACTTCTTTTAGTCTCATGTTCTTTAAAATTAGTTTATGAATTAATATCTTATTCTCTAATTACATGTAATTTCATTTTAAACCCCAATTATCATTCATCTAACTCCAAGGCAACTGATTATGAAATAGCACATAAAAAACTGCATTCATATAGAGTGAGACATCCCTAAGTCAATCTAAACTATGTTAATTTTATTTAAAGTTAGCTAAGTCTATATGTTTTATTTACAAGTAAAATGAAAAACTAAAGGTGGTCCTACATTTTAATAAAATTAATGAGTTTATGTCTACCAATTTTTAATTCTAAAGAAATGAGCCTAAATTTATTAATTTTATAGGAATAAATTGGATTAAATTGGATTTAATTAGTGGACCTAATTATAATTAATTTTAATTTAAATGAAAATGGGTTTAAGTCTATTTATTTTAAAATAAATGCTTTAATGGGCTAAACTAAGTCTAAATCAAAATTCTAATTAAACTAAAAATGGGCCTAAAGTCTAAATTAACATAAATGGGCCTAAATTGGTTTTAAAATTAATTAAAACCTAAAACCATTTTATAGCCTACTAATTAAGAGAGTTGGATCTATGGTGGGCTTAGGGCCCAAAATGAATAAAAAATATAAAATAAAATAAACCTAAATAACAAAATAAATAATCAAACAAAAGCATTTACACGTGATTTCTAACCCTAAATTAATTACATAAAACCCTAATTAACTAAAGCTACCATTGATTTTAATTATGGTTTAGGGTTTATCAAATTAAACCTAATTTACTAATTGATTTTAAGAACGCAGAAAGTAAATATTTCATTATTCCTACAATTGGGGCTATTACAACTTACGCATACAAATTAATTAACATATGCCCAAATAAATCAAATAAATAAAAAAAACACATAGAAAATTATAAAAATGATTAAATTTAAACTTAAAAATCTATGATAAAATCTATAGATTTTCTATCCATGGCAAACCATGGATCTTCAGATTCTCACCAATTCAATTACAGCTCCCATCATAGCCATAAAATATATAAAAAAAAACAACAAAGAGAAATTAGTAAATAATTAATAATAAAAATAAAATAAAATAAAAGAATAGAAGAAGATGATTTATGGATGTAGTGTTATTGATTGCTCCTCAAGGATTTACCATTAGAAATTGATCTCTTGATTGATTTTGGCTTCAGGACTAGAAAACTATTTATTCAAAACCAAAAGCAAGTATTCTTTAAAAGTTTTTAACTCTTTAGATTTTTTCTTCAAAACCTTTTTTTCATTCTCAGTAAACTTCTTTTTTTTTTTTAAGTTTTTGTGCCTCTCTGCCTTTTTCAAAACTCTTGTTCCCTTTTTTTTTAATGAACAACCCTTTTGCTTTTAATCCAAATCCCCTCCAGAAAAACCTCCTCAGCCTTTTTAAAATCCATGAGATTTCTGATTATTTGATTTTTCTTTTATTATTAAAAAAAACTAGATAAATATGCTATGTGTAAAAAACACATAAAAGTATATTTATCTAATTTATTTATTTGTGTATGTATTTATTTTTATTTTTTTATTATTTTATAAATCAATCACAAATTAAATAAAAAAACTCCGTCGATTGAAATTACAGAAATCCAATCAGATTTCTATATTTTCGATTGGAAATCTATAATTTCAATTGGAATTATAAATTTCCAATTGAAAATACAAAAATCTGATTGGATTTCTGTAAAACTAATCAACATTTTTTTAAATTTTAATTACAAAAAGGCCTCTGAAGGAAATTCAATTTTGTAATTAAACCGAAAAAAATATTGCAATTTAGTCCTCAAAATTCACAATCAATATTTAGAGATCAATTTCGTTCAACTTTTCATTATAGGGCTCTCATTGCATTTGTGCATTAATGCATCCAAAAATTAGGTGCTTACAATGGTCTAGGGTTATGGTGGAACAACAAATGGGGAGTCAAAATTCATCACATGTCTAAACAGTTCATAGATGCATTGATTACACATAATGGAACATGGCATTTTACTAATGTTTATGGAGATCCAAGGAAAGAACTAACATTAGAAGTTTAGGCATAAATTAGAGATCTAAATCTTAAATCCAACACTCTATGGCTTTTAGCAGGAGATTTCAACTTTTGCCTCTCCCTAGGTAAGAAGAAAGGAGGTCTATATCTTAACTTAAGCCAAATTAATTCATTTAAAAGCCTTATTGAGAATTGCCAATTACTAGATCTAGGCTTTAACAATGAAAGGTTCATAAGGCATAACAATCAATTAGGGGAGAGGAATGTTCAAGCTAGGCTTGATAGAGCTTTAAACAATGATGAATGGAGATTTTTGTTTGATTATGCCAAACTCATTCATGAATCCTTCCTTAGCTCTAATCATTAACTAGTAATAATGAATTTGAATGATAAAGCTAATTTTTGCATATGAAGTTTCAAATATGAGGCTAAGTGGTAGTTAGATCCTCAATGAAAAGACCTTATTTCACAACGTTGGAATCCAATTGAGCTTTAACAAGGGTCAACTAGGACTTTTGAGTAAAAACTTTAAAATCTTAAGTCAAATTTAATCAAATGGGCTAAAGAGAAGGGAGGGAATTGTTTACAAAGGATAAGAATTATTAAAGCCAAGTTCGAGGATCTCATGATCGGCACATTTAATCATCAATGAAAAGAAGAAGAGAAGTGGCTTAACGATGAGATCAAAAGGCTATATCACCAAAAAGAAATTAATTGGAAATAAAGAGTACATGTTCAATGGCTGAAAGATGGAGATAAAAACATAAAATATTTTTACCTAATATTAGTTCAAAGAAGAGAAAGGAAATAAATAAAGAAAATTAGAACCAAGCATAGTGTCTAGATTTTAAAACATGAGAAAATATGCGAGGAAGCTGTGCTGCACTTCAAGAAAATATATGAAGATGAAAATTCATGAAACTCAAACAAAGTACTTCAATAGGTTCCTTATGTGGTTTCCAATGAAATGAAATAAACACAAAAGAAGTAAGTAACTTGGAAATCCAAGAAGCAGTGTTCTCAATGGGACAAAAAGGCCCTTAAAATGAAATAAACTCTCACAAAAAATAATTAGAAGTCCAACTTTTAATTATAAAAAGGCCCCTAAATGAAATTCAATTTTGCAATTAACTAAAAAAACATTGCAATTTAGTCCTCAAAATTCACAACTAATATTTAGACATCAATTTGGATCAAATTTTCATTATAGGACCTATCGTTGCATCTATGCATTAATGCATCCTAAAATTGGTGTGCTTAAAGTTGCTCCTTTTTATTGATGTTTGCTTATCAAGTTTTGGCAAAACTAATAAGCACATAATTCCAATGGCAAAGAGTTAGGATACTTACTTATATCCTAATGTCATACCTCAATTTTGATTGTCCCTAAAAAGGTCTAATAATGAAATGAATCTTCGAAAAGACTAGAGTTTGCTGGTTTGTAACACCTCTAAAGTGTGTAACCCTAAAACCTTAACTGACCCCACTAGTTTGCAAAATTAATCACCGAGCTTTTAAGTTATGCTCCAATCTTATGAAATATGAATTATCATAACAGTAAGAGGCTTATATTAAGAATCTTCTCTTAGAAAACACAGCTTATTAAGCTAGTGTTCATTTCATCAGACTGAGACTCAATATTTTGAAAAAATGGAAATAGATTTTGATGAAACAAACTTCATAAATACATCTAGAAGGCTTTAAAACCTCCACAAGTGGTCCCAAAATAATCTAAAATAACCCGAGGATTAGCACATGTCGCTCATAAGTGTGCGTGAAGCCATGAACACCTCTAGATGTCACGTGCTAAAATCAAAGCCAAACCAGAAAAAAAAGAAAACACATATGAAAGGCTCCAAAACCTCTATAAGTGGTCTCGAAATAGTCCAAAACAACTCAAGGATTAGCTTATGTCACTTAAAAGTATGAGTAAGCACCCCTAGGTGTCACACACTAAAATCGAGGCTGAATTAGACAAAACGGATAGTGGAAATATGTCCAAAAGGCCGAAAAACACTAGGAAACAACCTCAGAATTGGCCAAAAAAGTCATAAATGGAGTGTGTAATGTGCAAAAGTGCGTATAATCACACGTGAAGGCACATAACCATGCCAAGCACGAAGTCATGCTCACTTCGTAGTGTCACGCATTCCATCCTAGGGATGCATGCATGACCATGCCTATCCCCCCCCCCCCTTTTTCCTTATGTTTTTCACTATAAATAGGCACCTCTATACCCTATTTTAAGGGGGGCGAGCAAGAAGAAACACACACACACTCAAAAATTTATTCGCACGAAGGCATTGGAAACTCACTTTCAGATAATTTTAGCTCTCCCATTGTATTTTTCCTAGATTATTAGGTCTCTTTTCCACCAAACCTAGCCTCATCTTTGTTAAAGCACACTTCAAAGGTATACAAACTAGCATCATTCCATACATCATTTTGAATCTCTCGACGAGGAAAGCTTAATAATCCCTCAAAGCTAATGCTTCAAAACTCACACAAGCTCAATTGAATTTGAGGACCATACAATCATTTTAGCACATTTATTTTATCGTACTACATTTAATTTTACTATCAAAAGCATTTATGAATATTATTATGCTTGTGTGATGAGACTGACAATTTTCATGCTATATGAACAATTTATGTTTTATTTTGCTCATTTCATATTATCATTTTGCATCCTTTAGTTTCAAAACGTGAAATCACACCATAAATATCAATAATGTGACAAGTTCATATTCTAAAATAGAGTTATCATGTTCCTAGTCCAATTATGTCACTATGCATCCCTTATATTGTCATTATATATTATTATAGCATAAATAATCACTATAAATATGCATGATTATGTACATTTTGCTCACCTTTTCAAGTGATTGAGTAACCATTGGTTATCCCATTATTCATGTGATCGGGCAAGCTACGTGCATAATTATGCTAATCTTGTAGGTCCACTATCTCCAAGCTAGATTTACTTTCCCATTATCCTTTTTTTTATATGCATTTTATTAAGAAAACGATGTAATATTAGTATCTTTAGCTTTATCATCTTCCATTATAAGATCTATTATGTGAATGATCTACAAATTATCATGGCCAAAACTAGGGTGTTGTGGTAGCTATACATTGAATATCGTACTATAAGAAATAGTAAAAAAAGTAGATGTGATCCCTCGAACCCAAAAAACTCTACTAGGGGTAATACTTGTTGAGTGACCCGATGTTGTCCCTTTCTTTTCCTAATTTTTCTAAAAATTAGGTGGCAACTCCACAAAATAACAAAGCATCTCATTCCTCTAGAGACCAATCATTTATCCTTATTTGGTAAAGTTGTCATGTCCTTTTAAAAGGCAAGAGAAACTCGAACCAGGTCACTCACAGTGGCAATTCCACTAAGGATTTCTAAGTAAGAGGGATCAACTCGAAAATAATTATTTCTTATTGTACAATGCACAATCGTATAGAGCCCCTCACTACTGCATTTGAAATACACATCACACGTGCACCACTTGTCCTTAAAACCTTAATAATACTGAATGACATTGCCACCCTAATTCCACTCAAGTCATGGGGCGACAAAGATAGGTATTATCACCTTTACTATTTACTTGTGCATTCATCGGACTCATTTGCCTAGAGTCTATAATCCAAATCCTAAAAGGGGGTGACTAAGTTATCAAAGAATGTTAGACTCACTGATTGAAGACCATAACCCTAGTCATAGGGGGGCATTCTCACTAAAGGAACCCTTAGCTTTTACCCTAACTCAGCTCATGTAGATAAGCCAATAGTAACATCCACAAGGATTCCACCAAGCTGTGCATGCTATCCTTGTCCTAACACTGTCCGTTTGATCTGACATTCATAAATGACATGACTCTTTTAGTGACTATCACTTATTGGCTTTATAATGTCAATTTTCATAAAATGTTTATGCTTAGATCCACGTGATTCTCATATACTTCATACAAGCCCGAAGCATGAGGAATGATAAGAATCATGTACCTCAGCTTGAATAGTCTATGCAAACTAACAAATAATGACATCCCTTGATGTTGGAACCTATGAGATGTCATTTATTTATTTTTATCAGATCAAATGAACGAGTTAGGAATTCAACTAGATTGTGGACCTTTATATCAATAAAATCAAAATGTAAACTATCGAATGATACTTTTATGACTCCCAGTAAACATATTGAATATCGATATGGGGGGCAAGAACTCGAGCTCCTTTTGATTAATATTAGCCCTATGTATACAAGTGCATATGGGCTCTGGACATCATTTAAAGCCTGACAATTGGCCCCCACATTGACATCATATAATTACCTCAAGTACATTTTGGTATTATTCCTCAATTTACCCTTTGGTTCTGATCAACATAAATTAAAACAATATAGTTCCCTGATGGCCATAGGTTCAAAACCCACTTAGGAAAGAAACTAAATGACCTCATGGAGAAATAAGGTTGGAAGTGAGAGCTTGCTTATGATTAGTTTGTTCATTTTATAGGAAATACTAACCAGCTTTCTAACTATTATTTCTTACAGCAATGATTATCTTTCATTATAAGGTTTTACATCCACTCCACACATACAGGCTCACCCTTTTCTTTTATAGGCACATGTCATGCATCATTTATTTAGCTAACCTTGATAGATGTATAGGAATACAACATTCAAACATGAGTGATCAAGAAGATACCTCTTGTCCATAATTCAAAAATAGACTAAAATAGGGGATCCAAAAATTGCTTACTGATGGAACTATAGCCAAAATCCTCTAACCCCAAATCAAGATTAGAAATACCAGAGATAGTAATAATACACCATCGAATGAAGCTTTTGCATCTATTCACCCCATAGTAGATAAAGTAAAGGGAATTCCCTGCAGTCTAGTTCAAGATGATGATGACAATAACTACTACCAGGATCTCAGAAATGCAACAAATTATTGAAATAGCAACGGAGGTTAAATTGTTCGCTAACAGAATGACTCAATTGGAATTCACCTTTAAAGACAAAGGATGCTATAGCTTCAAAAGCTTCACTGACCTGGTATTGTATAAAGATGAACCACTCCCAGTCTCAAATGATTTCAAACTACCAAACTTTGCTAAGTTTGACAAAACTGGGGATCCAAGGGTCCATCTAAGGCAATATGCTAATTTCATTGCTGCTACAAAGCTTACAAAATCTCAGATTGTTTGATTCTTTTTCACATCACTAAAGGAAGGACCAAGAGCATGGTTCTTTGACCTTAAGGATGAAATTAAAAGTGATTGGCTACTATTAACTCAGAAGTTCATCAAGTAGTATGAATACAACACTCAACAAGACATCACTCATAGAGATCTCAAGACCATAAGGCAGAAACCCGGTGAAGCTTTCTCTGATTATATCATAAGATGGCAGGGAAAGGCAGTCAAAGTGAGAAACTATCCTCCTAAAGATGAATATATAGAGTTAATAATCAAAGGGGCATTACAATATTTTAAAAAATAGATGATCTTTGGTCATTATCCTGACTTCAGAGCTCTCCATTAAGCTAGAATTAAAATTGAAAATGAGGAACCTCAGCAAGCTAAAAATGCCTTCCACCACAATACTTGATCAAACATCTAAAACACCTTTACCCGAGCCATAAAAATAAACCTAGTCCAACCCAACACTCACAGTTTACCATCTATTAATGCCATCAGACCAATAAGAAAATTCTTAAGCTTCAACCTCACACTATCCAAAGTATTCTAAAGACTTCAATAAAAGAACCTCTTATAGCCTTAAGAGCCCAAGCCTCTTCCAAACCCATTACCCCTTTATATTAACCAAAACTTATTATGCCATTTTCACTAAATGCCCGATCATACCACTGATGCATCCTCATGAATGTAATCCAAGACTTTATTGACTTTAGAAAGATTGAAAACCTAAAAAAAAGACCCAACATCAAGACCAATCCTCTTTAAAACTATCAAAACATGCCTTCACCAACCGTTAGCATGATTTCCTCTAACCTACCAGAAAATCTTGTCGCATAATCAATCCAAGCCATCCAAGAAACCTAAGATAAACTCTCGAGCCTCATTCTTGAACCTCATGAATCTAGCAAAGATGAATAATGTCCTTCTACCTTTGAATACATTCCAATACCCTAGAAATTCCTCCCTTACTTAATGATGCAAAAAAGAACCAAGGATATAGCTCTCCCTATGAATGATAAAGTGATTGATTTCCCTTACTCATAAGAAGCTAATATAGGTAGTGACCATGAAGTATGGGATTTGCTGGGCCAGTCATTAGGACTTTTAAAGCAGTAGTTACAATGGGTGATATTAAATTAGTAATAGAATTTACCATCCTAAACATCCCTCCAACTTTTGCACTACTACTAGGAAGACCTTGGTTCCAGCCACTAAGGGGCATACCCTCCACTATGCATCAGAAGACCAAGTTCCCTTTGAATGGAAAGGTTATTACCATCCCTGCTAAAATAAACAACATAAATGCCCTTTTGAACATGGTCTCGCTAGCATTTTAGGTTTCTATAATCAATGATAGTTATGTCAATCCAAAGTTGTTGCCATGATAAAGAAGATGCAATATTTACCTAGAGCAAGATTAAGAGGAAGAAACATTGGGGTCATATAATGCCCTGACTTCTAAGGATAGACTAATAGATGTGGTCTAGGGTACGATCCTAAAAAGGAAATTTGGGGCTAAAAAGTCAATTTCTTTTATGGCTAAAAGTTCAACCCAAGTCTACTAAAGACAAGCTAAGAAATAGATAAACAATGGGATTGAAAAGCCAAGGTTCAAGATCTTCAATGACACACTCAAGGGAAAGCACCTACTAGATATAGTCATTGAGACTGATATTAATAAGTTGATGAAAAATTTGGAGCTAGAATCTAAAAGTAAGACTGTCAATTATGCTTAAGTTGTTGCCATCCTTGAGTTAAGCATTGATGACATCCTGTTTAAGTGTTACCCACTAATCTTCCTATAAGGAATATAGCAAAATGAAATTAACACAGTGTCAACTACTATTCACTGAACACAATGATAATATCAATACTATATATTCCATCAGAACTATAGCATGTTTTCAAAATACACTGAACACATTGTCAATTGTCAATTGTTATTCAGTGAACATAGTGATAGCATCACCACTATATGTTCTACTAAAACTATAGCTTGTTTTCAAAATGCATTGAATGCAGTGTCAATCACTTTTCACTAAACACAGTGATAGCATCACCGCTATATGTTCCATCAGAACTATAGCATGTTTTCAAAATACACTGAACATAGTGTCAACTGCTATTCACTAAACATAGTGACAACATCATCGCTATATGTTCCATTGGAACTATAACATGCTTTGAAAATACACTGAACATAGTGTCAATTGCTATTCACTGAACACAATGATAACATCACCACTATATGTTCCACCAGAACTATAGCTTATTTTCAAAATGCACTGAATGCAGTGTCAATTTCTTTTTACTGAACATAGTGATAACATCATTGCTATATGTTCCATTGAAACTATAACCTATTTTCAAAATGCACTAAATGCAGTGTTAACTACTATTCACTGAACATAATGATAACATCACTGCTATATGTTCCACTGGAACTATAGCTTGTTTTTAAAATAAATTGAACATAGTGTCAACTGCTATTCATTGAACATAGTGATAGCATCACCACTATATGTTCCACTAAAAATATAGCATGTTTTCAAAATGCATTAAATGCAGTATCAATCGCTATTCACTGAACATAGTGATAACATCACCACTATATGTTCCACTAGAACTATAACCTATTTTTAAAATGCATTAAATGCAATGTCAATCGCTATTCACTAAACATAGTGATAGCATCACCGCTATATGTTCCATCAGAACTATTGCATGTTTTCAAAATTCATTAAACGTAGTGTTAATCACTGAACACAATGATAGCATCATAGCTAGAAATTCCATATGAATTCTAGTGTTCCTTAAATTGCATTCAACACTGCATAGTGTTATGTATAGTCATGGCACATAGGTAAGTGTTTTAACTCTTTGCTTTGAAATTGTGTGCTTATATTATTTTACCACAAATTGTTAAGCAAACAGCAACAAAGGAGAGCAACTATAAGTACCCAATTTTGGGATGCATTTATGCATAGATGCGACTGGAGCTTCTATGATGAAAATTTGATCAAAATTGATCTCTAGATATTGATTTTGGATTTTTAAGACTAATATTGTGAGTTTTGCAAATTAAATTGCAACATTTTTGGGGGGTTTAATTGCAAAATTGAATTTCTTTTAGGGCCTTTTGTAATTAAAAGTTAAAAAAAAAGGTTAATCAGTTTTATAAAAAATCAATCAGAATTCTGTAGTTCCGATCGAAAATCTATAATTCCAATCAAAATTATGGATTTCTGATTGGAAATATAGAAATCTGATCTGATTTTCGTAATTCTGATCGGTAGAGTTTTTATTTTATTTTTAAGAAAATAGGTTTATTTAATTTTTGATTGCTTAAAAAATAATATGAATAAATAAATTTTGATAAATATAATTATCCTGTTAAACTGTGTTTCTTCAGTGTATTTTTGATAGGATTTGTTTTGGATTTAGAAAACATTATCAAAAAATTTTAAGTAAAAAAATGGTGATTTGACTCCTGGACGAAGGTGATTTGGATTAAAAAGGGTAGAGGGAGAGAGAAAAAAAAGGAATGCTGCTTAAAAAAAAAGGAAAAGAGACGTTGAAGAAAAAACCACTGCAGAGTATAAAAAAAAAGGTTTCAAATTAAAAGAGAAGGTTCTTTAATTTTATAAACACAAAATACGTTAAGTAATATCCAAAATCAATCCAAAGTCAATTTTCAATGGTGATTCCCATTCTAAGGGGCAATCAAACAACATTACACTCCATCCTTTTCTTGTTTTCTTTTGATTTTGATTTTATATTACTTTCTAACCATTTTTTTATTGCTTCTGTATTTCTTTGACTATGGTGAAAATTTGATGGAGATGTTATTGAACCAAGGAAAACCCAATGAAGATCCATGGAATGCCATAGATTAAATCTTCCATAAATCACGTAGTTTTAGGATTCATTTTATTTTTATCATTCTATGTTTTATATTTTCTATGTTATATTTGTTTTTATTGGGCTTGTATATATTATTTATTTATTTATTTATTTATTTTCTTTTAATTCACGTAAGTTGTAATAGTCTAGTAGTGGGAAATATAGTGAGATCTGTATTTTTTTTTTTGCACTTTAAAAATGATTAGTAAATTAGAGTTCATTTGGTAAACCTTAATAAAATCAATGATGACAATAGATTAATTTTTGGGTTGCATGAAATCAAATTAGGTTTTTTAAAAGAAATAATTTAATTACTTTTTTTTATTTGATTGTTTTAGTAATTTTTTTTTAATGTTTTTTAGGCTTTTTTGTTTATTTTTGTGTGTTTTGGGCCCAAGCCCACATTAGGCTTCAACCCATTTAATTAATAGGCCTTTAAAATTAGTTTTAGGTTTTTAATTAATTAAATTTAAAATCAATTTAGACCCATTTAGGTTAATTAGATTTAGGTCCACTTTAGTTTAATTAAAATTAACTTAGACACTAGCAAAGCCCACTTAAAGCATTTTTTTCATAATTTGTAGTCTTTAGGATCATTCACTTAAATAAAATCAATTAGACTTAGGCCTATTAGTTTAAAGCCTTTTATAAAATTTAGAATTAAGCTCACTTTTTAGAATTATAATCAAAAGACTTAACCTCATTTAAATTAAAATTAAATAGGAATTAGGCCCATTAGCTTTTAGACTCATTTGTATATAAAACTTGTAGATTTAGCCCATGTAATTAAAATAAATGTAGATTAGACTAACGTAAGGACTATTTTGCTTTATGAATGCATTGTTTATATGTTTTTCATGAGATTGGTTACCTTGGAGTTAGATGAATGTTCAATTAGGGTTCAATGAAATTTTATGTAAATAAAGAATAATTTAGTAATTAATAAACTAATTATAAATGAATATAATACTAAAAGAAGTTAGTATTTCATATCCAGAATCTCCTGGTTGTGGTGCTAACTCTCTTTTAGAGAATCTAGTTATGACCACCTTTGAATTGTCCTAGTTATTACCCTGGGTGGTGACTCCTCATCTCCACACTATGTCTTTTTAATATAGTAGTGTGTTCTCTAGAATCCTGAGTTCAAACAGTGTCACGGTTGCTAAAATCTTAGACGTGTGCTAAACCCTACCGTCTACACCAGTGCCAAAAATATAAAAAGAAATTAGAGGGTTTCTAAGGAAACTATAATTCATCAGTAAATTCATCGCCAAGTTGATGGAAGTGTAAGTTAACAGCAGTATATGAACCAATCTTCAAGCTACTCATAAAAGATTAGCTAGTTGAGTGAAACAAGTAGTGTTAGTTAGCATTCGACAAGATCGAAAACTACCTAGCTAACCCACCAATTTTGAAACTACCTAAACCAATGATACGTTTAACTCTGTATCTAGCCATCGAGGGAAATGCAATCAGTGCAATGTTAGCCCATGAGGGAGAAACAAAAGTAGAACATGCAATCCACTATTTAGGTAAGAAGATGTTGTCGTATGACGAAAAGTACATCCAAATCAAGCAGATACGCCTGGCAATAGTATGGGCAATAATGAAACTTAGACATTAATTTCATTCCTACAGAATTTAGATTATGTCTAAAATGGATCCAATGAAGTACCTCTATGAAGCTCCATCCTTAGTGGAAAAACTTGCTAAGTGGCTCCTGCTATTGACATAATTCGATGTGCAATGCCTGACTAAAAAGTCAGTAAAGGGAAGGGCAATGGTTGAATTTTTGGCTCTCAACCCCATTCCAAAGTCAGAAGAAATCCAACTAGACTTCCTGAATGACTTCAGTTCAACCATCGAGATTCAAGGATGGCAGATGTATTTTGATGTAGCAATTAATCAATTTGGCAGAGGAGTTAATGTCATATTACAATATCCAAAAGCAAAGTAGTATCAATTTCCAAAAAGCTCAATTTTAGAATCACAAATAATGAAGTAGAATATGAGGCATGCGCGCTTAGAATAGAAGCACTGATAGCCCTAAATGTTACAGAAGTCAAAATCTTCGGAGATTTCATGCTAGTAATCAACCATGCCATAGAAGATTGGGAATTGAAAGAGTAGCACCTAAGGCCTTACCTAGGTCATTTGAAGTTGCTTACCATGTCCTTTCAAAAATGCAGATTCATTCATCTCCTTAGGAACATAATCAGATGGCAGATGCACTTGCTTCCCTAGCATCAGTATGGGAAGGAGCATCCAAAATTCCCATGAAGCCCTTAATTCTACTCAGATCAAGACAACCTTGTCATAAAAACTACACAATAGAAAAGACAAAAATAGCAAAGATAGAAATAGCAGAAAAACCCTAGTTTTACAACATCTAGAAATATCTGAAGGAATAGGCCTATTCCAATCAAGCAAGTGAAAAAAATAAGGTAGTCATCCGATAATTAGCATTGAAATTCACATCAAACTAAGGTGTGTTATACATAAGAACTTCAGAGAGGTTATAACTCTTATA
This sequence comes from Mallotus nudiflorus, assembly GCA_947683625.1. Taxonomy (NCBI): domain Eukaryota; kingdom Viridiplantae; phylum Streptophyta; class Magnoliopsida; order Malpighiales; family Euphorbiaceae; genus Mallotus; species Mallotus nudiflorus. The sequence goes on along the minus strand of CANTUR010000785.1, from coordinate 881,885 downwards.
TGTAGCTGAAACTGAGGTTGATTGAGTAATAGAAGAAGTACACAAAGGTGTTTATGGTCTGTACATAAATGGAGCAATCCTAGCTAATAAGCTAATCAGACAATTTTTCTTTTGGATGACGATGATGAAAAACTGTATCAAATTCGTAAGGGAATGCCACAAGTGTTAAATCCACAAGAATTTTAGCCACCTTCCCCCAATAAAATTACACGACATCTCCTCTCCATGGCCCTTCACAACATGGGGATTAGACATAATTGGGGAATTCCCCCCAACAACCTCAAATGGACATAGGTTCATCTTAGTAGTAATGGATTACTTTACAAAATAGGTCAAAGTATAATCATTCACAAAGATAAGAGCCAAGCAAGTGGCTAAGTTCATCAAAAGAAATCTATTCTACCGATATGGTATTCCCCATCACATCATCTCTGACAATGGTGTTCAATTCCAAGGGGAAGTTAGAGAACTACTAAGGAATTATAAAGTGGAACATTAAAAATCTTCTCCTTACTGACTATAAGCAAATGGGGTCATCGAAGTTGCAAATAAGAATATCAAGAAGATTTTATTAAAGATGACTTAAAATTACCAAGATTGGGCAGACAGATTACCATATACCTTATAGGGATATTGAATAATAGTCAAAACTTCAATAAGAGCAACTCCTTTATTACTAGTATATGGATTAGAAGTAGTACTTCCAGTTGAAAAAAAAATCAAGTCTCTTCAGGTGGCAATTGAATCTGAATTACCAAAAGTATAATGGACCCAACAAAGGCATGATAATCTCACTCTCTTAGAAAAATCAAAGGCTCTATACCACACACAGTTGTATTAGGCTCAGCTAGCCAAAACCTTCAATAGAAAGGTGAAATACAAGAGTGTGAAAGTAGGAGATTGGATGCTAAAACAAGCAAGGCAGAATGTTCCAGACCCTAAAGGGAAATTCATACCAAACTAGGAAGGCCTGTATTTGGACAAACATGTCCTATCGAAAGGAGCTATAAAGTTAATGGATTATGAAGGCAATGAATTCTTTCAACCTATCAATACAAACTGCCTGAAGAAGTACTACATCTAAGGCAAGCAAAAAAACCACTGAGTTGAAAACCTAAAAATAGCTACTCATGCAAAAATTAGGGACTTCCCGCTAAGTTAAAAACCCTATATGGCCAACTTAGGCAAAAATTAGGGAAAGATAGAAAATACTTAACTAGAAAACCTAAGAAGGCTAGTTAAGAATAGGGGTACCCTCAAGTTAAAAATTTGTATGAGCACACATGTGCTTTTCTTAAATGATTTTAGTGAAATGAGAATGATTGCTAATTCATGCAAAATGTCTTTGAAAAAGTGCAACACATTTTCATCATTATGAATTTGCATCAAATGTGCTTTGCATTTTCTTTCCTTATATGACCACAGTTCTTGTTATCTTCTATGATGTTTATCCTCGAGATCAACCACTATCATCAAAGCCTCTATAAAAAAATCATAACTAGGTGTGAAGAGCTCCAAAAGGAGACACCCTAGGCAAATGAGGGGAAAAAAAAAAAGAAAACCCAAATAAGTGCAAAAAGCTCCAAAAAGAGATGCCTTAGGCAAAAGAGGGAAAAATAAAGGAGGTAGACAATAGTAATGGCAAATACCACTAGGCATAACAATGGCATATAGTCATTATTATACATAAATTGTATAACACATGTAGGACAAATGCCTAAATACAACACCCAGAGTCCATAATCTTAGGAAAATGATATAATAAAGCAACCACAAGCCATACACCTAGCTTTTAAAATAACTACATTGGTCGTGGCTACTATCAAAAGCAAGCATTGATCCAACTCAAGCATCCCTATTATATGTTCTAAGCTCCTCATCATTCATCATGAAGGATGCCAGCTATGAACTCTAACTCACCAATACGATTATGATAAGTTGTGCACTCTCGTTCCCACTCGCGACTAGCATGGATATGTTCAGCCTGCATTGCATGAAAATTGCATATCATACACATATACATAAAATATGTGCATAAATAAATAGGTACAATAAAGAAGGCATACCCTTTGATTGCTTATAAACTCCATAAGGTGCTACTGCACACTCCCTACAACAGTATACTAGTTTTTGCCAGAAGAGACAAGGATCTATAAAAAAAAAAAGTAAATAAATCAAGCACCAATCATCAAATAGGCAAAAAAAGGAAAAATAAGTGAAATAAAGCATGAACATGGGAAGCATAAGGAGGGATAACATCTGACTAAAGAAAGCCAGGATGAGGCAAATCAAGATACACTCTCCACTAAAGATGTCCATCCCAGATAAAACCAAGGATGACCTAATCGCTAAGTCCTTAAGAACTGCACCACCAGAAGCCACACTACTAGCATAGGTAGTCGCCTTAGTACAAAACATGCCCTCAACCTCCTCAAAATGGGATCTTGATATCTTTTGATAAGATCCCCACTGCTGCAGGTAAGTCCTTATAACCATGTTAATTACAGCTTATTACTAACAAATGTTGTTACATGCTTGTAAAAAATAGAAATAAAAGCCTATTGGGTCAGAAGAAGCTTGATGATTTATGAGATGTCCCAGCCCTCGAATCTGAAGGACAAGTAGGAGAAGGTGGAGGAATAAAGCCACCAGCCACAACATCAATCATCTACGGGATAAACACATTGACATAAAGAGATCTTGCACCGTCTAGGAGACTCTCAAAAGGGTGTCCTATCATGACAGCAGTGAACTCATCCACACTAAGCTTATGACTCCATAACATGTCACTAAGAGGAGAAATGGGGACTATCCTCACAAATGGACCATCCACCAATAATGGACTCACTCACCTAGGTACCACACCTTGCCAGTAAGGCTAAGGAGTAGCACTCGTCTATTTGTCAGCTGATATGCCATTACCATCTCTGTAAACCAATCTTACCTCGCTACCCACCAACAAAGGAGAATCTACTTAAAAGGAAAAAATGAATAAAGAATCCCTAGAAAGCAAAGCAACCAATATGGTAAGAATCAAGCACACTTGTCTAGGCGACAACCTAACAATATAGTCCTGGGCCTCTGTGCAATCCTTAATCAAATAAATGGTCTTCCTAGTCCAACAAGAATAATGAGGAAAGCCATCCTCTAGAAAATGCCCAACAGTCAAACGAGGAAGAACTTTGAACTCATAAGCATTGATCTATTAAATTAGAACTCAAAAAATCAAGAAAAAATAAGCAAAAGATAAAGAGCAAAAGGACATATATAAGAACTCTTACTCACATCCAACATGAATAAACATCTATAAATCCTTGAGCTACCTTGGTATGCTACATCTAAACCTGAGTACATATAGGCAAAAGTAGTAGTACCTCAATAAGGTGTCTAAATCTTTTAGGACAGATAACAACTGCATACTACCTATACCTAAAGGATTCAAAAAGATGATAGTACTTAACAAATAAAATAAGAAGCAATAAGCCAACTGCTCCACTGAAATAATAACAATATCATACATTGTTTATATGGTGGAGACGAACTCGGTATAACAAGTGAGGTACAGACAACCAAACTTTATAGGGGTAGGCACCCCAAGCAACTCCATGGTAAGGCACCTCCTCACAATCGTAGAAGAACCTCCTCCTCACTGAAGGGAATAAGCTCCCCATAAAAGCTTAAGCCTGTTATACTAATAAAGTTTAGAGGAGTTATGGTCATCTCCCCAATGGGCAAGTGAAAAGTATGCGTTATGTCCATCCATCGCTTAGTCAACATGTACATAGCAATTTGACTTGATGCATACAAGTCATAAGAAAGCATAATAATAACCCCATCAAAATCCTTTCCTGCAACTATCTACTTTACACATAGTGGAAGACCCTAATAGTATGTGTTGACCTTATTGAAGCTACTAAGCAACAATAACACACCTATGAGGATACAAATAATAGGTACACTATTAAGAATCTACACAAATAATAAATGCTGACACATCTTTTTTTCTCTGTTATTTAATAAAACCAAGATAATAACAAGAGCTTAATAGAGAAGCATCACGACAAGAACTATCAGACAATCAAACCTAAAAATAAAGCAAGGGCTATAAAGTTATCAGCACTTACAATAAAATTGTAAATTAATAGTCACAATAAGAGCTACAACACTACAGCTATGGTAACCCCAGTTGAAAGAATAACAAATACAACAAAAGCTAACAAATAGCAAGGTAGCCTAGAAAACTAAATAAAAGACAGAGGACAAAGGAGGGCCTACTTGGCAATGATGTTAAGCCCAAGCATGATTGTCCATACTGTGAACCATGGGAATTGGGTCTCCTCGAGAAAGCCTAGATGGCTGAGGACCCTGAGTGCTAGACAGACCATTAGTACTAGTCCCCACAGTGTAAGTCCCAGCTCCAATGGCCTCTGTTAAGTTACCCTCAATGTCCAAAAAGATATCCTTCAGACCCTTAAGAATTTTAGGGAACTCCATTTTATGTAAAGAAAAATAAAAATTCAAAAGTAAAAAATAGAGCAGAAACACCCGAAACTCAAAAAGAGTCAAGAAAAGATGAAACACACTTAGAGAAGGCCATAAGAAGCTTCCCTAAACCTAAAAAATGATCATTTTAAGTAGACTAGAGAGGGGAAGGCACATGGCCACATGCTAGATGCGTGATCACGCACTCAGCGCATGACCACATGCTCCACACACGCAACATATGCACTTTCCCCCTCAACATGCTCCTGTATAGTTATATGCACACTCTGAGACTTTGCATACTTATTTCTTTGGTCCTAAACCTTTATTTAACCATAAGACATGCATGGAACTCACATAAAAGTACACTTATATGGTCTACATCTATCCAAAGACACCGCATGCAACCTCACCATTTTCAAAACTCAACACCTCTCGAAAGAAGAAAAATAAAAAAGAATCACCGAAAGGATATCCTGCTTAAAATCATCAAAATAACAATTATAACACAATAAGTGATGACATCATCATTACTGCATCATCACTACATCATCATCAACCAAGACTAAAAGAGAAGGACACATTACTTTGATCACAATCATAATAGTCTATTCGCCAACACCCGAAGAGGTTATAGTAGTAATATTTGTCTATTCACCTGACACCTAAAGACGTTATAGTGGTAGTATCTATATGTTCGCCTGACACTTGAAGAGGTTATAATCATAATACCTATCTATTTTTTTAATACTCGAAGAGGTTATAATGGCAGTATCTATTTATTTGCTTGACACTCGAAGATGTTATAATGGCAGTATCTATTTGTTTTCATGGTCACGTGCTTCGTCCTAGGGACACGTGAGTGACCACACTTATTCCTTCCTCTTCCTTATATTTTTCACTATAAATAGGCACCTCTACACCCCATTTTAAGGGGGAAAGCAAGAAGAAACACACACACTTAAAAATCTGTTTGCTTGAAAGCATTGGAAACCCACTTCCAAATAATTTTAGCTCTCCCACTGCATTTTTCCTAGATTATTAGGTCTTTTTTCCACCAAACATAGCCTCATCTTTGTCAAAGCATGATTCAAAGGTCTACAAACTAGCATCATTCTACACATCATTTTGAATCTCTCGATAAGGAAAGCTTGATAATCCCCCAAAGCTAAAGCTTCAAAACTCATACAAGCTCAATTGAATCTAAGGACCACACAATCATTTTAGTACATTTATTTTATTGCACTATATTTTATTTTACTATTGATAGCATTTGTGAAAATTATTGTGCTTGTGTGATGAGACTGGCAATTTCCATACTTTATAAACAACTTATGCTTTATTTTGCTCATTTCTTATCATCATTTTGCATCCTCTAGTTTCAAAACATGAAATCACACCATAAATATCAATAATGTGAAAAGTTCATATTCTGAAATAGAGTCATTATGTTCCTAATCTAATGACATCACCATGCATCTCCTATATTGTCATCACATATTATCATAGCATAAATAAACAAACATGCATGATTGCATAAATTTTGCTTACCCTTTCAAGTGATTTAGTATCCATTTCTTATCCTGTTATTCATATGATTGGGTAAGCTACGTGCATAGTTATGCTAATCTTGCAGGTCCACTAAATCTAAGCTAGATTTACTTTACCTCAATCCTTTTTTTTCTTTTATATGTATTTTATTAAGAAAGCGATGTAATAATGGTATCTTCAGCTTTATCATCTTCCATTATCTGATGTATTATGTGAATGTTATACAAATTGTGATTGCCAAACTAGGATGTTGCAATAGCTATACATTGAATATCGTATAATGAGAAAGTACATGTGAAGCCCCGAACCTAAAAAACTCTACTAGGGGCAACACTCGTTGAGTGACCCGATGTTGTCCCTTTCTTTTTTTGATTTTCTAAAAATCGAGCGGTGACTCCACAAAATCAAATAGCATCTTATTCCTCTTGATCATTTTTCCCTATTTGGTAAATGTCCTTTACAAATGCAAGAGAAACTTGAACAAGGTCGCCCATACTTAACTACAGAGTTTAGACCAATGCTTAAGTTACTATAGAACATTAAGTAAAATGCTAAATAGCTACTACGTAGCGCTTAGCAAATTTCACTATATTTCTTATGGAATGTCTAATGAAATATACGTGATGAATCTCACTATATTCCTTATGGGAATTTTAGTGATTTGTTATTTGAAAACATGTTATAGTGCTTATAGAATGTCTAACAATAATATTTTATAAATAATGTATAAAAATAGAAATTATAGTATGAAATGAAAATTATGCGTTTCAATTGTAGAAGGGAAAATGAAAATTTTGATGTCCCAAATTTTTTAAATCTTAAAATTAGGTATCCCAACTTTCATTTATTACAATTTAGTGTGTCAACTTGTTATAAGCTAACAATACAATGTTGTCTTATAGATTAACAACAAGTATCTAATATATGCATTATGAGGTGGTAGAATACCTAAATACAAATGCCTACCTAGCCTTTACACATATGAAGCATGTGAATTAGAAGTAAGAGAAGACAATATTGCCCTTTGAATTTCTATTTTCTTTCCCTTTCAATTTCATCTCCCTTTCAAAATAACCAACTTGTTTTTCCCTTTTTAAAATTTCATTTCTCTTTTGTTTCTTCATTCATTTCTTTTCAAATGAATTTTGATTTTGTTGCTTTTATATAATAATTTTATTATGAATTAGAAGTAAAAGAAAACAATATTGCCCTTTAAATTTCTATTTTTTTTTCGCTTCAATTTCATCTCCCCTTTTAAAATAACTGGCTTATTTTTCCCTTTCTAAAATTTCATCTCTCTTTTTTTTGCTTCATTCATTTCTTTTTAAATGAATTTTGATTTTATTACTTTTATATAATAATTTTATTGCTCTTTTGTAACAAGTTTATTGTTTTGTCCTTTTTTGTATCACTTTCCTTACTAAAATGTGTTTATATGACAATCTTTTAGTAATAAAAACTTCATAGGCAACTCAAAACTTAGGTAAAGGTTCATGACTTATGGGAATGGAGGCTATTAAATTTTTATATGAATTGACCCTTCAGTATATGAGAGGGCAAAGGCAATAATACTAGGTTTTTCAAGAAAGATGATAATAATGAAAGAGGAAATATAGAGGGTTTGGAGAAGGAAATAATATTTTGGGCATAGGAAATTTTATATATTTTAATGTTTATGTTTAATCAATTGTGAAGTTTAGAATTTTTTATGAATAATGTTGTTAGGCACTATTTGTGATGTCTATAGGCTATGTTGTTATTGTATGAACTATTTAATATTATGGATTAATAGTTTGTTATCAAAGTTGTTATAAATTATTATGATTGCAATGTGTATAAATATATGTTCGAAAGAATGCACATAACAATATAGATGTGAAAGAAGCCCAAGAGGGTGGTTGAATATGGCACATTAAAAATTAAAATAAAATTAAGGCTTAATCAAAGATTGAAGAAGAGTTTAGATAAAGGAGCAATAGAAGAACTTAATAACACAAAGTTTAAGGAGTTCAATTCACAAATGAATCTAAGTCTCTACCTAAGTTATCCCCAAGTTAGGAATAAGTTTATAAGAGTTTTGTGGCTCAACTCTAACTAATAATTAATCATAAGTATTTTGAGACTTACACTTGAACCTAAACCACTAGCATTAACTCCTCACTTCCTTTTTCACCCTAAGAAAGAAGACAAACAAGAGACCTAACCTAGCACACAACTAACACTCAAATACAATTGAGAATTTTAAGAGTAGAGAAAATTGTTCAAAGAATTTAATTAGTCAACCAACTTTTATAGCTCCTTAAATGAAGTTCCAAGGCTTCAATTTATAGTTGGAGAGTGAAAAATAGTTATTGGAAGCAATTAATTTTGTTCCTAACCTCTTTCTTTTTTATTAAATGCATTTTCAACTTTTGTAGGAATTCAGATGCTCAAGATCGTGAGTGTAGGCTCAGGATCATAAGCGTTGAAAAATATGATTGTTGTTTGTAAAAATGACCATTGGTGATGCTCACTATTTACTCGAGATCATGAGTGTATCAATCATCTCTCTCTTAATTTAGGCATAAGGCATGTTAGGACCATGAGCGTAGGCTTAGGATCATAAGGGTATGCTCATGGTCTACTAGGGATCATGAGCAAACCGTGAGTATAGGCTACCCTCATGAAAACTTGTTTGTTTTGCTTCTGAACGACCTCCTTTGCACCCGGTTGACTTTTTATGCCTTAGGGGACATGTGTAGTGGTATTTAAAGGCTTCAAATGTGTTTAAAATTCCTTGAAACTTGATTTAAAGCATAGTCAACTTAACATTGCTTTCATTGAGCATAATTAGGAACCTATGCTTGCAATCATACTTAAACAAAGAGCATTAGTGGTTGAAAAATGTTTGTTAAAGTCAAAATAAGGATAAATTAACACTTGATCATTAAAATTTTCAACAATCTCCCCCTTTTTTACTTTGGCAAACAATTTTGAATGATAAGGAAAAAATTGTAGGTGCAAGTGTGACCTTGCTTCAAATGCTCCCCCTTAACATATACTAAGGGTTTCAAGATTTTTAATAATCTCCCCTTCAATATATGCTTGGGTAGTTAAAAGTAATTACATTTAAAGACATAAGTATATGAATGTATTCATTTAATCATTCAAATAATTCAATGGGGCATTAAATATGCACCTAAATTTAATAATCAAATATTCAAGTCATTAGTTCAATTATTCAAATGCATATGTCAATTCAAAGAAAAAATATTTAAGTGTGTACATTAAAAAAAAGTCATGAAAGCAAATTTTTTAAGTCATTTAAATATCCAAGTCTTTAATTCATAATTTAATATTCATATTTGAATTCATCATTCAAAATCTCATTCTTCTTCCCCTTCTATTAAAGGAAAAAATAAGAGCTTTAAAGAAATAGAGAGGAAAATGAGAGGAAATACTAAAAGACTTAACTTCATAATAAAAGTGTTCCAAGTACATTGACATGAACACTATCATAAGATTAAAAGACATGAATACTAACATAAACATAAGCATAGAAGCATGTAGGCCATGAAATGCAAAAAAAGAGAAACATAAAAAAAAAAATGAAAAACATAAGAGGAATGCATAAAGAGAAAGGAAGTTCTAAAGACACTAGGCTTGATCATCTCCATCACCACTAGGACCTTGATCTTTATTACCTCCTTGAGATGGGAGATGGGAGAATGGTGCCCATTGGCATTGGTAGCCTTGTTGCTCATATAAATAGTGGACATCATATTACAAATGAGTAAGATGATTGTCCACTTGATCAAATCGATTATTAAAATGGTTTTCCACTTGATCAAAACAAGCATTGAAGTTGGTTTCCATTAATGACATATAATCAAACATGTCACCAACCCATGGAGGCTCTTTTATATAAGTTTGACCATTACTAGAGGACCCTTCACCCTTAGTTCTTTTCCTTTGAGAATCTCGAGGTGGTGCTTCAATTTCTTCTAAGCCTTGAGAGATGAAGTAATCAATGTCATCAAAGTATTGGTCAAGTTCTTCATCCATGGCTTGAGCTACTTCTTATTCTTTCTAAAACCACATATTATTAACCCTTTTTGAATTGTTTAGAATTTTTTATAAAGGAATTGTCAAGAAGGGTAAAAGGGTGGGACTTTAGGGAATTAAAAAATAGGTCACAATTCTAGAGATAAATCCTCTTATACATAAGTTCCCCGAAGCACTATCACTAAACAACCATAATTTCCATTGAAAGAGTCTACCCATCTCAATTTTTATATTATCAACCATGCAATAAAGGAGGAAGAGGTCTTTAAAGGAAATGACTTCATTGCTTTGGCCTCTTGCATTAATGGAAAATGCAAAAAACCTTTAAATAAACAAAAGGGGTTTGGATTGGATAGAGGAGGATTTGGTGTGACCTAAATGAAATCTAAATGAAGAGGGTTTGCAATATTGCATCCAAAAATTATGGGGTGACCAAACAATGTTTATTTTAGAGAGACCTCCTTGAGTGAATCCAAACAAACCATCAAATTCTTAGGCGGTTAAGAACCTATCCCTCCTACCCAATTTAAATTGCATGCTGTTAGGAGTGTTATTGTTATCAAAGGAATGGGTTTTAAGGCAAAAAGATGATAAAAATTCAACAACTAGTTGGGGACATGTGAGTTGAACATCAAAAGCAATGGTAGAGAGTCCTACCCTAGTAAGAAGAGTGGTTTCCTCATCAAAGCATCCAAGTTGTTTAAGAATGGTTTTGCATATATATCTTAAAGGAATTAAATTCCATTGAGAGAAAGCTTGTGCTCTTAAATGGATTTAAGCATTGGTGTAGGAGATTGGTGGTGTTGCTCTAGGATTTTCCTTGGTAGCTCTTCTTGGAGGTGGTGATGGAGTGGTAGCTTGCCTAGAAGATTTTTTAAGGGCCATAAAAAATGTGGTATAGGAGAAAGAGAAAGGCAATTGTAAGAATTTGTAAAATAATAAAAGATTGTAAAGAGTAAAATAGAATAGAAAATGCAATAATTGCAAAAGAATAAAAATTTAATAAGTGAAGGAGAATAAAAATTGCAAGAGTTGCAAAAATAAAAATTGTAATGATGAAGGGAGAAAAGAAATGGTAAGAATTGCAAAATAATTAATATAAAAATTTTAATGAGGGAGAAGAAAATAATTTGCAAGATAATAAAAATTTAAATTTTAATGACCAACGAGGAGAGATGACAAGAATGGCAAAAAAAAATAATGGATGAAGTATAAGAAGAAATTGCAAAATGAAAATTAAAATGTAATATTGAAGAAGAAAAGAAATTGGAAGAATTGCAAAAAAATGAAAAGAACAATTGTAAGCTTGAAGAGAAGTGAAAGAAAAAAAGGATGAGAAATGAGAATTGGTCATGGAAGGAGGTGGGTTTAAATAAAAAAAAATGAAGTGAAAATGAGTGTAAAAAAAAATAAGGAACATTAGGGGCTTGAAAGAAGTGAAGAAATGTAGAAAAGTTGAAAATTTGACCACAAATTATTCAAAAAGTCAAAAAACTAACAAAAAAAATGGCCAAGAGTAGTTTAGACTATTTAAGCCCTATAAGGCAGGCCTGCGCCACACTCACGGTTCTGAGCATGGACCGTGAGGGTGCCAAGCTAGTCTAGACTTGCAGTCTATGAGGGGAAGAGCTACAAGCCCATGCTCATAGTCCACTCACAATCTTGAGTGTGGACTGTGAAGGGGCCAAGTGCTAAGAGCCCATTTCAATGGCTCGTCACAGAATGACAAAAGCCCCCTGAAGTTTTGGATTTTTGGCAATTGCATCCAAAAAGTTATGAAATTTAGTCTTGAGGGATTAAATTGACAAAAATGAAAATTATTTAAATCCAAACTAATTTTAAATGACAAAGGGGTCTAATTTAAAGACAATTGATCATGCAAATGTAGAATTTTATGGACACTTTAATTTTTGCTAATTTTGAATAATTAGTTATTAAATAGAAAAAAAGAATACATATAAGCCAACAAAAATTTCATATAGGCAAAATAAATATCAACATATGATTTAATTTATTCAAAATAAGATGCACACATGGAAAAATAAATAAATGCATTAAGAACTTGCATATAGTCAATTTTTGGATATTTTGAATATCTTGAGTATGAGATAATATGCACAATAAGATTCAAGGATATCCATTTTAATGATAAATAGGAAAATAATCAATATCTAACTAATTAAGAATAATTATAAATATAAAAAATATCCAAATAAACGTATCTACTAGTACTTTAACACACAAAAAAACAATTTATGCAAAAGATGGATAAAAAACTTAAAGATGTAATCATTAAGCATATAATGATCCCAAGCACTTAACACAATATCATTAAAAAATAATTATCAATATGGAGGAATTAAGTCAAGCTAGCACCATCTAGCATTCCAAGTTCATGCTTAATGAAGTTCATTCGATCTTCACTAAGTGGCTTAGTAAAGATATCTGCTAGTTAGTGATTAATGTCTAAAAATTCAAGACGAATATCACCATTTGCATAAGATCATATAAGAAATGATGTTTAATGTCTATATACTTAGTTCTTGAATGTTGAATGGGATTCTTACTAAGGTTTATAGCACTTGTATTGTCATATTTAATTATAATATGATTAATATTAATGATATAGTCCATTAGTTATTGGTTTTGCCACCAAATTTGTGAGCAACAACAACTTACCACCATATATTCGGCTTCAGCAATGAATGCTTTTTACTAAACCTAGAAACTAGGCAATTTCCTAAAAATTGGTAAGTTCTAGATGTGCTCTTTCCATCTAACAAGATACCGACAAAATCTACATCCGAATAGCTTACTAAGTTAAAATTTGAACTCCTAGGATACCAAAGTCCTAAATGCATGGTTCCACTAAGATAATTGAATATTCTCTTAATGGCATTTAGATGAGACTCTCTAGGAAATTATTGTAACATAGCATATAAGCATGTAGCAAATACTATATCTTGTCTATTAGCGGTTAAATAAAGAAGGGATCTGATTATACCTCTATATCAATTTTCATTAATTGATTTACCATTCTCATCTTCGATGAGTTTGGTGGTGGTGCTCATAGGAGTCTTGCTTGAGTTAGCTCCTTTTATCCCAAACTTCTTGAGAATGTCCCTTGTGCACTTGGTTTGGATAATGAAGGTCCCATCCTTACATTGCTTGATTTGAAGTCCAAGGAAGAACTTAAGCTCACCCATCATGCTCATTTCAAATTCCCCTTGCATTAACTTTAAAATTTCTCACATAAAAAATGGTTAGTAACACTGAAAAGATTCTCATTAACATATATTTGCACAATGGTTAGTAACATCGAAAATAATATCATTAACAATAAGTAAATCATTCTTGGATTTCTTTATGAATAAAGTTGTGTCAACTTTTCCTTTAGAGAAACCTTTCTCTAATAAAAATTTACTCAACTTTTCCTTTTAAGCTCTAGAAGCTTGCTTCAATCCATAATGCTTTCGAAAGCTTAAATACATGATTAAGAAACTTAAAATTTTCAAAACCTAGAGGTTGTTCAACATAGACTTCCTTTTTAATGAGACCATTTTAAATTGCACTTTTTCTTCTTTTAGAACACCTCAACAAAATGGGGTTATTGAAAGAAAAAAATGGGGTTTAGCGCATGCAAGATTTTAGCAAACCACGACACTGTTTGGGCTCAAGGCCCTAGACAACACACTAACCATTGTCACAAAGACATGGTATGGAGATGAGGAGTCGTCACCCAGGGTAATAATAGGGACAAATGGAAATGTGGTACTCAATTCTTTAAAAGAAAGCTAGCACCACAACCAAGAGATTCTGGGAACAGAATACTAACTTTTTTCAATCTTGTGTTCAATTGGAATTACTTTATGAATTACTATCTTATTCTCTAATTACATGCAGTTTTATTTAAACCCAAATTAAACATCCATCTAACCTCAAAAGGCAACATGTTATAAAATTACATGTAAAAAATGCATAAAAAAGGCAGCATCCCTATGTCTAATCTAGATTAATTTTATTAAAGTTAGCTAATTCTACAATTTTATTTACAAGTGAATTGAACTAGAGATGGTATTACATTTTAATTGAATTAGTGAGCCTAAATCTACTTGTTAATTAACTAAGGGAACGAGCCTATTGTCTACAAATTTTAATGAAGAAATTATATTATTAAGTGGGCCTAAGTCTAATTTAATTTTAACTCAAATAAAAATGGAGCCTAAGTCTATTTATTTAAAAAAAATGAAATTAATGGGTTGAGCTAAATCTAAATTAATTTTAATTACTAGAAATGGGCCTAAGGCCTAATTTATTTTTAAAAAAGAAATAAAATAAATTAGTGGACTAAAGTCTACATTAATTTTATTAATTAAAAGTAGGCCTAAATGTAATTTAACTTAAATGGGCATAAATTAATTTAAACCTAAAAACCATTTTTAAGCCTATTTATTAAATGTTGGGCTTGCGGCCCAAAGAACTAAAAGATCCAAAAACAAAACCCAAACAAAAAATTATAACAAAATCATATCAAACATAGGAGTTATGTGATATTCTGAAAAAACCCTAAATCAATTTACATACAACCCTAAATTAATCTACACCCGTAATTGATTTTAATTTAATTTATTTTTACCCAACTGAACATGAATTACTAATCAATTTTAGCACAGAGAATATAAAATTCTATTATTTCCCACTACTGAGCTATTACAAACTACTATATAGAAAATAAAATAAAATTAATTACAACCCAAAACAAAAGAAAATAAAAAGAACACAAAAATAATAAATCCTAAATACTACGGGGGTTTTACATATCTTAATCCATGGAATTCCATGGATTCTTCCAATAGTCACTACCCAAAATCACATATCTCCAACCTCATCTCTAAAGTACAACAGAATATCAATTAAAACAAAAAAACCAAAAAAATTAATCAATAATGAATCAATCAAAAAAATAAAACAAATAAATCAAATAAAAAAAAGAAAAAAAATAGAAGATGTTGTGCAAATACTATTTGAATGCCTCTTATATTAGGATTGTCACCATTTTGAGATTGACTCTATTGTTTTTTTCTTGATCTTCTAAACTTTAAAAGCAAACAACACATTTTTTGAAAAAGGTTTTTTTTTTTCAGTAGCTAATTAGGGTTTTTTTCTCTTTAATTTTTTTTTTGCAGTTTTATTTTCTGGGGTTTTTCTCACAGCCTTTTTTTTCCATCCCCTCATAAACTTTGTCTCTTGGCTTTCTAAAGCCTAGCCTAGCAACCCCAGCTCTTGTGATCACACAGGGAAGTTATGCGATAGTTGGGAGTGAGATCAGGAGTCTTTGCCTTTTATTTTTTGAATTTTTAAAATCAAGATAATGAGATGATGAGCAATAAGGTTTTAAAAAAAATCAAACATGTGGTGTCCTAGACCAATGAAAAAATTGAAAAATGACATAATCAACGTAAAAAAAATAGCGTAAAAATCACTTTTTAGTGAAAATTGGCATTCTAGAATGCTAATTTTCACTAAAAAGTGATTTTTATGTGATTATTTTATGTTGATTTTTGCTAAAAATTGACATTATGCAATGCCAATCAACATTACACAATATCGGTCAACATTAAATGCTAGCTGACCAATTTTTATATTTTTTAAAAATTACAAAAAAGGTCATCGGGAGTTTCTAATTTATGTAATCAAATCCCTAAAAAACCAATTTTACAATTAAATACACAAAATGTTGCAATTTAGTCTTTTAAATCAAGAAACTCGATACCAGAGATCAATTCTCAATTAGATTTTCATCATAGGGGCTTTCATCACATGCATGCATAATTACATCCCAAAATCGGGTGCCTATAGCAATCCAACCATAAGTTCATGTCTACTAAGATCATCCAAAAGCTCAAAGTTTTCATGTCCTAATCTTCTATGCCAAGTCCATGTGTCATGGGAAATAAACATTAAGTATTTAATGTCTTTGTTATCAACTTTGTTCAAGTCAACGACATAGACATTGTCAACCCTTTCACTACTAAAAATTACTTTGTCATCATCTAAGCTGTTATTAAAGCAATTTACTAAGATAGAAAGTGATTTTATTTCCCATATCACATAATTGACTAATGCTAAGTAAATTATGCTTAAGACCATCAAAAAGTAACACATGATAAACAGATAATGATTGAGGGTTACTATTTTCTCCAATGCCTATAATCTTTCCTTTAGCATTATCCCTAAATGTGACATGACCTCCATCCTTAGCATTAAGCTTATTGAATTGCACCTTATCTCTCATCGTGTCTCTTGAACATCCACTATCAAGATACCACTTGCTTTTTGTTCTTATAAACTTTAAGCACACCTATATAACAAAATTTAAATATTCTTTTGAACCCAAACCTTTATTGGTCTAGGTCGGTTAGTCTCAAAGTAGTCTAAAGGAAATAATTGCAAGTGTAGTCTTCTATAAAAGCACACATTACTACTGTGACCTTTGGTCATGTAATAAAAACATTCAACATTGGCAAATTTATTTATTCTAGGTGCATATGATTTCTTAGTGTATGAGACATGCCTTTGTGTTATGGTTATATGGGTTTCCTAAAGTTCCTTTATGTCATAAGAGAAGTGTAAGAAATGCATTGATAATGATATTGTCTGTTGTATGGTGATTGTGTAGCATGCTTAGGAGTGTTGTATCTAGTGTACATATAAGCATGTCTAGGTTGGGGCTTCTTGGTTTGAACCTTAGCCCTTTGTGTCAAGGAAGGTTGAGTCATATGAGACTTTCCCTTTCCATTTGACATATGAGACCTTTTAGTTTTGAAAGCTTAAGTCTCAAGAGGTGTGGAAGTAGAGGGGGTAGAATCACATGAAGCTTTAACAAAGTTAATATAAGATGATGATAAGGAAGACATTCCATAAGTATGTCCATGGAATTTTTAAGAATCAAGTAGACTATCTAAAGTCTCCTTTCCTATTTTGAATTTAAATATGGAATTCTTCAATCTAAGACCTTTTTAGAAAGCTTAAGATTTTCCTCACTAGATTTCTTGAGTTGGTCCTCTAAGGAATTTGAAGATTTCAAGTCATTAGCATGTTTTTCATTTGATTTAACAAGTTTAAAGAAATCATTTTTTAAGTTTTCAAATTCCTTGGTCAAGCTAGATAACTCATGCTTGTAAAAAAAATTTTTAGAGAATGTTTTTACATTTAAGCATGAGTTTGCTTATAATAGAGCTATCATCATCACAATCATCACAAAAATAATGAGAAGTAAATAGTAGCTCATTTTTGTCTTTAAGAGCCATGGATCAAGGGTTGGCCACTTATTGTTTCTCCTCTTCCTTTTCTAATTCAGAGGAGTCATCCAATAAAGCTTTAAAGTTCTTCTTCTTGTCCTTTGCTCATTTATTCTTAAATAGAACGGGGCACTCACTTCTAATGTGACTTGGTTTCTTGCATTTGTAGCAAATAACCTCTTTATTCTTCTTGCCTTCATACTTCTTGTTGAAGTCTTTAGTTTTTTAGGAATTCTTCTTTCTCAAGAATTTCTTAAAGTTCCTTATAAGCATGGCAATGTCACAATCTTCATTGCTAGAATCTTTAGGACTTTCCTCTTCACCATCATCTTTTGAAGCCTTTAAGGTAATGCTTTTCCTTTTTTCTTGTTTTTCCTCCCTTTCATCTTCATTTTACTTCAATGTGAGCTCATGTACCAAAAGCTTGCCCATAAGGATGTCGGCTGCAAGGTTTAACAAGTCATGAGCTTATTCAATAGAAGTCACCCTAGATTCCCAATCCTTCTTAGGATAGATTTTAAGAATCTTTATGTTGATTTCCTCCTTGGAATTGTATTTTCCATGCTTTCTCAAGGTGGTAAGGAGGGAATTGAGGCTATTTTTCATTTTGGTAATGGATTATTGAGGCTTCATCTTAAAGAGCTCATATTCATAGACATGAAATTGAACTTTCTTACTTCTCACTTGAATGTTGTCATCAAAATGATTCTCAAGAGTGTCCTAAATTTTTTTGGTGAATAAGTAATATTGGACTTTCCCTCCTTCTTCTCTAAATATATAAAAGATTAAGATTATCATTTCCTTCTTATTCTTGTGTCCATTAAGTTCTATCAAATAAGGATTTTGTTGACACCTAGTTTGATTGGACCAATATAGGGGGTGAACTATGAATACTTAATTTGATTGGCCCACTATAAAGCCTAATGTTAAGAAATACAAGGCTTGAATCCAACAAAAAAGCTCAAACCTTCTTAAAAATGAACCTGGAAGCTTATAACTCAAAATTTTAGCCCAAGCCCATTTAAAAGCAAGCTTAACCCACCTCGGACCATTTAGCCCAATGCAAGGCCAGGGAAGAGAGGCGATCACTGCTTTAAAGAGGCAATCATCTTTATGGTAGCAGGAAATGAGGCAATCACCTCATCGTGGAGGCACCACCTTTGTAGCAACCACTTGCCTCTATATTAAATGCAGAGGTGATCATGGCAGCCAACTTAGTGGGCCTACCTTCCACTGAACTCAGCCTATTTCATGAAGAAAGGGATTTTTGGCAATGGTAGAGAGCTAGAAAGGGCAATGATGAGTAAATAAAGTAGGGCGATGGGCTAGGCATGGGATTAAAAGGAGAAGAAGAGAGAAGAAAAAAAAAAGGTTAATAACTAGAATCAAAAAATAAAGGGAGGGAGGAGGAGTCCTTTAAAAGGGAGGAACATACTTAAGGAGAAGGAAAGAAGAAGGAGACTTGAAGGTTAATTCTTAAGAAGAAGAAGGTAGAAACCTTGCATTTAAGTGAAGACCAAAATCCATATCTATCTATAAGGGCTAACCATTTTAAGAAAAGCTTTTATTTTAGTAATACTTCTTACTTCCTTTTCAATATTAAAGTTCTAATGTTATCAAACTCCTTGCTCATTCATTTAGTTACTCATTTCTTATGTTTATTGCCTACTTATGCTAAGCTCCTAGTATGATTGACTAAGGTTTTGAGCGTAGTTGCAAGTCTTATTCATTTACATCACTTATTGCTTGCTTGAAAATGAAGTTTATTACTTTTGAGAAGTCATTTATGTCTACTAGTCAGGCAATCACCTCTGTAAAGAGGCACCACCTCTTTTCCATAAGGTGATCGCCTCATAACAAAGGTAGTCACTTCATGATAGAGGTGATCGCCACTCTAACAGGGTCCTACATGACCCTATCTTGGTTTTCTTCATAAATCATGCATGATTACCATGAATATGTGTGCTTTAGTATTTTTAAGCCTATTTCACATGATTATCCTATAATGTTATTCAATTAAAGTCCAGATATTTGTCCCTTTTATTATTTTTTATTTAAACTGATTCATAAGCTAATTTTGTGGATTTTTGCAAATGATCTTTATGTACTTTGGAAACTAACATTTTGTCTATTGTAGGGGTTTATTGATGATTTCTAATCATCAACTATTTATCTTGTTAATTAGTTCTTGAGAGGTTTTATTTAATCCGAGTAGTCTACTTTCGGTTTATTTTTTGTTTATTTCCCATTTATTTAACCTATTCCTTGTACAAAATATTCCAATACCTAATCCTTTCCCCATTCATTTGGAATGTATGGTTGTATATTGTTATTATTTGTATTAATTATATTGAATGTCGGGCTATAAGCATAACAATTGGATTAATGTGCAAACTTAGACCTTAATATAAGCTTGACCAATTTTTTGAAGGCAATTATAATTTGCATTTTAACAAAGAAATAATTGAATAATTAAAGGTAACAAATTATGAAACACAAACAAAGGCCAACCATAAGGTTAGGTGGGCATTCCAAAAGCCCATACCTAGTTTTTAAACCTGATCTTTGATGACAACTTCTAAGAACCTTTGTGGAATCCAATTATTATACAGTAAGTCCCAGCTTTTATTTGAGTGGCTACTCCATCTCCAATTACGCTTTAAGAACTATTTTGTATTTCCTAGTAAGCCTCGAGCCCACACAATACCATGGTCACTAAACACTTGGGCACTCGTAGAACCCCGCCGCCTATAGTGGTGACTCCACTGGGGATAGAGAAACTAATTCCAAGTGTTTTGTAATTTATCATCTTTAATTATTCTTTTATTTCTTTTGCATTTCTACTGCATTCACTACACTTTTTATACACAATGACCACTTATATCCCAATTAACCCAATGATAATCATTATTTTACTACCTATGTTTCACTCAAACATGGTGGTTAAATATTTGATTATTGTCACTCACGACACGTACCTATCTGCGTCGTATAGACCCTTGAGTGGGGAGACATATATGGATGTATATATCACTGTAAGGGTCAAAGAATCAAGCCCATATAGTGACCCAATAATCTCCCTTAGGAATTTTCTAATTGCATGTGTTTTATGCCCTTTAATGGATCCACAAAATAAAACTCAAGCCCCTTACAAATGACCATTGTCTAAATGGGCCTTTTTATGCCAATTTTTAGCCTATATCAAGTCAGTGTTGCCAAAATGGGCCTCTCATGCATATCATGGCCCATTTAGATAGGTCTTGATAAGGTAAAGGCCTCAATGCCATTCTCGGCCCATTAAGGATGGACTTTGGACTTATTTAGAGGATCCATTACTTATTTGCTCCATTTTAAGAGTTATTTTGCATACGTTTGTTTTGTTATCCCTTCCTGATATTTAAAATCTAGACAAAAAATCCTAGGATAAGAAACTCACCATTAAACATGTGTGTAGGATAAATAAGGGTGGAGGTTATCATTTTTGAAGTTTTATATTTTGTCTCTATGTTATATGTATATTAAGTATACTTATTTATTTTCTTGCTTTCTTTAAATAATGAAACAAACCTACATATCATGCATACACGTCATGCATAATTCTAACATATAAACTTGCAGCAATATAGATCCTTTGAGCTCATTTGGGTAGGTCTGATCTAGTTCAGGGCACTTAGTTTGAAATTCAGAGATAGAAATGGCAATAGGTTTTGATCCTAAGGTTTTTAAAGTACAGTTAAAAGAGGAAGGATTCACTAAGAACCAGTCTATGATGAGACAGATGATGGGAGAAATAACCAAATTAATTAAAGAAGATCAACCTACATAGCTAACTAACCCAATTGATCTTAATGTTGAAATCCTGGTGAGAGAAAAGGAAGAAGATGATGTGACAGTACTAGCTAACCCATAAAACTGAAGGAATATGAACCAAGTCAAGAATGTGTAACAATCTAATTAGGCTAAAAATATAACCAAAACCATGACTTAAATGCAGATGATAATGAAAGAGAAGGGCATGAATGCACCGATGGACTACATTAAGTTGAACCTGGATGAAGAAGATAAGCCTTTACCCCAAAAATTTAAGTTCCCCAACATGAAGAATTACTCCGGAATTAAGGACCCACATTTGCATTTAAAGCAATATGTTATTTACATGAAAGCCATGGAATTGACTAAAGCCTAAATTGTCAAGTAGTTCCCTATGTCGCTAAAGTGTGCACCAATTCACTGGTATTATGCTTTGGAACCGCATGTCCAATCTGACTAGAAAGAATTTTATGTTGCATTTATGAAGTAATATGGTCTTAATGTGTAGTTAGAGGTATCTTTGAGGGATATGTAGAATATTAAATAGAAGTTTAATGATTCTTTCACTGACTATCTGACTCGTTGGAGTGGGAAGTTGGCCTAAATAAGACATAGGCCTATTGAGTCATATTAGTTAATGTTAGCAATAAAGGGATGTGTCCCAACATTATCTATCATTTGAAGATTAATGATAACTTTTTACATCCTACTACAACTTTTTGGAATGCTAAGGACCATGTATTCAGATTCAATGGACAAGAATTATGCCTTAGGATTGAAGAGTTTTCTGTTATCTTAGGATGTTTATTAAACTCAACTGCTATAATTGCTCTTCCTAATCTAGGTATGCAATTCCCTGACAAACTAAGTACTTTCTTTGATATGCCTTTAGATGATATCTATTTGTTTGCACATAACCTCGGGACTGTCAATATGCCTTCCCTAATCATAACTTATAGGAAAAAAGATAAGAATAATGTTGCTTGGACTAGAACTATCGCTTTTTACCTATATGCTCAATTTCTGCTAGTCTCTTCTCATGGAGATATTGATAAAAAAATTGTGAGTATCTTAGAGCAGGTCAAAACTGGAGCTAACCCCATGCCTATTATTCTTACTGAGACCATCATTGGGTTAAGTAACTTCAAAACTCAATACCATCTTTCAAGCAGTCTACTTCTCCTTTAAGTGTGTAATCAAAATCTTCATTTTTACTTTACTCTTTTTTATATACCTTTAAGCCTTAACTTTTGACTAAGCCGGCCTTTCGGGTTTTCAACTTAGTAGGCTTGCCCTAATTTTTGCTTAAACTGCCATTTCAAATTTTCAACTTAGTGGGCTTTTTAGTTTTAGTATTTTTCTTTCTATGCATTTTTCATTTTATTATTTTTCTTTCTATGCATATTTAATTTTTTTTTCTTTTTTTCTTTTTTAAATTTGGTTACAGGAGAAGCTGAGTGTACTTAATGCTCCTGCCAATCCTATAACATATCAACCTCATCAACTACAGTCTTGTCCCTTAAAGATAAAGGACAAACATTCTGTAGATCAATGGATTGTTTAGTTAAAAGGTATTGTAGTTACTAAGAACACATGGGTCTACCCTTAGTGGAAACTAAAGTTTATGACCATTGATCTGTATGACCATTGTGTTCCTATTCTTGGATTACTTTTTTCAACTTTCTTCTCTCCTTTATGTCTCTATCATTAATATGGTAGCCCACAGTTCATCACCATGGTTTTGACTGATTTTGAAGGTTTCCCTCTTAGGTAGGACTTTCTGGATAAGATCAGGAGCTTATGGTATCATAAGACTCTTGAACAAAACATACATCTGGATGCTAACAAAGCTATAAATGACAACTATAAGACTTGGGATATGATACAAGCGACAGAGCCACTAGGATTTTCTAAGTACAAGAGGGCTCAAGCTTTACATGATAAGTCAAAGAAGAAGAAACTAAAACAAAACTATGAAAGTGGTCTCATATATCTGATTAGTAGGCTTTTATGTTTTATTTTCCTTTTAAGTACTTATGCATTATAAATAAGACAAAACATGCAATATTAAAACAAAAATTCCATTTCAATTTAATTCATTAAGTAGGGCCAAAATGAGTACATTTGTTACATCATATAATATAACTCTTGTTATCAACTAGTCCTTTTAGATTTTCTAATTGAATATTTTCCTCGCTCATTTATTTCCTTAATTTCTGCCTAACTAGCCCTTTACGGATTCTCTAATCAGTGGGATCACTTTCTTTTTTTTTATTCCCTAATTTTTTCTTACCAGCTCTATATGGGTTTTCTATACAACAAGAATGTCCTAATTTTTGCATAACCAGCCTTTTCATGTTTTCTAGCCAATAAACTTTATTTTCTTTATAGTACTTTTATTTATTTTTTACAGGTAGTATTTCTTAAGATGATCCAGATTAACCAACTCTATGAACTCAGTCCCTTTAAGATATAATATCTTTATAGCTCCCTTAGGTAGAATCGATTTGACTAAAAATGACCCTTCCCAATTTGGTTTAAACTTTCCTCTTGAATCAAATACTATTGCCCTGGACTGCTTCAGCACCATATCCCCAGCCTTTATTTTTCTAGGTTTAACCTTCTTGGTTAAATAATAATATATCTGAGTATGAAATAAAGTAGCCATCCTTTTCTCATCCAGAGATACAATATGATCATATCTCTTTTATGCCCATTCACTCTCAAGTGCTCTAGCTTCCATAACCACTCTTAAAGACTTGACCTCAGTTTCTATAAGTAAAACTGCTCCACACCTATACACTAAAGATAATCGTGTTTGGCCTATGGCAATTCAAGATGTGGTTCTGTATCCCCATAAAGTGAAAGGGAGAAACTCATACCAATCTTTATAGGTTTTAACCATTTTGGAGAGGATTTTCTTAAAATTCTTATTAGCTGCCTCAACTGCTCCATTAGCCTGAGGACAAAAAGGTAAGGATTATGATGCTTAATTATGTACTTCTACAGCAATTATGTTGTTTCTTCCTGAAACTGAATAACATTATCTATTACAACATGATGCAAAACCCTATATCTACAAATAAGACTCTTTTCAATAAACTTGGCCATTTGTTTTGCTTTCAAGGTACTAAAGGACTCAACTTCTACCCATCTAAAGAAGTAGTCAATTGCTACCACTATGTATTTATGCCCATTTAATGTTGTCATCTTTATCTCTCCTATAATATTAATTCTCCATATTGTAAAAGGCCAAGGGGATGATAAACTATTCAATATTCTAGGAGGAAGATGATTAAGATTCCCATATATCTATCACTGATGACATTGTCTCACTATCTGCATACAATCCCTTTCCATGTTTATATAGTAATACCCTTGTTTGATTATCTTTTTTGCCAGGATTACCCCATTCATATAAGAACCACAAACTCCCACATGAATCTCTCTCATCACTTCTTCAACTTCTTCTTTCTTAAGACATCTCAACTGTGTCCTATTCGGCATCCTCTTGCATAATACTCCATTATGACTTGCATAATTACATACAAGAATATAAAGAGCATATTTCTCTTTTGAAGTTGCCTCATCTGGATACTTTCTTTCCTTAATAAATCTCTAAATATCATAAAACCATGGCTCCTCTTCAGGTCCTATCTAAATATCCATAACTTGTTAAACACTATAACGTGGAGCTTTTCACTTCATGATTACCAAAGGTTCCATAGTTAATCCAATCAAACTATCCTACATTGATGAGAGTGTCGCCAATGCATCTGCCATTTGATTTTCATCTCTTGATAAATGGATAAAAAGACGTTTAGTGAATTTTTTTTATTAAAGCTTTCAAATAGCAAATGTGAGGCTTTAACTTTTCCTTTTTCACTTCCCATTCCTCATTAACCTAACTAACAACCAACATTGAATCTCTCTAAACTAATAATTCTTTAGCCCTAACTTCTAGAGCTACTTTTATTCCATAGATATATGCTCATACTCAGCCATATTATTCGTCACTTTAAAATCTAATTTCTTGGCCATTGGTATGGTTTTGCCTTCTGGCATAACAAGAATCAATCCTAATTCAACTTCTTTATTATTCACAACCCAATCAAAGTAAAGCCTCAATTCTTGACATTCTATTATTGCTAAATTCCCATCTGGAAACTCTAAATTCCACTGTTCATCACCCACCATTGCATTTTGAGCTAGAAATTCTACTACTGCCCTACCTTTGACAACGTTCATGGTAATGTACTCTATATCAAACTTCGTCAAAACTACTAGCCATCGAGACATTCTTCCAATCAAAGTAGGTGCTTGAAATAAGTATTTTAAAGGATCAATCCTTAAAACAGCTTGAATGTTATATGACTGAAAATAGTGCCTTAATTTTATTATTGCTTAGATCATAATTAGACATATCTTTTCTACCAAATCATACTTCTCCTCATAAGGCGAAAACTTTTTACTAAGATAATACACTGCATGCTCTATCCCTTCTGGTCCTTCTTGTGCTAACATTGCCCCTATTCCATTTTCTTCCAAAGCCAAGTACAAAATCAACGGTTTACCTTATCTTGGTGGCTTTAAAAAAGGAAAATTAATAAGATACTCTTTAATCTTATTAAAAGCCTTTTGACAATCTTCATTCCACTTCATAGGCTAATCTTTCCTCAGAAGCTTGAAAATAGGGTCACAAATACTAGTAAGTTTTGCAATAAACCTACTAATATTCTACAACTTGCCAATGAACCCTTTTACCTCTTTCTCCATCTTTGGTGCTAGCATTTCCTGAATGGCTTTCGCTGTATCTAGATTAACCTCTATTCCCCGACTACTAACTATATGCCCTAATAGCTTTCTTGAAGTAACTCTAAAAACATATTTCTTTAGATTAAGCCTTAGATTATATCCTTCAATTCAAGCCAAGAATTTATCTAAAGCTTTAAAGTGTCCCTCTCTTATTTCTGATTTGACCTTCATGTCATCTACATAGACCTCTACCTTTTTAAGCATCATGTCATCAAAAAGAGCAGTAGCTACCCTTTGATAAATAGCACTTGCATTCTTTAGCCCAAAAGGCACCACCTTATAATAGTACGTTCCTTATTCCGTAATGAAAGTCATCTTAATTTTATCCATGACTGCCATCACTATATGATTGTAACCTGAGAATCCATCCATAAAGGAGTACATTGCATTATATTTTGCATTATCTATTATTACATCAATATGGGGTAAAGGAAAGTCATCCTTTATATAGGCTTTGTTTAGGTCTCTGAAATCTACACACTTGCGTACCCTTACATCTTTCTTAGGGATTAGCACTATATTTGCTAGCCATTGAGGATAATCTACCATTTCTAGAAAGTTAGCCCAAATTTGTTTAGCAATTTCTTCTTTTATTTTTTTGTCCACTCTAGTCTCAACCTATGAAGTTTTTGCTTAACAAGTTTAATTTATGGATAGGTAGGAATGTGATGTTCTACAATTTCTCTATCTAAACTGGCATATCTTCATAAGACCAAGCAAATACTACCTTTTTTTTATTAATATTCTCTCAAGATTTTTCTTCTCTCTAGGAGTTACATCACATGATATAGAAATGTTTTTAGGATTATCATTCATACCCATATTAAATGAATCTAATTGATTAGAATTAATCTTAAACATGCATAAAAAATCAAAATTATAATGCATAAAACTATCAGGACGCACATCACATAAGTAAGCCAAACCACCATTCATATTATTGACACGGGAAAAATAGAGTTTTCATCCTTATAAAGGCCAGACGTTTTTACATCAGTTTCCTCATAAAAAACATCACTAAAACTATTACTAATAACAATAGCTAAATCCTAGGGTGGCTCCATTTTAGGTGACAAACATAGTAGCTCTTCGACGGTCATATCTCCCATTCTTTCAACTACTTACTTCATCACTTCTTCTTTGTTATCTTTCACCAAGTTCTCAATAATCTACTCCTTAAATATCTCAAACCTAGGAACATCTTCACAACAATGTTGATAGATTCTTTACACCAAGATAATACTTTCCTTCTCCTTCCCTAACAAATCTTTCACTCAAAAGTCCTACTCTTCCTAGGGACTTCCTCTTCGCCTTTTCCTTCTTCCTTGCTCTTTTGTTATTAGATCCTGTCATAGTATAACCTAATCATGTTGCATTGTCTTGAGTTTTGAAATCTGGGAGTTTTGGACTTTCTTGCTCACTCTTCCCCAATCCATGTCTAAGCTAATAATTCATATTTTTCATCATCTTTACAACTCTTGGAGCCATCTCAATTCCATCAAATATTCCAACCACTTGAAAACCTAGAGGAGCACACACTTGCTTTTAATTATCAAGTATTACTACCACAGCCTTATAAGTTCCAGCTTCTATAGTCACAACTTCTCCTTCATAATGGAATTTTATCTTCTGATGCGCAGTTGAGGGTACTCCTCCCAAGGCATGAAACCATAGTCTACTTAATAAAAAGGTATATGTAACAGGGATGTCTAACACAGTAAAATCAATAATAGGCTCTACATGTGCTATTTTAGCCAGAGCTTGGAATGTGCCCTCCACGTTCCTCATACTATCGTCATAAGCTCTGATTATAAGATTTGAATTTACTAAGTTATCAACCTTCAAACCTAAGTTAGGAAGAATTTTTAATGGGCACACATTAATAGTAGAACCATCATCCACCATTGCATAATTGGCTCTTTTCCCTCTTACTTCAGTTTGAATAAACAGTGCTTTACTATGATTTCTACCCTCCAAAGGTAAATCTTCTTCTAAGAATGTTATCAAACCATGCTTCTTCTTTGTGACTTTTGCAACCCTGGCTTTAAGTGCAGCAGTCGTCTCAATATTCATCTCTATTAAAGCTTTGATAAAAGCTTTCCTATGACTGCTTGAATGCATCAACAATTCCAAAATTCTTACATTTGCCTTAGCCTTCTTAAGCTACTCTAAAATTAGATCTTCCTTTTGCTCATCTTCTATCTTTGCATCATCAGCTTCCTCTCTTTTTATAGCTTTCATAATTTTCTTTTCAACTGGCTTGTAGTTCTTGCCACTTCTAGCAACATGTTTATCTTAGGGTCATCATTCCATACATCCAAACCCCTAAGATTCTCTTCATCAAAGTCATACTAGATATCAATAACTCCAATAACTAAATCTTTCTTCCCATCCTTCCATACCTCAACTGTGCATGTTTCCTTTCTACTTAACTTCTCAATGTCAAGCCTACCTATATGCTGACCTAATAGATCTTCAACCCCTTCTTAGGACTATTCAAGAGTTAAAGATTCTTCATTCTTTTCATTCAGGTCATCATCTTCGAACTTATCACCCCATCCCATAGGCATAATTTCTTTAAAAAATGTCACCATAAGCTGGCTTAGAATAAAATACTTTACAATCAAATTTTCCTGAAGGATGGTCTAATAAATCTTCAACTCCCCCTATGGTTGTTTAGGAGTTTTAGATTCTTTCTCTTTTTTTACTGGCTCATCATCAAACTCATCACCCCATCCAATGGTCATGATTGATTCAATGGGAATATCAGTAGATGGTGGCTTAGAATAAAATACCTTGTAATCAAACTTGTCAGAAGGTATCAAGAGAGGCATCGGGAGATTTCTCATTGTCTTTAAGGTTTAGGTCCTCAAAGGAGCTTAGTACTTCCTCTTCACTAACTCCTTAATTAATCATCATGGTGGCTGGGGGTGGAACATTTCAGCAGTCTAGGCAAGGGTTATTTTTAGTGTTTAAGTTTGGATTTGATTTTTCAGGGTCTATGATTTTTCCAGAGTCTATGAGGTTTTGGATTTCATGTTTAAGGCAAATGCAAGTATCTGTAGAATGGCCAACAACTTGGTGAAACTTGTATTAACTGTTTGGGTCATAACTTGTGACATTTGGGTTTGGTGGTTTAAAAAAGGTTAACAGTCTAAACAAGCCTTTTTGTATTAAATGTTCTAGGACTTTAGAAAGGGGCTGGTTAAAGTTTAAGAATCTCCTAGGTTATTGGACTTCATGTACTTCCACAACTCAATTAGTACTTCCTTGTTGTGTGCCCCCAATTGGGTAGTTTTGGGTTCTAGTGCTTCTAAAGCTTTTCTTATTCTCACTTTCAATCTCTTCAGCTTACAAACCATCATTATAAAGGTCCATAAAAGTCTTAGGGTTCATTATTTACCACCTTTCAACCAAATTAGGTAACATATTACCAACTATCATCCTAACTTGATATTTCTTAGCCAGCTTATATTTTATTAATCCTGCCTTATTCATGAATCTAGTAAGGAAATCAGAAAATGATTCATTAGGTTTCTACTTAGTCAATTCCAAATCCTTAATTGATACTTTTAACCTAGTTTTATAATCATACTGTTTTAAGAAAGCAGTACATAATTCTCTCCAATAAGCCTGGATAGATTTTTCTAACCCATAGTACTAGTTCACATCCATTACCTCCAAGGATAATAAAAAAAACTTAGTGATTACTACCAATGGGGCTTTAGTGGTGCTTAAAGTTCTTATATACTGACTAAGGTGGATCCTTAGATCTCCAGTTCCATTAAACTTCTGTAACTAGAGCATTTTAAATTTCTTAGGCAATTTACCCCTTCCATTTACAACATATTATCAAAATCAAATGAGTATCCTATGCCTTGTCTTCTTATCAGTTCCTCTATCTTGGACATTTTCTAAGTCAGTGCTTGCATCTACTTAGACTCATAATCTTAGACTAGTTCAAGTAATTCCCTCTTTGCTTTCTCTGCCATGTAGTTCTCAACGTCTTCAAGCTTCACTTTAGTAGCAAGTGGGTTTCTAGTAATAGGTTGGCCTCCAACATTATCAATAAGAGTAAGAGCAATAGGTGCAAGTGCATGAGCAATAGGTAAAGCATTTTCAGCAAGTGGAATAGTTATAGCACTAGGTGCTTATTCAATTACAGGTGGTGGAATAGTAGCAGTAGGTGGCATTAATCTAACTAAAGCTTATCTCAATTCATCTTGCATCACGGCTCTCATATCATCCATCAAAGCTCCCTTAATGTCTTATAAGGTCTAATTTCCTCCTTATTGTTGTTCCATTTATGTTTACTTGGTTGGAATTCAGCTTCCAAGTAAAGTGATTTAATAGGACTATTCTTTAAACTTTAAATGATCTTTTTAGTTACTGATCTCAGACTTAAATTGGTTCTCACTAGTCTGCCACCTTTTCATTCCTAAATACATGAAGACCTAAATGAATCTATGATGGATGCAAAACAAAGTGTTAGCATGATGCATGAAGCATATGTATGCATGTATGCATAATGCACGTGCCATGCAACAAGTAGCAAGTAACAAGTAACAATCAAGTATGCAATATCCTTCCAACCTTATTCCTACTACACATGTATTTAATGGTAAGCTTTTTTCCTAGGATTTTTTGTCTTGGCCTTAATATCAATAAGGGATGTTAAGAACCGACATGCATGCTAAATCTCTCAAAGTAATTAAAGCATAGAAATAACATTTTTAAGTATAAAGGTGTAGCTTAATCTTTATTAGCCCAAATTGGATCCAAAAGTATGGGCTTGGGCTTTTATAAATAGAAATATCTCATGGCAATAATCATAAGAAATTTGGGTCAATCCTAAGGGGAATAACTAGGCTATTATATGTGGTTAAGTTTGGTAAAAAGTCAAGGTTCTTTTAGCAAGTTGCCCTCCTTTAGGACTTGAGTTATAAGCCAAGGTCAGAGGGGCCTAGCATCCTTTACCAACTCGAGAGAAGACTATCCCCCTTTAGGACATGGGTTATAGACTTTGGTCAGATTAGCTTGATAATTTCTCTTGGACCAAGTTCAGGCTAAGAGTGATGGTTAGCCAATCTATAACTCTATGAAGCTAGTGGAATCATGGAATCATAAACCAATGCCATCGGTTTATAAGGACATGAAAATGAATGCAAGAATAAAATAATTCTAAAGAACACAAGTAGAATTAGTATCTCTTATCCCTAGTAGAGTCGCCATTGTAGATGACAAGGTTTAGTGCGGGCCTAAGATTTTACCAACTATGACATTATTTGAGCTCAAGGCTCTAGGAAGCATACTACTATATCATAAAAACATGGCGTGGAGATGAGGAGTGGCCACCCAGGGTAATAACTAGGACAAATTAAAAGTGGTGGTATTCGATTCTCTAAAAGAAATACAGCATCTCAACTAGGAAATTCTGGGAATGGAATACTAACTTCTTTTAGTCTCATGTTCTTTAAAATTAGTTTATGAATTACTATCTTATTCTCTAATTACATGCAATTTCATTTTAAACCCTAATTATCATTCATCTAACTCCATGACAATTGATCATTAAATAGCACATAAAAAACTGCATTTATATAGAGCCAAACATCCCTAAGTCAATCTAAACTATGTTAATTTTATTTAAAGTTAGCTAAGTCTACATGTTTTATTTACAAATGAAATGGAAAACTTAAGGTAGGCCTACATTTTAATAAATTAGTGAGTTTATGTCTGCCAATTTTTAATTGTAAAGAAATGGGCCTAAATCTATTAATTTTATAGGAATAAATGGGATTTAATTGGATTTAATTAATGGGCCTAATGTTAATTAATTTTGGCTTAAAAGAAAATGGGCCTACATCTATTTATTTTAAAAGAAATGTTTTAACAAGCTGAGCTAAGTCTAAATCAAATTTTTAATTAAACTAAAAACAGGCCTAAAGACTAAATTAACCTAGATTGACCTAAATTGATTTTAAAATTAATTAAAACCTAAAACCATTTTATAGCCTACTAATTAAGTGAATTGGACCTATTGTGGGCTTGGGGCCCAAAACGAATAAAAAACATAAAACAAAAAAAAATCCAAATAACAAAATAAATAATCAAACAAAAGCATTAACACATGATTTCTAACCCTAAATTAATTACATGAAATTCTAATTAAATAAAGCCACCATATATTTTAATTAGGATTTACCAAATTGAACATAATTTACTAATTAATATATTAAGAACACAAAAAGTAAATATTTCATTATTTCCACTATTGAGCCTATTACAACTTATGCAAAAAATTAATTAATACATGCCTAAATAAATTAAAAAACACAAACAATAATAAAAATGAATAAAATTAAATTAAACTTAAAAATCTATGTTAAAATCTATAGATTTTCTATCCATGGCATACCATGGATCTTCATATTCTCACCAATTCAATCACAACTCTCATCATAGCCATAAAATATAAAAAAAATAAACAACAGAGAGAAATCAGTAAATAATCTATAATAAAATAAAATAAAAAGGAAAAAAGTAGAAAAAGATGATTTATGGATGTAGAGTTGTTGATTACTCCTTAAAAGAAGGATTCACCATTGGAAATTGATCTCTTGATTAATTTCGGCTTCAGGACTAGAAAACTATCTATTCAAAACCAAAACCACGTCTTTTTTAAAAGCTTTTTAACTCTCTGGATTTTTTCTTCAATACTTTTTTTTCATTCTTAGTAAACTTCTTTTTTTTCAAAGTTTTTTTCCTCTCTGCCTTTTTAAAAACTCTCACTCCTTTTTTTTTTAAATGAACAACCCCTCTGCTTTGTAATCCAAATGCCCTCTAGAGAAAAACCTCCTCAACCTTTTTAAAATCCAAGAGATTATCTAATTTTTCTTTTATTATTAAAAAATAGATAAATATACTACGTGCAAAAACACATAAAAGTATATTTATCTGATTTATTTATGTATTTATTTATTTTCTTATTATTTCTAAACCAATCACAAATTAAATAAAAAAACTTTGCCTATTGGAATTATAGAAATTCAATTGGATTTTTGTATTTCCAATCGAAATTCTGTAATTCCAATCGGAATTGCAGAACTCTGATCGATTTTTTGTAAAACTGATCAACCTTTTTTTAACTTTTAATTGCAAAAAGGCCCTTGAAGAAAATTCAATTTTTCAATTAAACCCACAAAAAACTTTGCAATTTAGTCCTTAAAATTCACAATCAATATTTGTATATCAATTTTGATCAAATTTTCATCATAGGAGCTCTCATCACATCTATACATTAATGCATCCTAAAATTAGGTGCTTACAGTGGTCAAGGTTGTAGTGGAACAATGAATGGGGAGTCAAAATGCAGCACATGTCTAAACACTTCATAGATGCATTGATTACACATAACATAACATAGCATTTTACTAATTTTTATAGAGATCCAAGGAAAGAACTAAGAATAGAAGTTTGGACAAAAATCAGAGATCTAAATCTCAAATTCAACACTTCATGGCTTTTAGTGGGAGATTTCAACTTTTGCCTCTCCCTATATAAGAAGAAAGGAGGTCTTTATCTTAACTTAAGCCAAATTAATTCCTTTAAAAGCATCATTGAGAATTGCCAATTAGTAGATCTAGGCTTCAACAGTGAAAGGTTCACAAGGCATAATAAGCAATCAGGGGAGAGGAATGTTCAAGCTAGGCTTGATAGAGTTTTAAGCAATGTTGAATGGAGACTTTTATTTAATTACGCTGAAGTCATTCACAAGTCCTTCCTCGGCTCCGATCATCAACAAGTAATAATGAATTTGAATGACAAAGCTAATTTTCATAGACGAAGTTTCAAATATGAGGCTAAGTAGGAGCTAGATCCTTAATGAAAAGACCTTTATTTTACAGTGTTAGAATCCAATTAAGCTTTAAAAGGGGTTAACTAGGACTTTTGAGTAAAAAATTTAAAATCTTAAATTTGATTTGATCAAATGGACCAAAAAGAAGGGAGGGAATTGTTTGCAAAGGATAAGAATTATTAAAGGCAAGTTCGAGGATCATGTGATTAGCGAATTTAATGATCAACAAAAAGAAGAAAATAAGTAGCTTAACAATGAGCTCAAAAGGTTGTATCACCAAGAAGAAACTAATTAGCAATAAAGAGCACATGTTCAATGTTTGAAAGAGAGAGATAAAAAAACGAAATACTTTTAGCTAATAACAATTCAAAGAAGACAAAGGAAACAAACAAAGAAAATTAGAACTAAGGATAGTGTTTGGATTTTAAAACACGATAAAATATGCAAGGAAGTTGTGCTGCACTTCAAGAAAATATATGAAGATGACGATTCATGAAACTTAGACAAAGTACTTCAATGGGTTCCTTATGTGGTTTCTAATGAAATGAAATAAACTCTTACCAAAGAAGTAAGCAACTTGGAAATCCAACAAGTAGTGTTCTCGATGAGACAATTAAAATCCCCTAACACATATGGTTTCTCAAGTTCCTTTTATCAAAACCATTGGGAAGTGATCAAAGAAGATGTTGCTAGAATGGTTAGAATGGTTAGGGAATTCTTCACTACTAGAAAAATACTCAGGAAAGACAACTTTACCCTTATTGCTTTAATTCAAAAAAAATATTGGCCTTAGTCTTTTAATGAATTCAGGCCCATTAGTTGTTGTAATTATAACTTCAAAATCATATAAAAAATATTGGCCAACAGAGTCAAATCTTGGCTCCCTACTATAATCTTACGTAATCAAACAACGTTCATGAGTTGGAGGAACATCCAAGACAACATTGTTATCAACAACAAGGTAATGCCTGCCTTGTAGATTTAAAGGTAAGACAGGTTACTTTGCTTTAAAACTCGTGTTAGTTTTCTTAAAAAAACTAGGTTTTCACCCTTCTTAGATTAATTGGATAGTGGAATGTGTGACCACTATTACATTTTCTATTCTTGTTAATGGTGCTACTACTAAATTTTTTTTCTCCACATCGAGGCTTAGGTAGGGAGACCCCGTTTCATTGTTCTTGTTCATAATAACTGTTGATATGCTCTCTCAAATGCTTTTTAGGAACTTTAATCTTGGCAAATTCATGGAATTAAAATTACAAGGCATTCCTAAGGATTTTGCATTCTTTCTTTGTTGATGACTTTGTCATTTTTAGTAAAGGAAAGTTCGAGGAAGTCCTAATGATCAAACAAATTCTCAATGATTATTTTAAAGCATATGGAGAAAATTAACCTCCACAAATCTAGAATTTTCTTTAGTAAAAACACCTCAACCACCTTAAAGGATGCCATTTGCAGTGAGTTCCAAATCCAAGAATCTAAATATTTAATGAGATATCTAGGCTTTCTAGTGGAGTAGGAAAAGATAAAAAGAATGATGTACAATTTTCTGATTGATAGAATTCAGGATCGAATTCAGACATGGAAAAGTAAATTTCTCTCCCAAGCTGGAAGAGAGATAATGATTAAAGTTGTTATCCAGGCAATTCCTTCTTATATTATGTCGGTAATTAAGCTTCCCATAAATATAATTGTTCAAATTGAGAAGACTATAAGAAGCTTGTAGTGGTCTCAAAAAATGGAAGACAAAAGAATTCATTGGGTGAAATAAAAGAAATGATGAATTCCAAAGCTGCAAAAGGGATGGATTTTAGAGACTTGAGTCTTTTCAACACTGCCTTGCTTGGCAAAACGTGTTGGAGGTTAGTTCAATTTCCAAAATCTTTATGTGCTTAATTACTAATAGGCATCTACTTTCCTTTTTCTTCTTTCTTTAGTTCCAAACAAGGATCAAAGCCATCTTGGATATGGTCTTAATTTACTTCAAGGGAGGGAAATTATACAAAAGGGTTGCAAACGGAATGTAAACTCTAGTGATAAGATTGATGTCTAGAATGATCATTGCATCTCATTACTTCCAAATTTTAAAATTATCTCAGCAAAGCCATTTAGAAGCAATTTTCACCTAGTTAGAGACCTTATTGATCAAAATTTAAGTCAATGGAATGAGATGAAGTTGTAGTCTCTTTTTACCTTAGAGGAACAAAAAGCCATCAGATGCATATTAATTTCAAAATCAAGAGGGCAAGATAGAATGGTTTAGCACCTAAACAGAAGAGGCATTTACTCGATAAATATGGCTATAAACTCCTCAAGAAATATAAGAATCAGCTTAATCATGCCCCTGCCTCGTCCACTTTAGTAATCTTAAAATCATCCTTTTAGTACTTTATCTAGTCTCTAGCTATTCCTCTAATGGTAAAACACTTCTTGTGGAGATATGTTAAAAATGTTATCCCCACTAATTTTTCATTGAAAACTAGATGTAAATAGATTAATGAGACTTGCCCTCATTATTATAGTCATCTGGAATTCGTTGAACATTTACTTTTTCTTTGTCGGCATTCTCACATGGTTTGGCTTGCGTGTTCACTAGGATACTATCCTAGTGATATTAGTTTTGGAAGCTTGGCATCTTAGTGGAAGATATCTACTATATGTTCAGGTCAGCGGACTATTTGGAAATGTTAAACTTAGTGGTAGGAATATGTTAGCACATATGGAAAGTAAGGAACTCATTTATTTTCAAAGGGTAACTAGAAGATCCTCAACAAAAAATTATAAAAATAAATAGATGGTGGAGAGATATGCAGTTTTTGGAGAATAACAGCTCTAATCTTAGAGTAATGCCAACCAACCAAACACAAGTTCATAGTTGGTCTGCCCCTCAACAAGGAGTTTAGAAGGTAAATTGTGATGCTTTTTTCAATCTTTCAACAATGTCAGTGCAGTGCGCCTATATTTACAGAGACTTTGGTGGAGGAATAAAGCACCTGTCCACTAAAAAAATGAGCTGACATTTAGCTTTGCAAGCGGAAGCCATCACAATTAGAGAAGCTCTAAAATTTATTGTCAAATACCTAAACCATAATATAGTTCTCGAATCTGATTGCCTAGAAATTGTCCAGATCACAAAACACAAAGGAATCTCAATAGCCTGGGATACAAATGTTGTTTTGAGGATATTTTGATCTTGTTACTTCATAAGAGTAACATTCAAGTTTCCTAAATTCCCCGAAGTCCTAGTAAAGCAATAAACTAGCTCTCTAAGCAAGATTCATACCTTTCCTTTTCTAAAAACAAGTTTAATGTTCATCCAGAGTTACTTTCAATTGTAAACTCTGATATCCAATGTATTCCTCCTTATTAATTAATACAATTGCTTGTTCAAAAAAAAAAAAGGAAAAGCTTGAGCATAACCTTGAAGTGCTAATAAAGCAACAGACTAGCTCTGTAAGCAAGATTCATGCCTTACCTTTTCTGGAAACAATTTTAATGTTCATTCAGAGTTACTTTCAATTGTAAACTCTATATCCAGTGTAATCCTCCTCATTAATTAATTAATACAATTGCCTGTGCAAAAAAAAAAAAGGAAAAACTTGAGCATACCTTAAGGCTTCTTTGCTTGCCTTAACTTTAGCTTTAATTACTAAATGAGTATAGAATTTTTTTCGATGCCATATGGATAACTCAACCCCTATAATCCCTGTAAATGAAAGTTGATTTCCTCCTTAATGAATCTTAGGGGTGTTTGGTTCGTACTTCAGAATTAAAATCGAAATGGAAAAGTATGGAAAAAGGAATGCAAATTTAAAAAAAGTGTTTGGTTTTAGTAAAAAATGATAATGGAAATGAGAATCAAATATCATTTAACAGCTAAAATTTCTTGGGTGGAGATTTTGCACTCCACCTATTGATTTTTGCACTCTATTTATACTTCTTCAAAATCATAAATTACATAACTATCCTGTATTGAATGTTTTTATTCTTTTATTAATTGTAATTACTAAACTATCATTTTTTCTCATTTTCCTTCCAAATTCATTGTTTGATGTTTAACATTTTAAAACTACTTGTAATTGAGTTTGAAAGTGCCTTAGAGAGGGTGAATAAGGCTATTGAGGATTTTAGAAAAATAAAATCTATTTTAAGGAATTGAGCAAAAATTAAAAGAGAATAGAGTAGGAAAAACAATGAACACAATGATTTCAGAAGTTTAAATTCTCAACAATCTTATGTCTCTGCCTAACTTATCTCCAAAATTAAGATTTTCAATCTCACACAATCTTATTCACAAGATTGAGATTACACAAGAATTTGAGACTCGCTCTTCAACCTTACGATCATGAGTTTCTAGGTTCACTCTTAAACTAATTCTCAAGTGTTTTAATGGCTAAACACTTAAACTAATTCCTTTATAAATAAATCTCACTCACCTTCTAATCTATCTCAAGACTTAGATGAAGTAGAAATTATATTTCTAACACACAACTATAACTCTCACAATCATTAATGAAACTAAGAATGAATTAATTGAAAATTTGAGTGTTTTGATGAATGTTAAGATAAAAAATTTAAATAAGCAAGTGTTTTAACTTCAATTGAGCTATATGAGCAATTTATATAGATAAACAACTCAAAAATATGATTGTTAAAGGCATTGACTGTGTCTCCAAAGTCTTCCAAACATCCTTGAGTATTTTTCTAACTTTTGCAGTCGAAATATCGCTCACAATCGTGAGGGTAGCATCCTAGCTCGTGAGGGTCAATTTAAGGACCATTGGAGTTTGAAATTTGCTTATTTTTTCCCGTTTTGAGTTGTCTAAATTGCCCTCACAAGCTGCTCATGACCGTGAGTGACGCTCATGAGCAACACTATCCAAAACAGTTGAAACAACTTAAAATGGGCACCCAAAAAGGATAGTTTGTGATTAGCTTGTGATCGACACCCGAGATGCTCATGAGGAGATATTTATATAAATCCAAAAAATGATTTTTCTTTACTTCTTTTGCATCAATTAATTTAGACACTTGCATTAATTCGTGTGTTTCATAAAATAAATGTTAAATACTCTTTTAAGAAGTATTTTAACATTTTTAAATTTGAACTCTTATATTTTATAATCGATAAACTTCCTTCACACTTAAATAAAATCAAAATCATTATAATTTAAATTGCTCGTTAGAGTTTAAAATTAAAATTCTTATTATACAAATGGTCAACATAATTTTTTTTTTTTTGCATTAATAAAGTTTAATATAGTAAGTTTTTTTCAAGTACTCTTTTTAACTTATATTGATTGTCAAATTTTCACCAATTATAGCAAATAATAGATTGTCTTTATTTTTATTTTTTTATGAAGATGGTTTTTTAAATATTATATGCACATAATTTTTTTTTTATCATCATTTTTTAAAAAATAATTTAAAAATAAAATTATGTGATTAAAAAATCATTATAAAAATTCAACAATATTTTATTATATAAAAAATATTCATAAATTCAGTGGATAGAGCTAAAATTAATTTACAGGTTATTTAGATTAAATATATTTCAGCAAATACTCTAATTAAATTATACTACAAAAAGTCTTATGTAATAAAAAAAATATATCACTTACTTTTCTATTATTAATATGTTATAAGACTTGCCTTCAAAATTTGATATAATAGTTAATGAAAAAATAAACATTCAAACTAAGAGTAATTGTGTCTTATAACTCCAAAAAATAAAAGAAACGTAAAAATAAATGTGTAGAATGTAAAAATCCCCACCCATCCTTTTGTGAAAAATATTTCTATAATTTTTTTTTTTTGGGAAGGTCTTGCCTAAAAATCTGCCTACTTTTTATAAAAATTTAAC
Source organism: Mallotus nudiflorus (assembly GCA_947683625.1). Lineage (NCBI taxonomy): Eukaryota > Viridiplantae > Streptophyta > Magnoliopsida > Malpighiales > Euphorbiaceae > Mallotus > Mallotus nudiflorus. The sequence goes on along the minus strand of CANTUR010000785.1, from coordinate 842,161 downwards.
ATTATAATTGTGTATTATAAAATATCTTTAAAATATTTATTTATAAAAATATTATTATAACTTTTATTTTAAATTATTTACTACCCTTAAAGGAAAGATGCATCTCAGCTCAGTAGTTCGGTTCTCCAACACCCGTACGTACAACACCCTTTCACTCCTCACACTAACAAGAAGCATGGCCTCTTAAATTCCTTCGGATTTCACAAGAATGTATATGAAAAATCACTATCTTACTCTAAATTTCTCGACTGCAACACAGAAATAATCAAAGATGTTCTCAAGGCATCGAGACAAAAAAATTTCATGATGCCCTCTTATAATGTAAACCAAAGGTTTCCACGCACACCAGCTGTAACTTCAAATATGGTACCAATTCAGCTTTAAACACACAATCAATCAAAGTTCATAACAAGCAAATTACCAACATTCAAGTTTATACATGATAAACATTCAACTACGTTAATCAATCAATTAGTTTCAGACATCCAAGGAAGGATAAAACAGCACAAGCTCTCAAGCCTGGCGAAGGCGAAAGCTCTTAGGCGGCCACTGCGAATGTTTTGAGAAACAAGCCTTTGGATTTGTCATCATCAACATATTTATTAGCTCAAAATGCACAAACATAGTACAAGACTTCCAAAATTGAAAGACAAACAAAGCATTTTATCAGCAAATTCAAGCAATAATTTCGAATGCAAAGATTGCACAAGTTTAAAAAAAATATTGGAGACACAGCAAGCCAAGTGACCACTACATAACTTGATTAAAAACCACAAAATCGAAAATATCATCAAGAAAATCTTTTTACTCCTGCCAAGAATAACCAATTTATTAACATCATAATGGACCGTGAATTTACTACCAATTTTAAGAATTTCTATCTGAAACAAACTGCATTGCATCATAAGAAAAGAACTAATATCATCCCACAAAACTTTTGGGTCTGACTAATAACAATTACTCTAGAGTTTCAGACATCCAAGGAAGGATAAAGCAGCACAAGCTCTCAAGCCTGGCGAAGGCGAAAGCTCTTAGGCGGCCACTGCGAATGTTTTGAGAAACAAGCCTTTGGATTTGTCATCATCAACACACATTAACAAAAAAAAGGATTCAAATTTGAAAAAAAAATTGAAGGATTTAAACAAACTAACCAAAACGAAAAAGCACAAACCATCACATCACATCACAGCACATTCACATTGAGAATTAAACCCTGATAAAAACATTGAGGATCAACCCAGCATATAATTACTCCCGACGACAGAGGAAATGAAGCATATTCCATCCTTAAATGATCAGCAAAAAACCCAAAATGACAAAAAAATTGCCGACAAAGTGAAGGATGGACTAAATTTAAATATTAGGGACCTGTTCATCCCTAAAGCACTCCAAATCCTGCTAAAGGGGGCAGACGTGTAGTCCCCAATTGAAGAACAAAAAAAAACACCCTAGAAATTTAGCTTAGAATATCAAATCAAAGACCAACAAACAATTAGCAGATGATTTCTACTAAAAATTAAACATTACAAAAATACATATATAATAATTTGACAGTAAAATCAAAAGCAGCAACCAGAAAACGCAAATGAAATTTGCAGGAGAAGAGGGCGGCGCCATTGTTATATAGGGCAAGCTTTGGATTTTAGGGTTTTGGAGTTTATAAGGTTTTGTATGATGGACGGCTGTGATTTGTTGGATGGAACTATCTAGATGTGTTAGTTTTTTAGAAATTTGGGTTGGCCTTAAAAGTTTTTAGGATAAATCTACACTCATAGAATCTAGTCCAATGTTTTTAGCTACAAAAAAATAAAAGATTAGTGTAACTCTAGAGATTTAGAGATAAATTGTTTTGGAGGGAACAACCATTGTAAAAAGTCAACATCTATATATTTTAAATTAGAATAATTATTTATGTCGTGGATAGCAATAGTAATATCACAAATTTACTAAAAGTCTCCCTTTTATTATGTCACAATCTATGACATCAATCACTATCCCTAAAACTAAATGTCTACATGTATGCATTACAAGTGTAAAGTCGACGCATATCTCAATAAAATACTTCCTATTGAACTATATATCATTATGTATCAATGCTAGCTCATATATATATATATATATATATATATATATATATATATATATATATATATATATATGGGTGTTCAACTAACCAACTGACTAAGTTTGCCAAACCGAACCAACTTGGAACTAAAAAAATAGCTCGCTCTCCAAATTAGATTAAAAGGCGGTTTGGTTTGAGGAGGGACACATTTCATAAGTTTAGTTGGCGATTCAGGGCGATGGTTCAAATAACTGAACCACCTGAACTTCTGATACGTGAAATGACATCGTTTTAAATTAAAGGTTTTTCAACCCTACATATAAATACTCATCATTCTATTACTACCTCATTTTACAACTGCCTCTCCGTTTCTCCTAACCTTAGTGTCTCTATGTTTACTCTCAAAATCTCTAACCCTAGCCGCCTCCAGTTCCGATCTTCAACCTCTCAAATCTCCATCTTCTCGAAACCCTAGCCGCTCTTTATTTCTCTCAACCTCTCTAACCCCTCATCTCTTGCCTTCGTTTCATATTTAACCTCGCATCTAGCCATAACTCCTGTTGTTATATCGTCTATATGTATTCTATGTTCTCCTCTTCTACATTTCCAAAGATATGTGCTTAAGATCAATAAATCATTGATCTCATGGTCTGTGTTGTCATTTCCCTAATGATTTGAGATCAATAGATAATTGATTTGTGTTCTCTCTCGTTTTCTTTGTTTTGATTTGTGTAAGTTGAGTGACCTAACTATTTTGTGTTCTTTGTTTTTTGGTTATTTTGAATCATATATCTTTGAGATCGTTTTATAACTTCAATCATTTTTTGGTTATTTTAAATCATAAATCGTTTGAGATCGTAAGGTAGAAGCTTTAAAGAATTTATTTGATCTGTGAATGGTGGAAGCTATCTATTAAGATCTCAGTAATATAAAATCTCTACTACAAATCGACGCTTGAGAAATTGTAACATAGGTAATAAAATAATTTTTTAAAAAATATTTTGAAGATTTGGAAAAATTTTGTTTTTTACTTATTTTATTTTAAAATATGGAAAAAATTTTATTTTTTATTAGTTTTTTTTAAGATGTGGAAAATATATATTGTTTTTAAACTTTTATACACTTTGAACATGTGTTAAAATTAAAAAAAATTTGATTTTTTTTACTTATTTTATTTTATGATCTTAATAAAAATATAATTTTTGTTAATTTTATTTTACAATTTAAAAAAAATATATTATTTTTAAACTTTTTATACACTCTATGAACATGTGTTATTCTATTTGATAATGTGTTTTATTTTTTCCAGACATTAGTCTGTGCTTGATTTTATACGTTAAATTTAAAGTTTCAATTTATAAATTTAATGTGCTATTATATTTTGTGAAACTATGATTGATAATGTGTTTTCAAAATTTGTGAATTTGAAAATTTAATATGTTTTGAAGCTATATGAATTGATGTGTTTATTTAATATGTTTTATTCCAAAGTTATCTGTGCTTGATTTGTAAATTGTGTTTTTTCTTTTATGAATATATAATTGATTTTTAATTTATGTTTTTCCTTATAAAGTTTGTGAATCTGTGATTGATTTGTGATTTGTGTTTTTTATTTTGCTCGATTTCTAATACTTATGTGTTGGGTTTGACCTAGATGGATAATGTTGGTGGTGGTGGTATCACTACCAACAGTAATATTGCTTATGATGCTAATGGTACTCAAACAGACAAAGGCCCACAAACCGTGGAAGCTTCTAAAAATTCTAAGTAGCCACCACAAATAACTCAAAAATCAAAGAAAAGAAATGATCTTGAACATAAATCACCTGCCTAGGAACACTTTGAGGAAATTAAAAATGCAGCAGGAGTTGTGATTCAAGTGAGGTGCATATACTATGCTAAGGTAATTAATGCTCACTCTAAGAAACATGGCATATCATTTATTAGGAATCATATTTTTACTTGTTACCCTTATGAAAAAAACACTAGACAGAAATTGTTGATACTTCAACTTGTGCACATGGTGGAAGCTAAAAGCAAAGAAACCATAAGAGCTCTAGGAACTTAGAAATTTAATCAAGAGGTAATTAGAAAGTGTCTTGCACATATGATAATTGTAGATGAGTTGCCTTTTAAATTTATGCAAAGGGAGGGGTTTAAGTAATTCTTACATCTTGCATGTCCTATATTCAAATTAGCTTCTAAATCTACTTTGACTAAGGACTGCTTTGATGTGTACTTGAATGAGAAGCAATCTTTAAAGCATTTCTTTAGAAATCATTGTCAAAAGGTGAGCATTACCACTAATGCATGGACATCTATCCAATGAATAAATTACATGTGCATAACTGCTCACTTTATAGATGATCAATGGAAGCTACATAAGAAAATTATCTTATTTATACCTATTAATCTCACAAAGGTGAGTATATTGCACAAGCATTGGATAATTGTTTACTTGAGTGGGGACTTAGAAACATATTCACTATAACAATAGATAATACCTCATCTAATGATACAGCCAAAAGGTATTTAAAAAAGAAAGTCTTAGGTTGGGGTGTTAGTGAAGTTAGATGTAAATACTTACACATAAGGTACATTGCTCACATATTGAACCTGATTGTGCAAGATGGGTTAAAAGATATTAGTAAGGCTGTAAAAAAGGTCAGAGAATGTGTTAGGTCTGTCAGAAATTCACAAGCAAGACTTAAGAAATTTAAAGAATTTGCTAAGTTAGTTAGCATAAGTCTAAAGCATGTCTTTCCCTTGATGTCCTAACAAAGTGGAATTCCACCTATTTGATGCTAAAAACTACTTGTGTTTTTTAAGAAGCTTTTTAAAAATTTTGATGAATAAGAGTCATCATTTAGATATGATTTAAAGGATTTTGTGCCTAATTACTTTGACTGGTTGTCTATTAACAAAATGGTTGATTTGCTGAAAGACTTTTATGACATTACTTTGAGAGATTCTACTTCTCATTATGTGACTTCCAATACCTTATTTTCTAAAAAATTTTATTTATACTGCTTCTTAAATGAGTGGAAGCTTTTGAGTGACTTAAATGTCAGAACAACAGGCTTGAATATGATATAAAAGTTCAAAAAATTATTGGGGTGATCCTGATAAAATGAATAATTTGATCTTTATCTCTTCTGTTTTGGATCCTCGAGACAAACTTGAGTACATGTCATATTCTTGATGTCAAATGTATGGACCTATTGTTGGTGAAAGCTTGTCTCATTTTGTAAGAAACTCCCTCTCTAAATTGTTTGCTGATTATGTGGCTTGTTATGCTCAAACTGACTTTGCTTCTCAATCTTATGTTTTTTCTTTTACAAATTCTGTGAAACCTGTTTTTATATTGAAAGCAAGATTTAAGCAATATAAATTAGATTGTGGAATGGGTGGAAGCAAAAAGTTTGATCTTGAAATATACTTTACTAAGTCTATGTTAGAAGAATAGGGGGAATTAGATCTCCTAAGATGGTGGAAATTAAATTCTAAAAGGTTCCTTATACTCTCTAGAATGGCTAGGGATATTATAGTTGTTCCCATCTCAACTATTGCTTCAAAATATGCTTTTAGCATTAGTGGTAGAGTGTTTGATGCCTTTAGGAGTTCATTAACTTTCATTAACTCCTAGGGTTGTGGAAGCTTTAATTTATTCTCAAAATTGGCTTAAAGTTAGTAAAGATGATATTTCAGTTGAGGAGGAGCTCAATGAACTTGAACCTATTGAAAATGGTAAGTATTTAGTCTGTTATTTTATTTTATATTTGTTAATTGTTTGTTGATTATGGACTGATTATATTTTTTATGCATTTTTAGATCTTCCACTTGTGGGTGTTGGTCTATCAACAACACCCACATCATATATCATATGATCTAACTCTATTGGCAGTCCCCTTAATCCTATATAATCATACTGGCAATAAATTAATTCAATATTTATTTATTGTAGTCTTTATTCATCTGATTTATTTTAATTCTTATTTCAGGCTTTAAAACTGCTATCTTCCACTATGAGTCAAAGAATGAGGGGCTCTATTATCTTGGGCGGCATGTTAATGCAACTAGAAAATGTTTCTGCATTCTTGGAAATTTTGAGCTTCTCTTGCATGCATTCCTTACTTGCCTTGCTTGCTTGTCTTGTTTATTGCTTTTGGCTAATTTTTTGAATGTCTGCTGCCTATTTTGCTTGTATTAGCATATGCATATTTGCATTCTTGGCTAGTGCAATGATGAATGCTTCCACCAAATTTTATAACCGTAAGATCAATTGTAAGATCAATTGACTGGTGTAATGATGAATGCTTCCACCAAAAAATAAAACTTTTTTCAAAATATATTTGAACTCTTCACTACTTATGTTTTTTCCTCTCTTTGAAAATTTAATTGTATTTGTATATGCAGTGCTTTAAAATGGATAGAATTCATAGATGATACAATACATACATCTTAATATCTTATTAACGTAAAAATTTATCTTTTTCTTTTTTTTTTTGGTAAAAAAATTTATCTCTTTTTTTAATTTCTTTAGCGACTTTTTTTTTCATATATAACATTTAATCATTATTATATGATTACTATTAAAATATTGAATATGTTAATAATTTTTTATATACCTATATTTTAATGAACCATTTTTTGTAATTTAGTATATTATTTACAATTTATGCTGTGAAAATCTTTTCCTAATAAATTTATTCAATTAATATGGTAGTTAAAATCTTGGCCCCCACCCCACCACTACCGCAAACACTCCCCAACTCAATATCCTAGTTTTGCTCTTGCGTATGTACTAGCACCCTACTTCTTGATCTTCCTGCATTTGCTTGGCATTTTTATTAATCTCATCATTAACTTTGTCTGCTTCCAATTTCATCATAAAATATTTTTGATGAATGCTTATTACATATAAATATATTTTGTCTATTTGTAAATAATATTAATAGTCAAGTCAATATTACAAATCATCAAGTTTGTGAATCTTAGACTAATGATCATAGAGTTTCCAATGACATATGGAGAATCCAAATTTGAATTTTCCATTCTTCATCCTATTTCAATAGTGTTTGGTTACATTGTGTTAAAAAATTACAAACCTTCAAAATAAATAGATTATTGTTTAGTAGTTTTTTGTAGTTATATATTATGTTCAATTCTCAACATAACATTTGGATAAAGGTTTCGAAATTTTTACATTGAATATTATAACTTTACAATATGGTGTGAATGTTCATGTGAATCAATATTTATGCAAGATTTGAATCAAAATAAATTTATATAAATAAAAATTGACGAATTTTTTTTATATTTAGATTATAATTTTTAGAGAATACAAATGATAATATGATATTATTAAAAAATATGATAATATGACAAGAAAAAAGAAAAGAAGAAGAAGGTAAAAGAGAATAATAAAAAAAAAGTAATATTATGAGAAATAAAATTAAAAATTAAAAATTTCATGGGTAAATTTTATTCTTTAAAGTTCAATGAACTAAAATCGTTAATGAACTTTTTTAAAGAAACTATAAGTGTTTTGAAACGGTTACATAAATTATATAAGAGGCAGGCAATAAATGAGCAATAAATGGTGAGAAATGAAGGAAATTATTAAAAAAAAAAATTAAAATTTGTGAGGGATGACTTTATAGGTATTGCATTGATAACCATTATATTACACTTCAGATGATATTAATGTCCTTTCTAGTATAAAAAAAAAAGTGTTACTAAATTCTAACCGTTTAGATTCCTCAAAGTTTTAAGGGTAAAAGGTGCATTTTTGTCCTCAATGTTTTGAGGGGGCTCTGATAAGACCTCTTTCTTTTTTTAACATTTAAACATAAAATTTTTCAAAGTCAACTTTTTAAGCCCCTCTATCTATTTTGGTTCCAACAAACATTTGGCACCGTTTTATAAATGAGTGAAATGGCATTAATGAGCCCCACCAAGTGAAAATGAATTTCTAAAAGTAAGATAAAAAAATAAAAAAATCTAATAAAAAATTATCTCTCTTGACAAACAATTTATCCTATGATATCATTACTTTTTACCATCGCCATCACCATCCAACCTAATTTTAAGATATAATTGTGCACGCATGCAACGAAAGCTTTTATGATGAAAATCTAATCGAGAATTGATCTCTAATGTTGAGTTTTACGATTTAAAGGACTAAATTGCTACGTTCTGTGGATTTAATTACAAAATTATTTTTTAGGGATTTAATTGTAAAAATTAAAAACTTTTGAGGACCTTTTTTGTAATTTAATTAAAAAATAAATGTGGTTGGCCGACATTTAATGCTGACAGACATTATGTAATGCCAATCGACATTATGGGACGGAAATCGGTATTCTAGAATGCCGATTTTCGCTAAAAACTCATTTTTTTTACGCTGAAAATTGATTTTTTCATCATTTCTTAATTTTTTCATTGGTCCAGGACACCACGTGTCCCTACTTGTGCAAGTCTTTGATTTTTTTCAAAACTCTATCTCTTGATTTTGAAAGTTAAAAAATTAAAAACCCAGCGCTTACGTGATCGTAGGGTTAGAGGTTGTTAGGTCTGGCTTTAAAAGCTAAAAGGGAGAGGCTACAGAAACCCTAGAGAGAGAGAGAGCTAGAGAGGCAGAGTCTGTAAAAAAACCTAAAGAAGCAAAGGGGCTGCGAAAAAAAAAACCAAAGAGAGGAAAAAAAAAACCTAATTAGCTACTGCAAAGAAAAAGTGTAGATTGAAAAACACAAACCTTATACTACAGGTTTTAAATCAACAAAAATACGTTCTTTATTTTTAAAAGTCCAGAAAGTCAAGTAAAAAAACAATAGAGTCAATATCAAAATGGTGACAATCCCAATATGAGGGGCATTCAAACAACATTTGCATAGTATCTTCTACTCTTTTTCTTTTTTTTTTATTTGATTTCTTTATTTGATTTTTTCATTGATTCGTTACTGATTATATTTTTTTTTATATTGATGTACTGTGGTGCTCTGGATGTGAGGTTGGTGATGTGAGATTTTGGCAGTATTGAAGAATCCATGGGATCCCATGGACTGAGTTTTGTGAAATCCTGCAGAATTTATGATTTATTATTTTTTGCAGTATTTTGTTCATGGCTTTTATTGGGTTGTTTTTATTTACTTTGGGCCCTAAGCCCACGGTAGGGTCAACCCATTTAATAAATAGGTTTTTAATTAGATTTTTAGGTTTAATTAATTTTAAAATCAATTTAGGCCCATTTTTAGTTAATAAAATTAACTTAGATTTAGCTCCACCCATTAATTTCATTTCTTTAAAAATAAATGGACTTAGGCTCCATTTTTTATTTGAGTTAAAATTAAATTAGACTTAAGCCCACTTAATAAAGTAATTTCTTCTTTAAAATTTATAGACAATAGGCCCATTTCCTTAATCAATTAAAACATGTAAATTTAGGTTCACTAATTCAATTAAAATGTAGGTTCATCTCTAGTCCATCTTACTTGTAAATAAAATATGTAGAATTAGATAACTTTAATTCAAAAAAATTAATCTAGTTTAGACATAGGGACACTGCCTTTTGTATGTATTTTTTACATGTAATTTTATGACATGTTGCCTTTAGGTTAAATGGATCTTTAATTAGGGTTCAAGTAAAATTGCATGTAATTAAAGAATAAGATAATAATTCATAAAGTATTTCTAAATTAACACAAGACTGAAAGAAGTTGGTATTCCATTCCTAGAATTTTCTGGTTGTGGTACTAGCTTTCTTTTAGAGAATCGAGTACCACCAAAATGATTTGTCCTAGTTATTACCCTAGGTGGTGACTCCTCATCTCCACGCCATGTCTTTGTGATAATGGTTAGTGTGTTCCCTAGGGCCTTAAGCCCAAACAGCGTTGCAGTTGCTAAAATATTGGATGCACGCTAAACTCCGTCATCTATAATGCCGACTCCATTAGGGATAAGAGATATTGATTCTACTAGTGTTCTTTAAAATTATTTTATTAATTATTATTTTATTCTTGCATTCATTCTACATGTCCCTATTAAACCGATGGCGTTAGTTTATGATTCCATTATTCCACTAGCTTCATGGAGTTTTAAATTGGCTAACCATCATTCTTAGTCTTAACTCAATTCAAAAGAGATACCGAGCTCATCTGACTAGAGTCTGTAACCCAAGTTCTAAAGGGAGGTAGTCTTTTTTTTTAGTTTGCAAAGGATGTCGGGCCCCTTTGACCTTGGCTTGTAAATCAAGTCTTAAAAGAGGGCATTTTGTTAAGAGAACCTTGACTTTTCACCGGACCCTAACCACATATAATGGCCTAGTCACTTCCTCTAGGATTTACCCAAATTTCTTATGTATGTTGCCATAAGGTATTTATATCTATAAAAGCTCAAGCCCATACTTTAAAGAGGCCGTTTGGGCTAGACCTTTATATCTAGAAATATTATTTCCATGCTTTTATTACTTTAAGAGAGATTTGACATGCGCGTCGGTTCTTAATATCCCCTATTAATATTAAGGCCAAAACCAAAAATCATAGGAAAAGAAACTCACCATTGAATACGTGTGTGGGATTAATAAAGTTGGAAGGATGTATGTTGTGCATTTGATTGATACTTGTTACTTGCTACTTATTGAATAGCACGTGTATCATGCATACATGCATTAGACGCATTATACTAACACCTTGTTTTGTAACCATCATAGATTCACCTGGGTCTTCTCGTATTTAGGGACGAAAAGGCAACAGACTAAAAAGGATAGATTTGAGTCCTATAGCCATAGTAGAAGAGATCTTGCACATACTGGAGAAGAGTCCTATCAATTTGCTTTACTTAGAAGCTGAACCAACTACACCTGAACCTATAGAGATAGAATAATAATAAAGAGGGAACTGGACCTTAAAAGATATCAAAGGTGCTTTGATGGATGACATAAGGGCTATGATGCAAGATAAACTGGGATAAGCATTATCTGGACTGATGCAACCTACTGCTATTATCATACTACCACTTGTAATTGAATAACCACTAACTGATGTAGCTATCCCACTTACTATAGATGGTCTACATGCTGCTAGCAATGCTGGGGGGCAACTTATTGCTAGAAACCCACTTGTTATTGATGTGAAGCTTGAGGATATTGAGAACTATATAATAGAAAAGGCAAAGAAATAGTCACTCAAATTGGTGCAAAACCATGAGTCCAAGCAAATGCAAATTGACCTAGAAGATGTCCAAGATGGAGGAGTTGATTATGGGACAAAGCATGGGATATTCATTTAACTTCGATGACATGCTACAAATGGAAGATAATAGGCTGCCTAATAAGTTTAAAATGTCACAGCTGTAGAAATTTAATGGAAGAGGAGACCCAAGGATTCATCTCAGTCAATACACAATAACTATAAGTACTACTAAAGCCCCATTAGCAGTAATCACTAAGTTATTTGTGTTGTCTTTAGAGGGTATGGCTGTAAACTGGTATCATGGGCTGGAAAAATTTTACAAGGCCAATTGGAAAGAATTATGTACTACCTTTTTTAAATAATATGATTATAACACTAGATTGGAAATGTCCATTAAAGATTTAGAATTGAAAAAGCAGAAATTAAATGAATCCTTCTCTAATTTTCTTACTAGGTTCATGAACAAAGTAGGACTGATGAAGAATAAGTTGGCTGAGAAAGATCAGGTTAGGATGATAGTCCGTAATGTATCACCTAATCTAGTCGAGAGGTTATAGATGATGAACCCCAAAACATTCATAGACCTATATGATGACGGTCTATAAGCTGAAAAGATTAAGAATAATAAAAAAAAAGCTTTAGAGGCACCAGAACCTGAAATTACTCAACTGGGGGCACACAACAAGGAAGCACTAGCCAAGTTGTGGAGGTGCACGTAGTTCAGCCGCCCTGGAGATTCTCTAATTTCAATCAACCACTCTCAAAAGTCCTAGACCGATTAATCCAGAAAGGCCTACTCCAACCTTTAACCTTTTCCAAACCACCTAACCTAAATGTCCTAGGCTATGACCCTAATAGTTATTGTAATTTTCACCAAGTAGTTGGTCATTCCACATATACATGTACCCACCTTAAACATGAAATCCAAAACCTAATAAACTCCAAAAAAATCATAAACCCTAAAAAATCCAATCCTAACCCAAAAACTAGAAACAATCCTTTCTGAGACTTTCAAAATGTCCTACCACCAACCATCATGATGATCAACTCAGGAGTTAGTGAGGAGGAAGTGCTAAACTCCTTTGAAAACCTAAACCCTACAGATAGTAAGGAATCTCCTAATGCTTCTGGTGGAATTGAGGATTTACTAGGACAACCTTTAAGAAAATTTGATTACAGAGTATTCTATTCAAAACCAGCTTCTTTTGACATACCTCTTAAGGACATTTTGCCTTCAAGATGGGGTAATGAGTTTGATAATGAGCCAGCAGAAGAAGAAAAAGAATCCAAAACTCTAAAACAGTTATAAAGAGGAGTTAAAGATTTGTTGGGGCAACCCTTAAGCAAATTTGATTATAGAGTATTCTATTCAAAACCAGCTTCTTTTGACATACCTCTTGAGGAGATTGTGCCTATAGGATAGGATAATAAGTTCGAAAAGGAGAGTAAAGGGTCTTTAATTCCTGAGCAAAGGATCAAGGAGCTCCTGAGTGAGCAACTAAAAAAGCTTAACATAGAGAGAAAAGAAATGTACACAGTGGAAGTGTGGAAAAATAGAAAAAGGGACCAGATTATTAGGGTTGTAGACATCTAGTATGACTTTAATGAGGAAAGTTACATTAGTCTTGATGTATGGAGCGATAACCCCAATGTGAATCATGTCACTAGAAGTGGGAGGAATTACAAGGCAGCAGAAAAGAAAATTGAGAGAGTCGTAGAAAGAGAAAAAGTAAAGGATGAAGAAACAAAAAAAGGAGAAAAAGAAGACCAAATTTTGGAACAACCAAAGAAGGCTAAGGCAAATGTCAGCATATGGGAGTTATTGATACATTCAGGCAGTCATAAAAGAGCTCTCATCAAAGCTCTATCAAACATGAACATTGAAACAACAACTACACCTGAGGCTATGGTAGCAAGGGTTATGGAAAAGAAACACGGGCTAATAATATTCTCAGATGATGATTTGCTGTTGGAAGGAAGAAATCATAATAAAGTATTGTTTATCCTAGCTGAAGTAAAGGGGAAGTGAACCAACTTTGCAATGGTTAATGATGGTTTTACTATTAATATGTGTTCGTTGAAGATCTTACCTAATTTGGGTTTGAAAGCCGATGACTTAATAGGTTCAAATCTAATAATCAGAGCTTATGATGATAGCACTAGGAATGTGGAAGGGACATTTTAAGCTCTGGTTAAAACAAGACCTGTGGAATCCACCATTGAGTTCACTATATTAGACGTCCCTATCATATATGCCTCACTTTTAGGAAGGTCATGGTTCCATGCTCTAGGAGGAGTACCCTCAAATGTGCACCAGAAGATAAAACTTTCTCATGAAGGAGAGGTTATGACTATAGAAGTTGGAACTAGTGCAGCTATGGTAGCCATACTAGAGAAACATAAGAAAGTGTGCGTTCCCCCTAGTTTCCAAGTTGTTAGGATATTTGACAGAACTGAAATGGACCCAAGGGTTGCAAAGATGATGAAGAGCATGAATTATCAACCTAGACAGAGGCTGGGAAAAAATAAGCAAGGAAGCCCTAAACCCCCTAAAATTCAGAAGTCAAGGAGACACCAAAGGATTAAGGTGCACTAAAATGGAACCTTATAGCAAAAGAGGAAAGAAGAAGGGAAAGGCCAAGATAAATAAGCCCTTAGGGAGAATCAGGCCGATGAGTGAGAATTTTATTAAGCCAGGGGAAGGCAAGTACTATTTAGGTGCTAAGGAATCTATCAATGTTATTGGAAAAGAAATTTATGGGTTTGAGATCTTCAAAGAGCAGATTATGGAGAACCTGGTAGAGGATAATAAAGAGGAAGTGATGAAGCAGGTAGCTAAGAGGGTGGGTGCTACTGCTATCGAAGAGCTGTTGTGTCTGCCACCTAAAAAAGAGCCACCCCAAGATCTAGCTACTATTATTAGTAATAGTTTTAGTGATGTTTTTTTATGAAGAAACTGATGTAATAACGTCTGGTCTTTATGAGGATGAAAACTGTGTTTTTTCCATTGTCAATGATATGAATGTTGGTTTTGCTTACTTGTGTGATGTGCATCGTAATAGTTCTATGCATTATAATTTTGATTGTTCATGCATGTTTGACATTAATTCAATTCAATTTAATTCATTTAACATGGGCATGAATGATCATCCAAAGAATATTTCTATATTACATGATGTAACTCCTAAAGAGAGGGAAAATTTTAAGAGAATATTAACAAAAAGGAAGGTAGTATTTGCTTGGACTTATGAAGATATGCCAGGTTTAGATAGGGAAATTGCATAGCATCATATTCCAACTCATCTAGAAATAAAATTGATTAAATAGAAATTACGCAGGCTAAGACCAGAGTGGATTGAGAAAATAAGAGAGGAGATTGCCAAATAAATTCAGGCTAACTTCTTAGAAGTAGTAGATTACCCCTAATGGCTAGCAAACATAGTCTTGATACCCAAGAAAGATGGTAAGATGCGTATATATGTCGATTTTAGAGATTTAAATAAAGCATATATGAAAGATGACTTTCCTTTACCCCACATCGATGTCATAGTGGATAGTGTGGCATCAAGTGCAGTGTATTCTTTTATGGATGGGTTCTCTAGGTATAATCAGATAATGATGGCAATTATAGAAAAGATCAAGACAGCTTTCATTACAGAATGGGGGACCTATTGTTATAAGGTTATGCCTTTTGGGTTGAAAAATGTAGGTGCAATATAACAAAGGGCAGCTACCACTCTTTTCCATGACATGATGCATAAGGAAGTTGAGGTGTACGTAAATGACATGATGGTCAAGTCAGAGATGAGAGAAGGACACTTTAAAGCACTGGACAAGTTCTTGGCACACATTGAAAGGTATAATTTGAGACTCAACCTAAAGAAATGGATTTGCAAAGTTACTTCAGGGAAGCAGATGGGGCATATAGTTAGTAGCTGTGGAATTGAAGTAGATCCAAATAAAGTGAAAGGCAGCGGAAATTAAAACTTGCAACCACAAACCCTAACCCAAATCCAAGTAATTTGATTAATTGATTTAAAACTAGGGTTTTCAAATCTTACCACAAATGTAGAAGAGGCAAGACTGTTGGAAGGTAGAGAGGAGGTTCACTCTGGTGACACCTTACCTCGAGCTTTTGATTTTGGTAGTTCGGATCAAGTCATCTCCAAAAGAATTTATCCTCCATAAGTGTCCACACGAACAGCCCTTGATTAAAATGAAAACTTTGTGTGCTAGCACTTCTCTTGATTTCTCATAAATTAAGAATAAAAACACTCTGTGTTTTAGTTTTTCTAAAAGGAAAAAATGAAATTTGGTGGCTAATAATTGAGTTAGTGAAACCCTAGAGAGTATAACATATTTATAGACCTCTAATTAGGGTTTCTTTTACCAAAATAACTTTTTAGTAATTTCTCAATTATTATTATTCTAATTTTATTTAAAATTAAATCAGATATAATATTCCATTTATTTAAGATAACCTTTACCTTAAATAAATAAACTATTTATTTATTTCCACAGAGCATATTTGGGCTTCTCAAACCCATATCCATTTTTGGGTCTGTTCTAAGTGTGTGACCCTGTAGGTTCACATGACATTGGCAGTGGGCCTTAAATCTCTGTTTTGGCCTATAAGTCATAAGTGGCCTTTAGCAAAACATTATGACTACCCAAGTTATGTGAAGTTAATAATCCGACATAACCTAATTTATAATAAATTTTGTAATCCCTTTGTCATATGATATCTTAATTAAATATAAGGCATAGTTTCTGTCAATTTTATATAATTCAATTATATTATTTCTTGACTCTAAGTAGACTGAGAATGATAACTCTTTATCAATTCACTTTAGCATGTCCATGCATTTTCCTCAATCTATTTTATCAAGGGACTCATAGATATCTTACTCAGATTAAATGAGGGATAAATTCCTTCTCAATCACTCACATTCCTCACATAACTCATTTCATATCCAATAACAATCTATTTAATCTTCATGTTATAGACAATGTTAGATTGTGTCAAAATATATAATAGTTATGTAGAAATCCATGATGATTTCAAGGTTACTTGAATAGTCATCATGGATTTCTACATAACTATTATAAAATGACCTAGTGCATATCACTAACACATATAGTTAGTAACAAAGGAATCAAAGTAGATCCAAATAAAGTGAAAGCTATTCAGGAAATGCCAGCACCAAAGACAAAGAAATAAGTGAGAGGGATATTGGCAGGTTATAGTATATTAGCAGGTTCATTGCAAAGCTTACTAATATTTATGACCCAATCTTTAAGTTGTTAAGAAAAGATCAACTTGTAGAGTGGAACGATGATTATTAGAAGGCCTTTGATAAGATAAAAGAATATCTCACCAATCCCTCTATACTGAGACCATTGAGGCAAGGTAAATCGTTGATTCTATATTTAGCTCTAAAGGAAGAGGCAATAGGGGCAATATTAGCTCAAAAAGGACTGGATGGGATAGAGCACGTAGTGTCTTACCTCAATAAAAAGTTCTTGCCATATGAAGAAAGATATGATTTAGTAGAAAAGACTTGTTTGATAATGATCTGGGAAATAAGAAAATTGAGGCATTACTTTCAGTCTTATAAGGTTTAGGATATTTCAAAGATAGATCCCTTAAGATACTTACTGTAAATACCTACTTTAACTGGAAGAATGTCTTGATGGCTCGTACTCCTAACTGAATTCAATATAGAGTACATTACCACAAAGGTTATTAAAGGGAGGGCAGTAGCAAAATTCCTAGCACAGAATGCAATAGAGGGTGATGAACCATGGAACCTAGAATTTCCATATGAGAATCTAGCAATTATAGAGAATCAAGAATGGAAGCTTTATTTTAATAGGGTTGTAAACAGCAAAGGAGTTGGATTAGGAGTGATCCTTGTTACGCCAGAAGGAGAAACCATGTCGATGGCCAAGAAACTAGATTTCAAAGTAACCAATAATATGGCTGAGTATGAGGCATGCATTTATGGAGTGGATGGAGCAATGGAAACTAAAGCAAATGAGTTGTTAGTATATGGGGATTCAATGTTGGTTATTAGTCAGGCTAATGAAGAATAGGAAGTAAATGAGGAAAAGCTAAAACCTTATGTCTGCTATTTGAGGACTTTAATAAAGAACTTCACTAAATGTCTTCTTATCCATCTATCAAGACACAATAATCAAATGGCAGATGCTCTAGTAACACTCTCTTCAATGTGGGATAGTGTAACTGGATTGACTATAAAGTCGTTAGTGATCATGAAATCAAAAGCTTCATGTTATGAGGGTGAGCAGATTATGGGAATTCAAGTAGGGCCCGAAGAGAAGCCCTGATTTTATGATGTTCAAAGGTTTATCGAGGAAGGAAAATATCCAAATGAAACCACTCCAAAAGAGAGATATGCCCTACTTGTTCTTTCATATAATTTTGCAAGTCACGATGGGGTATTGTACAAGAGAATGTCGAATGGGATACAACTCAAATGTCTCAAGAAAGATGAAGCATAAGAGGTGATGAAGGAGATTCACATGGGAGCTTATGATTCTCACATGAATGGAATAATCCTAGCATATAAGATAATCAGACAAGGGTACTATTGGATGAGCATAGAAAGAAAATGCATTAAGACAATAAGGCAATGCTATCAGTATAAGATCTATGGGAATCTCAACCACTTTCCTGTAATGGTGTTGTATAGTTTATCACCTCCTTAGCCTTTTGCAGTGTGGGGGATTAATATTATAGGAGAAATAAGGCCAACAGCATCAAATGGATATAAATATATAGTTATGGCAATTGATTACTTCTTTAGATGGGTAGAGGCTGAATCTTTTAATACTCTAAAGGCAAAGTAGATGGCCCAGTTTATTGAGAAGAATCTTATTTGCATATATGGGGTTCCATATCACGTTGCAACAGACAATAGGGTTCAATTTTAAATAGAGACGACAGAGTTATTATAGAAATATGGGATTAAGCATCATAAGTCTTCACTGTATCGACCTCAGGCTAATGGAGCAATAGAAGCAACAAATAAGAATATCAAGAAAATCCTCTTTAAGATGGTTAAAACTTATAAAGACTAGTCTGAGTACCTTCACTTTCCCTTTGCCTTATGGGGATACAAAAATACAAGCAAAACTGCAACAGGCCAAACTCCGTTCTCCTTGGTGTATGGCTGTGAAGCAGTTTTGCCTATAGAAACTGAGATCAAGTCTCTGAGAGTGGTTATGAAGGCTAAAACGCCTGAGAGTGAATGGACACAAAAGAGATATGATCATCTTGTATATCTAGATAAAAAGAGGATGAATGCTTTATTTCATACTCAAATATATCAGAGGAGGATAGCAAGGTCGTTTAATAAGAAAGTAAGGCCAGGGAAAATAATAGCTGGGGACATAGTGTTAAAATATTCTAGAACAATGGTGTTTGATTCGAGACCAAAATTCAGATCGAATTGGGGAGGACTATACTTAGTCAAGTTAGTTCTGCCAAAAGGAGCTACCAAGATATCTGATCTTGAAGGGAATGAGTTCATAAAGTCGATTAATCTGGATCGCCTCAAGAAATACTACCTCTAAAAATAAATAAAAGTAGTATAAAGAAAAAAAAGTCCGTTGACTAGAAAACCTAAAAAGGCTAGCCAGGCAAAAATTAGGACATTCCTGCTATTCAAAAAACCTATAAAGGGCTAGTAAGCAAAAATTAGGCAATAAATAAAAGAAAAAAGTCCCGCTAATTAGAAAACCCACAAAGGGCTAGTTAGGCAAAAGTTAGGGAAATAAAATGTGAACAAAAAATATTCAGTTAGAAAATCTGAAAGGACTAGCTAATAACAAGAGTTATGTCATATGATGTAGTAAATGTACTCATTTTGGCCTTAATTAATGAATCTTTTTGAAATTGAAATTGAAATTTGGTATATCATTGCATGTTCTATCTTATTTATAATGTATAAGTACTAGAAAGGATAGCATAACATAAAAGCTTAAAATTAGCTCTATGAGACCATTTTGCTTTAGGGGTGCTTCTATTTCTTCTTCTTCTTAGATTCATCATGTAAAGCTTGAGTCCTCTTATATCTAGAAAATTCGGGTGGCTCTGTAACTTGTATCATGACCTAAGTCTTGTAATTATCATCAATAGCTTTATCAGCATTCAAAGATATATTGTGCTCAAGGGTTCTACAAGGTCATAAGTCCCTGACCTTATCCAAAAAAAAATCCTGCCCAAGAGGGAAGCCCTTGAAATCAATTGGAACAGTAACAATGAATTGTGGGCAGCCATACTGATAACAAAGGCATAAAGGGAAAATGAAAGTCGAAAAGTGCAACCCTAGGATAGGAACACAGTAATCATATAAGTTAAGAGTCATGAACTTTAGTCTCCACCAAGGGTAGATCCATGTAATCTCAATGTCCATGATACCCTTCATCCAATCAATCCAATGGTTTATAGTGTGTTTGTCTTTCATCTTCAAGGGTCGAGATTGTAATTGATGAGGTTGATAGGATAAAGGGTTGGCAAGAGCAGCAAGCAAACTCAATTTCTCTTACAACCATATTTGAAAAGTAAAAATAAGAAGCCTGCTAAGTTAAAAACCTGAAAAGGAGACTTAGGCAAAAGCTAGGGTGCATGCTAAGCTAAAAACCCAAAAGGGCGGCTTAGGCAAAAGTTAAGGAATAATAATAATAATAATAATAATAATAATAATAATAATAATAATAATAATAATAATAATAAATAAATAAATAAATAAATGAAATAAAATAAAATTCACTTGCAACATCTAATCATCCAAGTTTAATTTTAAGAAAGGGAAATTTAAAATAGATTAGTACAAAAAGACAGTCTGACATAACTACAAATCAGAAATGAAGATAGCTTGGAATCAGTCATCCTGGGCTCCACTATCAGGCCATGGTCTCCATCCTCTGCTAGGATCATGATGATGATAAGTATCTAGAGGTCTGATAGATGAAGTACCAATGTTGTAGGGGTCCATGCTCAAGTCCATAAGCCACCGATGAAGCATCTCATTCTCCCTCTCTAAATCCCTAGAATAACTCTGCACATATAGGAAACATCATATCATATGCATTCCATGCATACCATGCATACATTTTCATAATAAGTGTATATGCTTCTTCACCAACTATTTATGACCTGCAAGGTAGATAACCTCTGAGACAAGGCGAGTCCATGCAAATACTTTGCCTATGTCCAAGGGACTTATTTTGTAAAGTTGTACTAACATCAATACCAAGTGTACAGGTAATACAAGAAATAAGTCAAACAAACTCACATGAGAGGTACCTGCTGGAAAAAAAGTGGGGAGCTGAACATCACTGAAATGCATCTGCTGCTCAACTAGAGCCTGAACAGTAAGAGCCCAATAGAGCATAGATCTATCAGGAAGGGAGACATCACCAAAAATAGTGCCAGTAAAGGTTTCCTCATAACTGGTCCCAACGTGCTAAGTATGTTGTGCAACCAGGTCTAAGCCCAGATACCTCAGGCTCAAGAGCAGTCTTAACCCCTTGAGTAGTCCCAGTTGGTACCTCCATCACCTCGTCGGTAGGGGAACCAATCTCCTCAAATTGCAAGAAAAGAAAATAAGTGATTTAAACATTCTAAAAGAGAAATGATAAGAAGTTACCTCAACCTAGTCAGTAAGAACTTGCTCCAATAGGTTCTCATGGATGAACTGTCGGTAATGGCATGATCGATTTAGAAAAATCATGGCATCATATCCCTATAACACCTCTCTCAACTCTAAACCCATAAGATAAGAATTGTATAACATCAAAAGAGGAACATCATAGGGAATACAACGTCGGGAAGGTCTAGAATGCCACTGATACACCCGCTCTCCCAAATACCATATATGGCAGCCATAACCAGGGAGCAGAATCCTTATGTCCTTAAATCATACTATAGCAACCATGAAATCATACCTCTAGACGTCATCCGCTCCCTCCGCCAATTAGATTTAATTTGCAAAATCATAATATTAAGTTTAACTTGCATTAAATAATGAAATACTAATGATTTTTTTCCTACCAGGTGTTATTCAATAGTGTTTAACTAATCACGATAAGTTTGTAGAGTGTTCTTAACACTTATTAGATAGGAAGAGCCCCATATTTGCATCAAAGGGAGCCTCCTATCAGAACTGATAGCATCAAAGCCATAAATTAGCCTAATCTCTAGACTCTAGATCTGGAAAGAGGAAATAAGTAAAAAAAAAAAAAGAGGATGACGTACATGCAAAGCGTGCTAAAAGCTACACATGGTGATAACACCTTTACAAATAGTTTATAGTCTATAATATAGATAAGACAACGTAGTAGATCCCCAATCAAGGGTGACGAGTCGGTCTAAGTCTTGAAGAGGGCTAAAAAGGGCAATGCTGACCTCATGACTTGTCTCACAGAAGAGGGTCATGATAAGCAATATCATAAAGAGACACCTCATCTTATGGGCAATTTGATAAGGAGTGGTGGTAGGAAGATGTCTAAATCCCTCGATTAGTAATGAAAGAAGAACATTCTTTTGATTCTTCCACGTCGGAGCACACACGATCAAATCTCACACATACTGACTCCACGCATGCTTAGGGAGATTACAGTAGCTAATATCGAAGGAAATGGGAGTCCCTCTAAAGGCAATCCCGATGATCGTAGAAAACTCATAAGCGAAATAGTCAACTCGCCAACATGAGTATGGAACGTATGGGTGGTGTCCATCCACTGCTCAATCAATGCGAATAAAGAATGGTGATTAGATCTCCCTCAAGTAGTTAGAAGCCCAACAATAAATCATCTAAACCCAAAGGCCCATACCAGCTGCGCCACATTCTCCGATAACCCATAAAATAATTCATGAGCTATATGAAAATAACCTCATTTATTGTCGGGTTTAGAATGCCAATCGACATTATGTAATGTCGATCAGAATTGCACAAATATCGACTGATTTTTGGACTTTCAACTCAAATTTTCAGACTTTTGGTCGGCCATTCAACTGAAATCCTATGTTCTTGAGTTAAATTTAAAATTTTCATGCATTTTTTTAGTGATTGTTAATCTAATTTTAATAATATACACACTAATTTGCATTTTGAAATTAATTAGGATTATTAACCATATGAATAAATTTTTATAGAAATAAATAGAAATGAGGAAGTGTTACCTCATTACCCACATCTATGCACTTATGAAGGTGAAGGCGAGTCAAAGGAAGCACAGTAGAACCCTCTCAAAGTCCAAGGTTATTATGAGAAAAATGAAGAGGCACAATAGCTGGGTCAGCTGGAATCTTTGCTCCTCTGTGTAGCCTATATTGTGGGTCAGCCATAGGATCCGACAGATTTTGAATCGGACTTCGGGTGAGCAAGAAATTAAAAGAAGAAAATCAAAGCAAAAAAGAAGAAATAGAGAGGGAAATGAAAGAATAGCATCGAAAAATAAGGAGGAAAGCTTCTTATAAATGGAAAATATCCATTTTGATCCCTTGACTATGCCTACATTCAAAATCAAGTTTTTCTTTACAATTTCATCCATAATTGCATCTTGATTAGGATTTAATTCCTAATTAATTCATTCAACTCATGTCATCAATTAATGAATTATTATTAATTGTGTATGTATTTAAATTCTAAATTTGTTTATCAAGTACGAAATACAAAATATTATTATAGAATTCAGTTTTGCATTTGTACATGCATCATTTTAAATAAAAAAATTTCAAAATTCATTTTGTGCTAACAATAGTTGAAACATAAATTTCAAAATTATCATGTTTTGTGCTGCATAGTAGTTGTAACATGAATTTCAAATTCAACATGCTATGTGCTTCAATAGTAGTTATAACATGAAATTTTTCAAACCTTTTATCACTAGACACTACACAGTAGTTACGATATTATTGTTAGGCATTCCACAAGAACTATAGCATGTTTTCAAATCACACGTCGCTAGACATCCCACAGGGAATATAGTAAAATTTTAAAATCATAATATTACTAGACGTTCCACAGGAATTATAACACTTTTTTTAAATCAAAGCTCACTAGATGTCCTATAGGAAATATAGCGAGAATCATTGCATTTATTTCCTTAAACGTCCCACGGGGAATATAATGAAATCCACTATCACTAGACATCCTAAAAGGAATATAGTGCAGTTTGCCAGTCACTACACAGTAGTTACGGTATTATTACTAGACGTTTCATAAGAACTATAGTATGTTTTCAAATCACGAATCGCTAGACGCCCCACAGGGAATATAGCGAAATGCATAAGTTTCACTAGATGTTCTATAGGAAATATAGTAAAACATATTAAACAAAGCATCTTGCTTAAAATTGCTCAGTAATTTAAGCATCAACATGTCAATGAGGATACAATGAAGTACTCTAATTCTTTCTTTTGAAGTTATGTGCTACTATTGCTTTACCGCAATTTGACAAGTAAACAGTGATAAAGGAGGGCAATTGTAAGCACCTAATTTTAGGATGCAAT
Source organism: Mallotus nudiflorus (assembly GCA_947683625.1). Lineage (NCBI taxonomy): Eukaryota > Viridiplantae > Streptophyta > Magnoliopsida > Malpighiales > Euphorbiaceae > Mallotus > Mallotus nudiflorus. Next base: position 818,361 of record CANTUR010000785.1, on the reverse strand, counting down.
TATGCATGCATGCGACGAAAGCTCCTATAATGAAAATCTAATCGAGAATTAATCTCTAATGTAGAGTTTTGCGATTTAAAGGACTATATTGCTACATTTTGTGGATTTAATTATAAAATTATTTTTTTAGGGATTTGATTATAAAAATTAGAAACTTCTAAGGACCTTTTTTGTAATTTAATTAAAAATAAATAAATAAATAAATGTGGTTGGCCGACATTATGTAATGCCTACTGACTTACATAATGCCAGTCGGTATTAAGCAATGTCAATTAGAATTATGGGATGAAAATCGGTATTCTAGAGTGCCGATTTTTTCTAAAAACTTATTTTTTACGCTGAAAATTGATTTTTTCATTATTTCTTAAGTTTTTCATTAGTTCGAGACACCATGTGTCCCTACGTGTATGAGTCTTTGATTTTTTTTCAAAACTTTATCTCTTGATTTTGAAAGTTCAAAAATTAAAAATCCAGCACCTGCATGATTATCACGACCCAAACCAAGAAGTAATGATCGGCGCTAGGGAGTGAGAATTCTTTCGAATCTGGAACTCGTAGCAAGTCTTAAAAATAAAAATCATGCAATAAATAATATATAAATATGACAGAATTAAAACTTGAATGGATATATAAATAAATACTCAAATATCATTTCATAAATAAAATATTAATACAGTATTTGAATACAGAAGTCTCAAACTAAACAACACTGCTAATATAATAACACTACTACTGTAGTTTTCTAGAATATAATAAAAGTTCAAATATGAAATTTACATAAAATAGCCAGGGCGGAAGAAGATTGGCGTAAAGAAATTCTAGTACAGTCTGACGAAGAAGACTCTCTTGAAAAAATGGTTGAGAGGGGGTCAGACCTCACTGAGTGAATTATTATAATATATATAAACGCACCTCTTAATATAATATACAATCAAGCATCAGTATATATATATATATATATATATATATATATATATATATATATATATATATATAGGCATTTCACACAAATGCTAAAATCTACTTTTATATTTATAAATGCAAAAAATATTTATTTAAGTGAAGGATCAAATAGAACCCTAATATAATCTCAACCTTAATAATAAAAATCAACACCCAACAAGCTTAATCAAAACTCCAAATATTCATTGTCCAACTCAAGGTAGTAGACTAGCCCCGAGTACACTAGGTCAACCAAGGATTCGCAATCTCACTATAGGCATGACTGGCCCTGAGTACACTAGGTCAACCGAGGATCCACAGTCATCCTTTCCGATAATCAATAATCTCCATATTCTCATTCATAATCAGACATCAGAATTTCAACCTAATTCTAATGAACCGTTGCACAATAGTCCTAATGCAGACCACTAGATAGCACGTTCTATTGATATCCCTCAATAAATCATATTTAATGAAAAATAATAAATTGCATAATTTAAATATAATGGCAATCATTTAAAACGGATATAACATTTATATCCTAAACGTATACCATAAATACACCAAAAATATACTAAATGCATATGCTGAATATATGTCAAATATATTAAATATATATACTAAAACATGCTATTATTGATATGTCACATATATACAAATTATATACTAAAAAAAACTAAGTAAAATGTCACATTTACGAAAAATATATTTAAAGTATACTAAAAATATACTTATTCATTTAATAAAATAATTCATGTTTAAGCTCATATTAAAATCTAAAAACTCATAATCATGCATCTACATGCAATAAAATAATAACTCACAAGTTTGTGCTCCTCGAGACTAACAACATGGGCCTGATCCAATAGGCCTCGATCTCGGCGCAACTAAAAAATAAATATAATATTATCAGAATAAATTTCTCACGTATACATCTAAAAATTCTAAAAGAAGACTCGATCTAAGAATTCAAAACTCAGTCAAAACACAAAAACTCAAGATCGACCCAATGTCATGTTTTACTAGAATTTTACCAAAAAATTGACAGAATCTCCTCTTTTAAATAGACATCTCTCTATTGATAGTAGAATCGACTCTGCAAGGAAAACACACTTCTAAAACACAAAGTGCTCAACACCTCAGGTTGGAACCCCAAGCTATACAATTCCCAACCAAGGTTCACAGTTTACAATAAAAATAAATATTAACTAATAATATATTAAAATCTTTAAAAATCCATAAAATGAATAATAAATCACAATATAATTTATTTAAACATCAAAACACTAAATATACTTATTTTCACACTAATAAAATAAAAATCTCAAATATTTATATAATATTAATAAAATCCAAAATTTTCAAATATTCAACATAAAATAGTAAAATTCACATTTAATTACTCAAATAATTTAAATTTATAATATAAATAGTTAAAAACCCATTTAATCACAAAAATAGTAAATAATTTATTATTTGAATATATTTTTAAAAATTAGTATTAATTAGTTAAAAATAGTAAATAATTCGTAAAAATTATTTTAATACCATATAAAATTCCAAGATCATTTAAAATGTATTATTTAACTATAATTTCAATAAAAACACACAATTAATCTGTATATCCAAAAATCACATAATACTAAAATATTCCCAAAAATTATTTTATCAATACTAAATTACTAACTCAACATAATAACACTAATTTAACCAAATTGCCATTCAAAATAATTCAAAAAAAAATAAACTGAAAATATATTTAGGTAGCCTAATATTCACACATCAATATTTCCAAAAGGAAAATTCATGAATCAATCAAACTCAAGCCTAAAAAAAATAAAAACCTTAAATGACATAAACTAAATTTTAAAAAAACTTACAATCCGGACATCATAAACTTAAACTGACTTGAGAATCGAGAAGTACAAGTCGAGAGAAGTCTAACGAGCCCAAAAACTCGAGTTAAACCGACGAAAAATCTGACAGAGCTACAGTAGCCACCTCTTGGCACTAATGGATTCCAACGTGCTGGAGGTGCTCTAATAGCTCCGAAGGGAAGGAGAGGAGGAGGGGAGATGATGGTGGTAGGTGGTGGTGGCTGTGGCAGTCCAACGTGGGTGATGGTGGTCTACGCAGAAGCAAAATGGCGTAGAGAAAAAAAGAAGAAGAAAAGAATGGGTGGGGAAAGGGAAAAAAAATTGGTTGACCCATGAATTGCTTTTTGACCATATATATATATATATATATATATAATTTTAACACTTGTCACATATACATACACTAACAAACACACACATGCACAACACAACACACTACCACATTAACATAATAATAATAATAATAATAATAATAATAATAATAATAATAATAATAATAATAATAATATTAGCCTTAAAAATGATTTTAAATACTTTAAATAATAAAACTCACAAATAATTATTTTTATGTAAATAAAATATTTAGAATAAAATAAATGAATAATATACACAAATAATGATAATGTATAAATAAAATTTAAAATTTTATTAACACTGCATATTCCAAAATAATTTTATATTATTTAAAATATCAGGTCATTACAATGATCGCAAGGTTGGAGGTTGCTAGGTCTGGCTTTAAAAGCAAGGGGGAGGCTGCAGAAACCTTAGAGAGAGAGAGAGAGCTAGAGCTAGAGAGGCAAAGTCTGTAAAAAAAAAAACTAGAGAAGCAAAAGGGCTGTGGAAAAAAAAAACAAAGAGGCAAAAAAAAAAAAAACCTAATTAGCTACTGCAAAGAAAAAGTGTGGATTGAAAAACATAGATCTTCTACTGCAGGTTTCAAATCAACAAAAATATGTTCTTTGTTTTTAAAAGTCTAAAAAGTTAAGGAAAAAAATAAATGAGTCAATCTCAAAATGGTGACAATTCCAATCTGAGGGACATTTAAACAACATTTACATAACATCTTCTACTATTTTTCTTTTTCTTTTTATTTTGATTTGATTTATTTGTTTTATTTCTTGATTGATTCGTTATTAATTAATTTTTGTTATTTTTTTGTTTTGATTAGTGTCCTGTGGTGCTCTGAATGTGAGGTTGGTAATGTGAGATTTTGGCAGTATTGAAGAATCCATGAGATGTCATAGACTGAGTTTTGTGAAATCTCCGTATAATTAAGGATTTATTATTTTCTATAGTATTTTGTTCATGGTTTTTATTGGGTTGTAATTAATTTACTTTAATTTCCTATACTATAGTTTGTAATAGCCCTAATAGAGGGAAATTAATAGAATTTTAATTCTCTGCACTAAAAATTAATTAGTAGTCTAGGCTCAATTTGGTAAAATTCAATTAAAATCAATGATGGCAATAGATTAATTTTAGGTTTGCATGAAATTGAATTAGGGATTCTTAGAAAAATCATGTAAAAATTATTGTTTTGATTTATTTTTGGGATGTTTGTTGAATTAAGCTTGTTTTTATATTTTTATTCTCTTTGAACCTCAAACCCACAATAGGGTCAACATATTTAATAAATAAGTTTTTAATTGAATTTTTAGGTTTAATTAATTTTAAAATCAATTTAGGCCTATTTAGGTTAATTTAGATTTAGACTCATTTTTAGTTAATAAAATTAACTTAGATTTAACTTCACCCATTAATTTCATTTCTTTAAAAATAAATAGATTTAGGCTTTGTTTTTTATTTGAGTTAAAATTAAATTAGACTTATTCCCATTTAATAAACTAATTTCTTCTTTAAAATTTGTACACAATAGGCTCATTTTCTCAGTTAATTAAAACAAGTAGATTTAGGTTTACTAATTCAATTAAAATATAGGCCCATCTTTAGTCCATTTTACTCGTAAATAAAATATGTAGAATTAGCTAACTTTAATTGATAAAATTAATTTAGTTTAGATATAGGGATGCTGCCTTTTGTATGCATTTTTTATATGTAATTTTATAACTTATTGCCTTTGGGTTAAATGGATGTTTAATTAGGGTTTAAATAAAATTGCATGTAATTAGACAATAAGATAGTAATTCATAAAATAATTCTAAATAAACACAAGATTAAAAAAAGTTAGTATTCCGTTCCTAAAATTTCCTAATTGTAATGATAGCTTTCTTTTAGAGAATCAAACCACCAAAATGATTTGTCCCAGTTATTATCCTGGGTAGTGACTCCTCATCTCCACGCTATGTCTTTGTGACAATAGTTAGTATGTTTCCTAGGGCCCTGAGCCCAAACAGTGTTGGTTGCTAAAATCTTAGACGCACACTAAATCTCGCCGTCTACACCAATCTTTTTCAATCCTCATCTATATTTTCTTAACCATCGCCTTTTCCCCTAACCTCAGTACTAAAAAAAAAGCCAAACCTCGAAGAAAGTTCATCAAAGGACCCGAGAAATCAAACTAAGAAACACCATCAATGCTGCAATCGTTGCCTCCATCTTGGTGGTGTTTCCTCAATACCAAGCTACACCACTAGGAGAAATAAGCACATAACAACACCATAGTCCCATCATTATCATATAATCAACAATACAAATACATTAGTCCCATCTCCGTAATCATATCATTGATGGTTTATTTTGACTGAATGTAAATTTAAAAGTATATAATTGTTACTAAATAGGATGATTTTTTTTTACAAGAACAAATTGGGAAGGGCAAAAACAACATTAATTGCTCCAAAAAAAAATAGGTATTTACAGGATAACCTCGATCGACCATGCAGTGCTCCAACCGACCTAACACTGCATTAATTGGATGCTCCACTGTCCATCTAGTTCCATTGGGAACCATATAGATAGACTTCCCAATGATGACCTCAACATCTTCATCACCATCATAATTGTTGCTAAGTCCAGCTAAAGGACTAGAGTGTTTCAATTGGGTTTCTCTGAGTTATTAAATGGGAAAGTTAAGATCTGCCACCTAGTTTTACTAGCCAGGATATTCCAACTTAAGTTGGTTAGGATGCTCTTCTAGTGATAGATGACCATGGTTTTATTGTTGGTTGTGTTGTTTAGGGTCAATTTATTATTTCATCTTATAACGTTATTTCGGCCTGATTGCCATAACAATGGATTTATTTTTATTTTTATTTTATTTATGATTTGTGGAGAGGCATCAAATGAGGGGTAAAAGAAATAATCACAGAGAGGTGATGGTTTGATTTCTAATGATAGTAAACTAATCGGTTGCCATTTTAAGGATAAGCTTATGTTCAAAAACAAAAAGAAAGAGAGCTTATTAGAGCTTTGCTAAAAATATTAAGGGCAAAAATGCACCTTCACCCAAGTTTTAAATACAATTTATGGGTTTGGATTTTTTTTTTCATCACAAATAACCCAAAATCTTTTTAAAAAAATGCACTAATAAAAACTAAAAAATGCACTAATAAAAAATTAAAAAAACATGTTGATTATCAATTCTTTTAAAACTAATTTTTTCAAATAAATTTTTTTCTCTTCCAATGCCTTCTTCAAAAAGTTTTTTTTTTGCCATCCTCTTTTATCTTTGTTCTTTCTATGGCATTTTTTCTTCATCACTTTTGCTTACAATCTCTTTGTAGGCAGTGCGGTTTAGCGCGCGCCCCTGTGTTTGGCGACCACAGCACTGTGTGGGCTCGAGGCCCACTAGGAAATATGACATAGGTCATGGGCCTATTCGGAGATGGAGTCACCACCCGGATAAAAGTTGGGACACACTTTATAGCAATTGGATCCCACGGAGGTTCTCGAAAGCCGTCATCAGAGATCGGGTTCGAAAACTAGGTATGAGCGTTTGAATGCTCACCCAACCTTGCGGTTGGCCTCCATTTGTGTTTTGCATTTTATTACCGTTTAATTATTTAATTATTTCCTCATTTACCACAAGTAATGAAATTGCCTTCGGATAATTGTCAGATTTTATAATTAAGTCCGAGTTTGTACGTTAGTCCAATTTCATGCCTTTATGTCCCAACATTCAAAAAACACAGTAAATAAAATAAATAATAATTTACAACCATACATTCAAAATTAAATAGGGGGAAGGGATTAAGGATTACAAGGCTTTTTAATCAAATAAACGAAATAATATACAGAAAATAAACCAAACATATACCGAAAATAAACTACTAAAATAATATAAAGACGACAATATACAAAGGATAAATAGCAAAAGTGATTGCTTGACAACAGAAATTATCAAGTAATTCCTGCAAATATCACACGATTAGCCTTTCTTCTTACAAAAAATGAAGTCACATATAACAATATTTACAAAGAGATCCTACAAAGAGGTTATCACATTATGAGTTAAAGAAAATATCGAACAATCAAGATAATCACCATCATGCAATCATATAGACATGTTTAAGGTCAAAAGGGGACATGTTAAAGTAAGCATCACAGTAAATAATCAACAAAACGAAGCAGGAAATGGGTTAACCCTGTCAATGAGGCGGTCGCCTCATTAAGATGAGGCAATCGCCTCATTGAAGAGGCGACGCCTCATCAACAGGGCTTTTGCAATCTTGAGACAAAACTGGCAACACGCACACAAAAGGTAAGCTCCCTGAGGGCCTGTCAGTAGGGTGATCACCTCATTGATGAGGCGATCATCTCACTGAGATGGGGCGACGCCTCTATGAAGAGGCGTCGCCTGACCACCAGACTGGCTTTGACTTTCAAGACGTGCAAATTTCTACTCTAAGCAAACAAAATATGCATATACATACTCTACACTCATCATACTACAACTACATACGTAAATATTCAAAGATCCATCAATAAAATGAGATGTCAAGCATATGCACTAGACACAAAGCTAGAATATGCTAAAGACTAAGTTACACACAAGCAAGAACATACAAAATGATGAACATATCAAGTTCAAGGTGCAAATTTCATACCAAAATGAGAGGCCCTCAGAGCTACTTTGATTGAGATCATTGCTAAGATATGGTATTTCTCCTTAACACAAGTTTCTTCCTTCTCCTCTTATGGGAAAGTGGACCTCCTTTCTTCCTTCAGGACGTTTTCCTTCTTCTTCTCTTCTCTCCCTCTGTCTTTTTTCTTCAGAGCTCTCTCCCCTTTCTTCCTCCTTTTTTCCCTTTTTTCTCTTTTTGTTTCTCTCTCTTTTTTTTCCCTTTTATCCTTTAGCTTTCCTATCCCCCTTAGCCTCCTAGCCCATCATGAGCTCTCCTAGCCTTTTTCCTTTTCCCAAAAGTCTTTTCCTCACGCAAGGAGAAAGTCTGAAGAGTGGGGCCCGTGCCACTTGATTGCAACTGTATTAAATGCAGCTGCATGTAGGCTGCCAGAGGGGCGGCGCCTCATTACACTGAGGCGGCCCCCTTTGGCCCGGGCCCATGCTGGGCTGAGCGAGCTTTGGCCAAACTTAGGTAGTTGGGCTCCATTTGGGTTTTGCAGGCTTCTGGATTTTTAAGTCCACTTTCCACGTAGAGATTCAGGCTTCATCCTCATGTCCAAGTTCACATTCTCATCATTGGGCTTGATAACGGGCCGGTCAAACTGAGCAACCCTAATTCATCCCCTAACACGGGCCGACCGAATTGGGTGTCTACAGTTTGCCCCTTGATTTTTTAAAAAATCAAATGCATGCAATGACCATTTTTCAAAATATCACATGCACAACAATAAATAAACAATAAGGTAAGAAACGTACCTAACTCTCGGGTCTCACCCGAGAGATGAATTCTTCAATTCTGAAACGTGACCGTGATCCTTGGGTTTTCCTGGCCCGATCAGCCACTCATTAATATTTGATAGAGACATTTGAAAATTGCTAACCTCGAGTTTTCCTGGCCCGACCCTTACAACATTAGAATTCGATTCTCAAGTTTTCCTGGCCCGACCTTTACAATATTAGAATTCGATTCTCAAGTTTTCCTGGCCTAGTCTTTGCAACACTGAAACTTGATTCTCGAGTTTTCTTGGCCCGGTCTTCATAACACTGAAACTTGATTCTCGAGTTTTCCTGGCCCGATCTTCACTGGGGATGTGGTTTTTAGATTTTCCTAGTCTGATTATCACTCCTCTGGGGATATAGACTTTTGGGTTGTCCTGGCCCAGTTGTCCTTCGCTTCCGACTTTGAGGATACTACCCGAACAGCCATCTCGATCCTTAAGCTTCGGGGATTCAAACCTGAATAGCCCTGTCCTCTGAGCTTCACGGATTCAAACCTGAACAACCTTGTCCTCTGAGCTTCGGGGATTCAAACTCGAACAACCCTCTCTTTAAGCTTCGGGGATTCAAGCCCGAACAGCCCTGTCCTACGAGCTTTGGGGATTCAAACTCAAATAGCCCTCTCTTTGAGCTTCGGGGATTCAAACCCGAATAGCCCTGTCCTCTGAGCTTTGAGGATTCAAACCCAAATAGCCCTCTCTTTGAGCTTCGGGGATTTAAACCCAAACAGCCCTGTCCTCTGAGCTTCGGGCTCTTAAAGATCCTTTCTCTTAATTCCGCCTCCCTAGTATGCAGTACTAACTTCCACCCATCATTCTCATCACTGTCATTCATTCATCATCATTTTTTCATTCATTTTCATTTTTTTTAGGGGAAACCCTACGCTCCTGCTTGCTATAAAAACACTATTTTCCTTTTGTCCTTTCTCCCTTCCATTATATTTTTTCTTCCCCTTTTTTTCTTTTCCTCTTTTTCTTATACTTCTCATACTCTCTGCATCTCTCCCCACTTTTCAGTCAATGGAGAACGACAAAATACCTCCTGTACCTCAATGGGATTATATCCCGCCTCTCATTAGTGCTTCTAGGAGTTTGGGATTGACCCGTGGAGACTTGATTCCACTTCTAGCAGACCTAGGGTCTCACATCTGCTCTTCTGCATCCGAAGAGGTTAGTACCCTAAAATTCCCTATTTACATCAGGTTAGGGATTAATCTTGCATAATAATGACATTTATTTAATCAAACAAACCATAGAATTTATGCTTTATTGCGTCAAGAATTTACACTGCCCCCATCTGTGCCGTACAGAGGCAATCACCTCTTCGATGAGGCAATCGTCTCATTGATGAGGTGATCGCCTCATCGATGAGACGATAGGCTTATGTGAAGAGGCAATTTCCTATCGCCCCTTCACAGAGCCAATCGCCTTTTCGATAAGGCGATCGCCTCTGTGATGAGGCGATCGCCTCTAAGGTGAGGCGATTGCTTCATCAACAAAGAGGCACTTCACTATTTACATGTACATTCATTCTAGAATTCTCCTTGGGACCACAAAACACATAAATTTTACTTCCCTATCTCTTAATTGTAGCATGATGCTCAGACATTCAAGGGTGCTGGGAATTTCCATGGAGCCCGAGTCTTTTTCAATGATTTGACTGACGAGCAAAGGGATCGGATTTAGGAGACGGGGTTCGAGAACTTCGTACTCTCACTTCCATCCGAGCAAAGGCGCATGGACTATCAGCCATTGCATGCCCTGATGGAGAGGTAGTTTGATACGACCCACACCTTCCACCTCTCATTCAGCGAGCTTACTCTAGACCCGGTATCATTTACTACCATCACGGGGATTGCCTGTGCCGGGGAACCTGTTCCTTTCGATGCGAGTCTACATCAGTTGTCTCCGGATAAGGCTGCATATATTGAGCGACTTTTAGGGATGACTCTTGACATGAAGGGGACTTATACCCTTAAGTTGGACTCGATCAGGAGCTTCTACACTCGAGATCGGGATGCAACAATGACCTCTCCCCTTGAGATTGACTAGGTGGTGAGGGCTTCTTGCTCTACCTGCTCGGTACCACTCTCTTTGCCGACACCGCCAGCTCTATTGATCTGATGTTCCTACTAGCCCTTCGAGATCTTAACCAGATTCCTACATTCGATTGGGGTAGTTGTGCCCTAGCGTACTTATACCGGAGCATGGACGAGGTGATCCGAGGGGCCAGGAGGTTTTGCAGCTTTTGGCATGCTGTTCTGGTACATCATGATCCCCTTCTTTTTTTCTTTTTCTCTGACCCTCATTACTTACATCAATTTTCTCAACTTCTCCTATTTTATTTTTCAGGTCTGGGCTTTAGATCTAGAGTTGCTTGTGGGCATTACCCGGGTGGGAGACCATTTCTCGGCCCTTGGCAGGTGGGGTGATAGCTATGTCGTGAAGAGGCATCTGGTGCGAGTTCACATCCACAAGCAGCTTGAACTCACTGATACAGGATGCGGTACTTGTAAAGCACAAACCTACTCATTAGTGAATTATTCACATTCAATTTACTTACATATTGACATCTCTCTTTTCCTGTAGATTCAAAATGACTTGTGGGGGTCCGAGGACACTTGGACCATCGAGATGACTCACTCCAAGCCTTTAGCCCGGAAGAGGGTACTCCTTTATGGCCCAGGGTATCGAGCTTGGTACTTAGGAGAGCGGGTCCTAAACTAGAAGGCAGGCATTAGGGCTAGGCGGGTCCCCAAGTCCCCTCCTGACAGTATGCTTTGGGCTCATGAGCTAGAGGATGACGACCTCACTCAGGCTATTGCAGGCTCACCAGCTGTGGACCACACAGTTCACATAAAGAGCCGGTATGCAGAGTTCATCTGCACCCACCTTCTACTGATGGTCCCCTTCCAGGCCACTTCTACTTCTCAGGTAAATCCTTGTAAGTCCCCATTTTCTTTACAAATTCATTGGATTCTTAACATGTTCCTCCTATTTTCGTCTTCAGGCTGCACCTGCTAGGCCCGTAGCCCCGGTTAGGTCCCGAGTGCGGGAGAGAGAGCCCTTGAGGCATCGACTGGATCCGAGCAGGGAGGAGTCTTCTGTTGTCGGTGAGGGAGCCATACCGATTGCTGCCCCCAGTTCTAAGTTTGCCCCAGGCAGCTTCATCCATGTCCCTGACCCTTTAGCTCGATGTTGGGTTCCCCCCGAGGAGTTATCGCGCCAGTTCCTGGCCTTGGACGAGGACCTGACCCCTGTATGCACTCATGTCTGTGCTACTCATGTATGTTCTTTTTCCTGACCTGTTTTCACTATAATTCTTAAACCAACTGTTAGTTCTAATCTTTATTTTGATAATGTAGATTCCGTTGGAGCAGGGCCTATATATGTACCACATAATAGAGGCCCAAAGAGACTACATGTTGGAGGTCACCCAGTAGTGGAGGGTAAGAATTTCATTATTTCTACATGTATGCATGCTTGCATGGTTTACTGACTTATGATTTGTCTGAATAGGATCGAGATAAGGCTAGCAGGGTAAGGATCGCTACTCTCGAGCGTCAGATTAATGTATTCCAGATTAATGAGGACGACGAGGATGAAGATGGGAGCGGCAATGATGCCGGGGGAGAAGATGACCCTGACGGTACGGGATCAGATGCTTGACGTTCCCGTATTAAAAAAAATGTGTAGTCTCTGATTAGCGAATACATAATTTTTATTGTTGTTTTTTTTTTAACAGAATGCTTGCAGAATCCAATATTTTCCTTGATTAAATTCATTTGTTTTGCTTTTCTCATTCCTTCATATGTGAGTAGATTTCACTATTTTCATGTGTAACGTAACTGCTCCACTTGTTAACTATGCGATCTGAAGAAACACAACCCGCCTGTGCTGCTGATGAGGCGATCGCCTCATCGAACCCTAATAAAGAGGCGATCACCTCATGCTGCTGAGGCGGCACCTTATTGATGAGGTGATTGCCTCATTAATGAGGCGGCCACCTCAACAGCAGGTGATCCAACCCCTATAAAACCTTCATTTCTGCATTTGATCTAATTCTCGAATCCCTTTCATCCTTCCCTTTCTGTTTCTCTCTCTGAGTGTCTCTAAAAAGTCATAAACATGACAAAATAAAGTCCGAGGTCCTTACAATCAATTCTAAAAGGGTTAGACAATAAATCTTGGGCCAGTTTAGAGCCATTCCATCTTGCGGTCTTTAAATCACTCCATACTAGAAGAATCAATTACCCTTTTCTCCATGCTATGGTTCAATTTTGGGATCCCCAGAAACACATTTTTTGGCTCAACACGATAGAAATATGCCCCCTACCAGAGGAATTCGAGGAAATTCTTGGTCATCATACAGATTCTACTTGCCAACTTGCAATTCCTGCTCTTGAAAACCTGGATTCTCATTCCATTCAACAACAAATGGTGCTCATGTTCAATCTTCCACCTCGGTCTTCCTTCCACTGTATCTCCAACTCAGAAATCAAATTGGAGTCCCTCCTTGAAGTCATCATAATTATGGACAAAGCGAAAACTTACTAGCCCCGCATGTTAGCCCTCTATTTGTATACTCAATTTCTACTGGTTTCCCCCTCAGGGCATTGCGATATGAAGATCCTCTCCATCCTCGACCAAGTGGAGTCAGGGCTCAATCCCTTCCCTCTCATCCTAGTAGAAACCATCATTGGATTGGATGACTTCACAAGGACGCGATGATTCCCTGGAAGCCCCTTTTTGTTGGAGGTAAGTTTCCCGTTGCCCCCCTTTTCTTTCAACTGCCAAATACTGCCTGTATCTAACCATTTATAGTCCCACATATGTGGTTTTATGAAAAGCTGGGCTTGATCGAACCTCCCCAAGACATTAGGCGCTATCAAGCCAAACATTATCGAACAAGAAAACTACATCTCATCCCTGCGGACATTCAGAGCTGGCTATCAACATTCCCTGATACACTAATTCGCTAGATGTGTCCCTGATAGGGCTTGCGGCATGTGACCCTCCAGTCTTATACGTATTGCATCCTGATTATCGATCTCTATTTTGCCACTTTCTACAATCCAGCTCGCCTCTATCGCCAATATGGTCATAAACAACTGATTATGGAGCTTGTTCATGAATTCAAGCCAGGGCCGCTTTCTTAGAATTTTCTGGACCACCTGGTGGCAACTTGGCCTCGAAGAGTCGTCAAAAGAAACTTAAGCTACGACGGTGATTAGAGCACCGATGATCATTACAAAGCGTGGGTTCACTTACAACAGACAGAAAGAGACGAGTTTATTAAATATAAAAAGACAAGAGAATTACAGATGTTAAGTTCACAGGGTAGGCAACAAAAGAAGAGAAGGTAGAACTAGCTTATGGAATGAAGTCATCATTTTCCTTTTTGTTAGACATAATTTCCCTTTTGTACTAGTTAAACGGCTTGTAATGGACACATTATGCAATGTTTAATGACAATTAAAGCAATTCATTTCATTTCATTTAAGCACAAAATGTATATACATTTTGCTTCTAGTACATCTCATGTTATTAGTTAGTTTGCCCTTGCAAGTTTTCCAACTAACCATTTTGTGCCTCTCTCTCCCCTTTTATATGTCCTTAACTTTTTCCTGGATTGCCTCTTTCGAGGTTTTCAATCCAATAGGACTCCTTTTTTCTTTTTTTTCCTTTTGGTCTCTAATTTTTGCCTAGACAGCCTTTTTTTGAGGTTTTCTCCATAGCGAGACTTTTTACAGAAAGTATTTCTTGAGTTTATCTAGGTTGATGGGTTCTTTGAACTCATTTCCCTCCATGTCAGACAAAATGGCAGCGCCTTTTAAAAATAGCTTCTTTACTAGATACGATCCCTCCCAGTTGGGCTTAAACTTTCCTCGAGGATCGGTCATGACTGATCTTGTTAGTTTCAACACCAGATCCCCCTCTCGAATCTTGCCTGGCTTAATCTTCTTATTGTAGGCACAGGCTATTCTTCCCTGATACAACTGAGAATGATACATAGCCTTCATCCTCTTTTCATCCAGTAGTGTCAGCTAGGCTAACCAAATTTTGATCCACTAATACTCGAGGAGTTTGGATTCCAAAAGGACTCTCAATGACCTTATCTCGACCTCTACAGGCAAAACTGCTTCACACCCATAAACTAAGGAGTATGGAGTGACCCCTGTCGAGGTTCTAGCAGTAGTTCGATACCCACATAACGCGAATTGTAAGTATTCAGCCCAATCTCGATAATTTTTTAACATCGTAGCCAAAATCTTCTTCATATTCTTATTTTCTGCTTCTACCACTCCGTTTGCCTGTGGCCTATATGGAGATGATCTGTGATGCTCAATCTTATAGTCCTTTAGTAGCGTGGTTGCCTTTGCTTGAAACTGAACACCGTTGTCTGTGACTATGTGGTGTGGCAGACCAAACCTGCAGATTATGTTTTTTTTTTATGAATCTCGACATTTGCCTCGCCCCCACGGTAGCATAAGATTCAGCCTCAACCCACTTAGAGAAGTAGTCGATGGCTACGATGATGTACTGATGACCATTTGTTGCCTTCGGCCTTATCTCCCCTATGATGTCAATCCCCCATACAGCAAACGGCCAAGGAGATGTCATTCCTTGAAGTTCCATAGACAGTAAGTGGTTAACATCACCATATGTTTGGCAACTGTGACATTTCTTCACAAATCCAACACAATCCACTTCCATAGTGAGCCAAAAATATCCCTGATAGGCTATTTTCTTTGCCAAGACAGTCCCATTCATGTGTGGCCCGCACACCCCTTCATGAATTGCTTCCATGAGCTTTTGACCTTTACCCTTATCGACACATTTGAGGTGTACCCTGACTAGCATTCTTTTGTATAACATCCCCCCATGGCTTATGAACTGTCAAGAAAACATTTGTAAGGATATCCTTTCTTTCTTATCAGCGTCATATGGGAATTGCCCAGTTTCCAAATACTTTTGTAAATCATAGAACCAAGGTTTCTTAGTGACATCAACTGGCGTTACTCTTACCTCTTCATAATAGGGGGATCGAGACTTTGTGAGGATTAAGGGTCTGGCCTCTGGTTGCTTCCCACTTTCCCACATGGAGGCCAGTGTGGCTAAGGCATCAGCTACCTGGTTTCCTTCCCTCGGTAAATAGACGAATTTACATTCTGTGAAGGAGAATAGAATGGTGGTCAAGTGTTCCCAGTATAGTCGTAATCCGTCTTCTTTTATCTCCCATTATTTGGTGGCTTATTTTATAACCAGCATGGAATCCTCGTAGACAGTAACATTTTTCGCCCATGCACTACACAATGCTTCTAAGCCAAAGATGCAGACTTCATATTCTGCTTGGTTATTGGTTGCTTCAAATTCGAGCCTTTTTACCATCGGGATCATTTCTCCTTTTGGCGTAACCAAAATTACTCCTATCCCAACTCCCTTGTTGTTAACAGCTCTATCAAAGTACATTTCCCAATCTTGTATCTCTATCACCCCTAAGTACTTATCAGGGAACTCCAGCTTCCACTCTTGGGTGTCCCCGACCGGGCTTTATGCCAAGAAGTCTACTACTGCCCTTCCTTTTACTGTCTTTTTGGCCATATACTCTATATTAAATTCTGTGAGCAAAACGAGCCACCTAGCCAATTTTCCCGTAAGAGACAGGGTCTATTGGAGGTATCGGAGAGGATCATGTTTGGAAACTGCTTGCACCTTATACGACTGGAAGTAGTGTCGGAGTTTCCTCATTGCCCAGATCACTACTAGACAAGTCTTCTCTACTAAACTATAAGTAGCTTCATAGGGTAAGAGTTTCTTACTTAGGTAATATACAACGTGCTCCATTTTCTCTTTGCCTTCCTACGCTAGCAACACCCCCATTGCATCCTTTTCAATCACCAGATACAAGATTAAGAACTTACCTGGTTTCAGCGGTTGTAAGACAGGGGGATTCATCAGGTAATCCTTGATAGTTTTAAAAGCCTGTTGATACTTCTCATTCCACACAATGGGTTGGTCTTTCTTTAGAAGCTTAAAGATAGGGTCACAGATAGTTATCAGTTTGGCTATGAATCTACTGATATACTATAAGCGCCCCAGAAACCCTCAGACCTCTTTTTCATTTTTTGGCACAGGCATGTCCCTGATTGCTCTGATTTTATCTAGATCCATCTCTATTCCTTTCTGACTGACAATGTGTCCCAACAGCTTCCCAATTGTGACCCCAAAAACACACTTCTTCAGGTTCAACCTGAGATTATACTTTTCTGCCCTGGCCAAAAACTTGTCTAGTGCTTCAAAATGCCCTTCCCTGGTTGTAAATTTCACCATCATATCATCTACATACACTTCAACCTCTTTATGGATCATGTCGTGCAGTAGGGCAGTCGCCATCCTTTGATAAGTGGCCCCCACATTCTTCAACCCTTAAGGCATCACTTGGTAACAATACACGCCCCATTCGATGATGAATTATGTCTTTAACCTATCCATTACTGCCATCATGATTTGATTGTATCCTGAAAATCCATCCATAAAAGAGTACATTGCATTGGAAGCCGCACTATCAATTAATGTGTCAATATGCGATAGGGGAAAGTCATCCTTAGGGTGGCTTTATTCAAATCTCGATAGTCCACACACACTCTGATCCTTCCGTCCTTCTTAGGAACTAGAACTATATTTGCTAACCACTGAGTGTCCTCTACCACTTCTAAAAACTTTGCCTTTAGCTGCTTTTTGACTTCTTCCTTCACCAGAAGAGCCCATTCTAGCCTTAACCTTCTTTGCTTCTACTTTATTGGCGCTAAATGAGGGTATGTGGGGATTATGTGTTCTGAGATCCCCCTGTCAATCTCGGGCATGTCTTCATAACCCCAAGCAAATACTTTCTGTCTCTTTTTTAAGATTTCTTCTATTTTTTCTCTCTTACCATGAGTTAAACCAGAGGCAAGCAATATATTTTTAGAATTATCGTCTTTGCCTAAATTAAATGATTCGATTTGCGTAGAATTAATGTCAAACATATGCATGAAATGATCATCACAAATAGAATAACCATTAGGGAATACATCACACAAATAAGCAAATTCAGATCTCATTGCATTCACTTTCGAAAAGAAAAGATCGTCAGTCTCAAACCAAGAAATAATAGAAACATCACAGTCATCATAAAAGGTATCTATGATAGAATTGAGGATGTAAGTCTCAAAGTCTAGGTCTTTATTCTGATCATCAATGCCTTTCTGCCCCGAAGTAGCTTCATTCTCTTTAGACTCCTCTTCAGCCAGTACCAGCTCCTCAGTAGGGGCCTTTTCGATAGTAGCTTCCCTAGCTTTGTTCATAAATTTAGCAAATATCTCGAACCCTGGGATGACTTCCCCAGCCACCAGAAGAGGTTTCGAAGTCCCGCTATATGAATGCCTGGTGCCTTCCTTTACAAAGATTTCCCATAGAGTCTTCTTTCTAGCCTCGGTTTCCTCCTCCTTTTCTTCAGATCGGTTCAATATACCCATCTCTTTCCCAGCTTTGTCAACCTCTTTGAACCCTAACTCGTGCTTCAAAATAGGTACTTTGTTCCCCACAAACCTTGAAGGCCCGCTCTGATCTTTCCCTAATCCCATGCCGGGCAGAAACTTTATATTGTGCATCATTCTCAGAACCCTTTCATCCATCTCATCTTTATAAATCACATAAACTTCAAAACTTGGGCTGAGGGAAACCTCCTTGGGGATTAACTTCAGTGCGGCTATGGCGACTTTAGTTTCGGCTGAGATGGTGACAACCCTCCCTTCGTGTGGAAACTTAACCTTTTGATGAACAATGGATGGAACGCCACCCAGGGGGTGAAACCATGGCCTTCCCAATAAAATAGCAAAGGTTACCAGGATATCAAGCACGTGTAAGTCAACCCAAACTTCTATAGGCCCTATTTTGACTAACGCCCTAAAAGTTCCCTCCACAGATCATTTAGTGTCACCGTAAGCCTTGATAATTACTTCAGAAGGCTTTAAGTCAGCTACTGTCAGCCCCAGCTTTGGCAGAATCTTCAATGGACACACATTAATGGCAGAACCATTATCAACCATTATGTAACAGGTCATTTTCCCTTTTACCTCATCTTTGATAAACAGGGCCTTGTGGTGATCCCTCCCTTCTAGAGGCAAATCATCATTGGAAAAAGTTATCATTCCTTGGGGAGTTTTCATTAGTGACTGAACCATCTGTTCTGGAGTGGAACTAGTGGAAATTTTCCTTTGGTCTAGTGCTAGGACCAGGGCTTCCCTGTGATCCTTAGAATGCATGAGTAACTCCCAAACACTAGCAATGGTCCCTCTACTTGGTTCTACCCCTTTTCCCTTCTTTGCATTTCCTACCTTTTTGGGCCGAGTCTTGGTAGCCTCGGTTCCTTTTCCCTTCTCTTCGACCTTCCCCACGGACTGATTCTGCTTACACCCCTCATTGTCCCATAGGTCAACTTATTCTTTGCTTTCATCATCGGAACTCCATATGTCCAAGACTCGCACCTCTAACTCTGTGGGTTATTCGATTGTTCTCAGATTTTCGGGCCTGAGTTGTTAGAAATTATGAGAGATATCAATAAAGGAGTTTAGGACTTGTTCCTCTGTTAGGCCAGAGTTGACCATCAGAATGGATGGGTTAGGAGGTGGTACATTTTGGTAATTGGGTAATGGGTTGGTTTGAGTGTTTGGTTTTCTATTTTCTGGGTCGGTGATTTTACCTGAGTCTATTAAATCTTGGATTTCATGCTTTAATCGGGCGCAGCTGTCCGTGTCATGCCCGATGGTTTGATGAAATTTACAGAAAAGCTTTGGGTTGGCTCCAAGCAAGGGTTATTGTGAAGGCAAAGGTCGTAATAGGTTCTTCTCAATGAGCTTATCGAGGACTTTGGACATAGGACATCCCATATGAGAAAATCTTCAGGGTTGTCTAACCGCACTGACTTGTACATTACTGGTCAATGGTCGAATGGCATGAATCTGAACATTACTGCTCGAGCTAGCTCCCTCTTTGCCCCCAGAACCTCTTTCGAAGAATTTCTTCTCTTGGGCCAAATCTGATTCTTTCTAGACTCTAAATCTATATAACTCTTCAAAATTTCTGATCCCCAGATCCCTCAATTTCCTAGATAATGCGGGAACACACCCTTCTATTGTCAAGACCAACTGGTTGGACTCGGCTAGCCTATGCCTCATCAAGGACAATTTTCCCCTCCAACGAGTCAGGTAATCAGTAAAAGGCTCGCTAAAGTTCTGCTTGGTATTCTACAAATCTTTCAAGGACACTTCTAGTTGGATGTTGAGACCATATCGCTTAACAAAAGCAGTGCACAATTCTTTCCAATCTGACTGAACATGCGATTCCAAGGTGTAATACCAACGAATCGGCGCTCCTTCTAGTGAAATAGGGAACTGCTTAACAATTTGGCTCTCAGTTAGCTCAGTAGCCTTCATGTATGTTACATATTGCTTCAAATGCAAATGGGGATCCTCAGCACCAGTGTACTTCTTCATGTTTGGGAATTTGAACTTACGGGGCAGCAGTTCATCACCCTTTTTCCAAATTCAGATCATAATCTAAGGGGGCGACCATACCCTTCTCCTTCATCATCACCTGCATTTGGTTCATCACTCTGGTCATATTCTTAGCCCACTCAGTCTGACCCACATCCTCAGCTTGGATGACATTTCTTTGATTCCTCAGATTGGCTAATACTGTTACATCATCTTCTTCCCTTTCCCTAATCGGTATTTCTTCGTCAAGGTTGATTGGATCGATTGGCGGTGCATTGGGTGGCTGTGTTGGCTGACCTTCTCTGATGAGCTTAATAATCTCCCCCATCATTTCCCTCATCATAGCCCGGGTTTTTTCTATTACTTCTTCTTTCCACCATGCCCTAAATGTTTCTGGATCAAACCCTCCTACCATTCCTAATTTTGAATTTCTGATCAAGCGACCTGAACTAGTTCGAACCCACCCTGCTGAGCTTAAAGGATTTATGGCGCTGCAAAACAGCTAGTTAAAATGATGCATAACGTGTATGCATGATATGAAAGTCCGTTATATTTAGAAACAAAAAGGTCACACACGAAAAGATATATAAGATCAAAACATGGAACTTAAATGTGCAAACATCCGCCCTTATTTCTCCCACACACGTATTCAAATGGCGAGTATCTTCTCCTAGGATTTTTGGCCTGGGTTTTAATTATCAGCAAGGGATAATAAAATTGACGTATGCAAGAAAACTCTCAAAATGATTTAGACAAGTAATGGTCCCTTTAAATAAAGTTGGAGTCCACTTTCTATGAGCAAAGATCCTTAGCACCATAAACTTGCTTGTCAAGGCCCATTTCAAATGGGTTATGAGTAGGCATGAGAGGCCTTTGTTGACTAGCCTATTTATAATGGGCTTTGGTTGGACATGAGGGCCCATTTTATTTTGGACTGCTTATTGATGGGCTCGAGATTTATTTTAAGGGTCCATTATATGGCATAATACACATACATGTGGGAAAATTCCTAAGGATAGTTGCTAAGTCATTACATAGGCTTGAGTCTTAGGTAAAAAGGCTTCAGCTCCCACAACGATATACATCCATATACGTCTCCCCACTCAAGGGTCAAACAACGTGGATTAGTACGTGTTGTGAGTGACAATAATCAAATATTCCACCACCAGGTTTGAGTGAAACGTAGGTAGCGAAGTACTAACTATTGTCGGGTTTATTGGGGACTGAAGTGCTCATTATGTGCAAAATGTGTAGTGAATGCATAAATGCAGGAAGAAATAAGAAAATAATTAAAGATGATAAAACATCAAACACTGGAATCAGTTTCTCTATCCCTAGTGGAGTCACCACTGTAGGCGGCGGGGTTTAGCGCGCGCCCCAGTGTTTGGCGACCATGGCACTGTGTGGGCTCAAGGCCCACTAGGAAATATGATATAGGTCATGGGCCTATTCGGAGATGGAGTCACCACCCGGATAAAAGCCGGGACACACTTTACAGTAACTAGATCCCACGAAGGTTCCTAGAAGCCGTCATCAGAGATCGGGTTCGAAAACTGGGTATGAGCGTTTGAATGCTCAACCAACCTTGCTGTTGGCCTCCGTTTGTGTTTTGTATTTTATTATCGTTTAATTATTTAATTATTTCCTCATTTACCATAAGTAATGAAATTGCCTTCGGATAATTACTAGATTTTATAATTAAGTCCGAGTTTGCACGTTAGTCCAATTTCATGCCTTTATGTCCCAACATTCAAAAAACACAGTAAATAAAATAAATAATAATTTACAATCATGCATTCAAAATTAAATATGGGGAAGGGATTAAGGATTACAAGGCTTTTTACTCAAATAAATGAAATAATATACAGAAAATAAACCAAACATATACCGAAAATAAACTACTAAAATAACATAAAGACGACAATATACAAAGGATAAATAGCAAAAGTGATTGCTTGACAACAGAAATTATCAAGTAATTCCTGTAAATATCACACGATTAGCCTTTCTTCTTATAAAAAATGAAGTCACATATAACAATATTTACAAAGAGATACTACAAAGAGGTTGTCACATTATGAGTTAAAGAAAATATCGAACAATCAAGATAATCACCATCATGCAATCATATAGACATGTTTAAGGTTAAAAGGGGACATGTTAAAGCAGGCATCACAGTAAATAATCAACCAAACGAAGCAAGAAATGGGTAACCCTATCAATGAGGCGGTCACCTTATTAATGAGGCGGTCACCTTATTAATGAGGCGATCGCCTCATTGAGATAAGGCGATCACCTCATTGAAGAGGCGACGCCTCATCAACAGGGCTCTTGCAATCTTGAGATAGAAACTGGCAATACGCACACAAAAGGTAAGCTCCCTGAGGGCCTATCAATGGGGCGATCACCTCATTGATAAGGCGATCGTCTCACTGAGATGGGGTGACGCCTCTGTGAAGAGGCATCGCCTGACCACCAGACCGGCTCTGACTTCCAAGACATGCAAACTTCTACTCTAAGCAAACAAAACATGCATATACACACTCTACACTCATCATACTACAACTACACACGTAAATATTCAAAGATCCATCAATAAAATGAGATGTCAAGTACATGCACTAGAGACAAACCTAGAATATGCTAAAGACTAAGTTACACACAAGCAAGAACATACAAAATGATGAACATATCAAGTTCAAAGTGCAAATTTCATACCAAAATGAGAGGCCCTCAGAGCTACTTTGATTGAGATCCTTGCTAAGATATGGTATCTCTCCTTAACACAAGTTTCTTTCTTCTTCTCTTATGGGAAAGTGGACCTCCTCTCTTCCTTCAGGACGTTTTCCTTCTTCTTCTCTTCTCTCCCTCTGTCTTTTTTCTTCAGAGCTCTCTCCCCTTTCTTCCTCATTTTTTCCCTTTTTTCTCTTTTTTTTCTCTCTCTTTTTTCCCTTTTATCCCTTAGCTTTCCCATCCCCCTCAGCCTCCTAGCCCATCATGAGCTCTCCTAGCCTTTTTCCTTTTCCCAAAAGTCTTCTCCTCAGGCAAGGAGAAAGTCTGGAGAGTGGGGCCCATGCCACTTGATTGCAGCTGCACGTGGGCTGCCAGAGGGGCGGCGCCTCATCGGTGAGGCGATCGCCTCATTGGCAGCTGCTAAAGAGGCGATTGCCTCATTACATTGAGGCGGCCCCCCTTTGGCTCGGGCCCGCGCTCGGCCGAGCAGGCTTGGGCCAAACTTGGGTAGTTGGGCTCGGTTTGAGTTTTGCAGGCTTTTGGATTTTCAAGTCCACTTTCCACTTAGAGATTCAGGCTTCATCCTCATGTCCAAGTTCACATTCTCATCATTGGGCTTGATAACGGGCTGGTCAAACTGAGCAACCCTAATTCGTCCCCTAACACGGGCCGACTGAATCGGGTGTCTACACTCTTCTATAGATCCTTTGCTTAAACTTGAATCCAACCCTGATCTCTTTCTTTTTTATGGTTTGGGCATCATTAAAGTTATCATTAAAAAATTGTAACAGCATCGACGGAGGTGGGTCTCTCTTTTTTTCTACTTTTTTTTGAGTTTTTTTTAATTATATGAACATCATCAAGATCGTTGTTGGGTTAGACATATAGAGCACAACCAAAAGTAGTTTTTTTCCCTCGATTTAATTACCATTATAATTTTTTCTCTTCTTCTTCGTCATTATTTTCTTAGAAAAACAATGAATTGGTGGTGGACTACTACTAGTGCTATTTGAAAAAAAAACAATGAGTTGTTTGAACTTATTGTGTCTTCCATCTATGTAATTTTCCAATTTCTTGCTTAATAATACTCACTCTCTATGTATTCATATAAAATTTTTTGAAAAAGATGATGCACTTTCTTCCATTTTGAGTGAATTTTTTTTTTCATATAATAAATTGTTGTTATTTATCTTATTTTTCATCAGCTAAACAAAATCAATATGGTTTTCAAAATTTATACACAACAACCTAACTACAATAAATAAACAATAACAAATAACAAAAAAAAAATTGAAACAATAAAAAAAATTATGTATTATATAAGAAAAGAGAATTCTTATTTTTATTAGGAAAAAGTACAACTAACTACCCTTCAGTTTCACTCATTTTCACTTAGAGGCGTGTGATATTTTTGCGACAAAGAGTTACTATGTGATTCAGTCCGTTAGCAATTAGAGACAATTCACACTAACCATTAGACAATTCACAATAACATCGTTAGAAATGAAGACGACGTGGCATGAACAAAATTTGCACATCATAGTGGTTAAAAGTTTTAACTCTAGCTAATTGAAAATAAATGAAAACATAGTGTAGTTATTTGTACTTTTTTAATGAGTCTATTCTATAATAAAATGATTTATTTTATTGAATAATATTTATTTTAATATTTATTTATGAAAGAAGTGTAAAAATATTATTAATTTGATATTTAGTATTTTTTGATATATTTATATTAATTAATTTTTCACTTTATTTAAAGATATTTGTTCTTTTTGTTATTATTTTATTGTAAATAAAATAAATTTATTTCATTTATTTTATAAAAATATTTTTAATTTACAAAAAAAGTAACTAGTGGCACTTGCAAAAAAAAATTATTTTCATTATTTATATAACTTTTTTTATAAGAAATTTTGCTTTTTAAAAGAAATAATATCAATTTTACATAATAACACTTTTAATTATAAAATAGCATTGACACTTTGTCAAAAATCATATGATTATAAAAGAAAAATATAAAAAAATACTATAAAAATAGAAGGTATATATATATATATATATTAAAATTATTTTAATTATTCTAAAAAAATATTTTAAAAAATAATAATAATTTGCAAAAGATAATAGTTTTTGGTACTTGAGAAAAAAATTTATTTTCATAAAGCATATAATTCCTTTCATAAAAAATGCGGTCCTTTTTATTAAAAAGAAATATCAAAGTTTTATATAATAACACTTTTGGCTATAAAATGACACTAACACTTTGTTAATATGAATAACTGTAAAAATATAATTTTATAAAATATATTTTATTTTTCATAAAACATATATATATATATATATATATATATATCCTTTTTCAAAGAGCATGTGCTTTTTTTTTTAATTAAAAAAAAGTAATATCAATTTCACATATATTAACACTTTTAGTTATAAAATATTATTACCGCTTTGTGAAAGTAATTATAATTATAAAAATATTTTTATTTTTATAAAACAAGATATTAATAAATATATATTAATAATCTAAAAAAATCAAATAATAAAAATTATTAATCTCTTCATATTTCTTTCATAAATTAAAATAAACATTCTTAGATAAAAACAAGTCAATTTATCATAAAATAAACTCATGAAAAAAGTACAAATAGTTATCTTGTGATTTCATTTATTTTCAATTAAGAACTAAAATTTTTAACTAGTATGAAATTTCAATTTTATCTATGTCACATCATCATTTCTAACGTAATTAATATCAATTGTCTTTAGTTGTTAACGGAATGAATCATAAAGTAGCTTTTTGTCGTAAAAATATTATATGCCTCTAAATGAAAGTTTGTATTTTTTTTTATTATTATTAATACTAATAAAAGTGAAAATTTTATTAAAAAGAAAATACTTAGATTAGTTTTAAATAGATGATTTAAAATTTTTTAAAAATCTCATAAGAAATTAAGCTAATTAAATTAAATATTAAAATTAGGAGATAAAAATTAAATAAATATATAAAATTAACTTCAATTAGGAGTCGTCCAAAAAATAACAAATAGGTTAAAAAAAATATGTTGCAGAAAAAGTTACGTAGCTAACCCAAAAAAAAACCACAAATGAAACAAAAAAAAAAAAGGGAAAACTAAAGCTGAAAAAGCAAAAGTTTAAAATAAAGAAAAAAAAAAGCGAAGCCAAAAATAATAACGAATGGATCAAACAGGTCATGTGAAAGTGCAATACTCACACTATTAAATGACACTGAATTTCATATGAAAATACTTTTGAAAAGTGGTTATATTAATCTTTTATGCTTTTTATTTTGTTAAAGTTAAATTATTATATTTTTAATTTAGTGACATTAAATCTTAATTTATATAAATTTGTAAAATTTCATTAATTATTTATCATTGAATTATTTAAATTTTATTTTTAATATAAAATTATATATATTATTTAAATATTAAATACAATGATAAACATTAAATCTAGATAATACAGTTATAATTTTAATGGTTAATAATTTTTTTTTATAAAAAGAAAATCTCACTAAATTTAATTTTAAGTTAGTCTAAGCAAAATTATTAAATTCTTAACAGATAAAAGAAATTTGTACCTAAATGAAGTAATAAATATTTAAAAATAGGAATTATACTAACCACTTTAATTTAATTTAATAAAAAGTTTAATTTAAAGAATATATAACTTAAATTAATTTAAATATAAAGTTTTAATAAGTAATAAAAAAGACCAAAAAATAAAAAAATTATGTCAATTAGAAAATATTCAATTACAAATTTAAATTGAATAAATCATAAATTTATTAATTAAATATATAAAAATTTATCACAATAAAAAAGAAAATAGTTAAAAGTCATTTAAAAATACTAAGAATTCATTAATTTAAAATTAGACGCATTTAAATTTATTAGACATATTATAAAAATTAAATTAGATACTTTACTTTAATGCATCTACACCTTCCATAATAAAAAGATTTAATATTTATAAAAATAGAAGAATTGGGATTCAATGTATGCAAATAATAGTGTAAGGGAGAAAATATGAATTATTCTTTTATAGAGTTATTCCTCAATATACATATATGTATATAAATAAATATTTGATTATTTTTATTTAATTTATATATAATAAATAATTATTTGATTAATTTTTAATTAAATATAAAGGAATATAATAATTTTTAATCTTATTTATATAAATACTCATCTTTTTCAGTAAAACTACTTTTGTTTACTCTTGAGAAGTTGTATTCATAATTTTTATTGATTATTAATTATCAAAATTGTCATTTTAATATTGTATAGATCGTTAATTAATGGTTTCAATATGCGGAGTGGTATAGAGTCTACTCAGTTATGTAGCAAGGGTTGGGAGAGATTATGGAAACTGAATTTGCCTCCTTTTTATGGAGAGCAGGTGACGGTTGTCTTCCTACTCAAACGTAGCTTGTCTTTAAAGGGGTTACTACTCCTCTCTCTTGTCTACTCTGTGATTCAGATGTTAAGCATTTGAGACACTTGTTTTTGGATTGTTCATTTGCTAGAAGTTGTAGGGTTCAAGTTAATATCAGTAGTTATACTGTAGAGACCGAAGATTTTAAACAATGGCTTCTTTCTTGTTTGGAGTCCCTTCCCACAAAGCTGATTCAAAGGGTTGCAATGATTTTGTGGTCCATTTGGAATCAACATAACAATAAATTGTGGAACAATCTTTGTTTATCTCGACAGCAAATTGTTAGCAAAGGAATTCAAACAGTATCGCAGAATTTACTGAGTCTTCAGCTATGGAGTAAACCTCCACTGGGTTGGTTTTATGTAATGTTGATATGGGATTGTCGAGTTTGGTATTGGGATTTTTCTGCATGATGACAGAGGCTTTTGGGCAGGGACGAATCCAGTATAGAGAGGGACCACTATTGACTTACGGCAAAAGAGGGGAGGGCACAAGACATGGGCCAATTCTTATTTTCCATTATATATACTCAGATTTAAAAAAACAAAAAACAAAAAATTGGGAGGGGCCAGGGCCACTCCCATCTTTAACTTGGGTCCATTGCTGCTTTTGGGTGCAGTGTCAGATGACTAATGTTGGAGGATTTTTTTCGGTTGAGGGAAGCAGAATCTACAGGTCGCAGGGTGTCTTGGTATGGGTATGCAAAAGGCTCTTTTTCGAACGGATGCTAAGAGTGTCACTGATGCCTTATCCTCTAAAGAAGATGATTTTTCAGAGTTGGGAACTATCATTGCTGATTGTAATTTTCTTAGTAAATAAGGAGTTGATTTTTTGGTTTGTCATATTAGGCGCCAAGCAAATAGGTGTGCTTATTGTTTAGCAAAAGCCACCTGTTTTCATACCTACAAGCCGCCTTAGGATTTTGCAACGTTGGTTTTATCTAAGGTATGCACTTTTGTAAGAGCCAATGAACAGCTCATGGGGCATCTGACGAGTAACAGGCAGATCAGAGTCATTTATTGGCAACCTCCAAGTCCCTCTCGGTTCCAAGTCAATACAGATGGGTGCCTAAAACCTGGTTACAAGTTAGCGAGTGCAGGTGGAATTATTATAAACTCCTCGGGTGGTTAGGTTACAGGTTTTGTTGCAAATTTGGGCACTTGTAATGTGCTGGGTGCTGAAAGTTAGGGCATTCTCTATAGCCTTCGCATAGCTTGGGAGATGGATCTTCGATGCATTATCTTGGAGTGTGACAAACAAAGGTGCAGTTGATATGATTCAACGCCAAACCACTACTCCAATACGATTTTTGTCTCTGCTCCAGGAAATCAAAAGGATGCTTCACAGAGATTGTCAAGTCCGAGTTGTTCACATCCTGAGAGAAGGCAATCACAGTGCAGATTTCTTAGAACTTATGGCCTTATTCTCCAAGTTAGCCTAACAAGACTTGACAACTCTCCTGTGGGAATTATGAACTTACTATTTCAAGATAGAATAGGAGCTTCAACTCCTAGACCCTGTGCCTTGTAATTTTTCTGGCTTTGCATTCCCTTTAATGCAAAAAAAAAAAAAAAAATCGCCTATTTTCTAGCTGGTTCCATTATTCTTACACATCCTCCTCTATTATTGGACGATTGTATTGCTTCTGAAGTCTAATTAATAAATCCTTTTCATTTAAAAAAGAAATAAATTTTTATAATCTTAGTTATTTTTTAATTAATTTTATTTGAGATTTATCAGTTTTTTCATTTACAAGAGGCATTATCATTATCTATTATATTACGATTGAATGCAACTAATTTAAATTCACATTGAAAAATAAATATTTGTTCCAATATGTTTTAATTTTTTTCCCTAACTCTAGCTATTATCAGTTTTGTAATTAATATTTTTTTAATTCAAATATATTTAGATAAACTATACATTTTTATTAAAATATTAAATATTCCTCATAAATCATAAAAATTCAATTAATTTAAGAATTTATTAACTTAATTTAGTAATAAATTTAAATAAAATTAAATAATTAAAGATTACTTTAATTTTTATGATATTAAAAATAATAAAAACTTAATAATAATAACAACAACAAAAGTAAAGTAAGTTCATTATTAAAGTAAATTTATCTCTTACATTCTTTTTATGGTCACTTTGATTTAAAAAAAAAGAAAAATTATTTTGTAAAAATAATTAAATTAACAAAAAGAAGTAGCAATAGTTTTGTTTATAAAAATATCACATTTGCCAAAAAAATTCAATTTCATAAAACTGGTAGTCCAACTTTTCAAAAATAACAATTTTTAACAATTAAAGATACAGAATTTAATTAACAAAAAACAAGTTAATGAAAATATTATCTATAACTATAAAAATTAATATTGTACAAAATATATTTTTTGTAATACATAAATACATATATATATATATATAATTTACATTTTTAAAAAATGATATTTTATAACAAATTGATAATTCTTTTATACTTCTTAAAAAACAAAGTATGTTACTTTATTTCAAATGAAAAATGCACAAAAATATAATAATTTTTGTATTTGCATTTTTTTAGATAATATAATTCTGAATTCAAATTGTATTATGAATAGAATCACATTCATTTTATTTTCGGTGTGATGTGACTTTTAAACCCCTATACTTTCAATAGTAGAAAATAAAGAGGGAAGGAAAATAGGAAAGAAAAACTACTTTTTCATATTTGGAAGAGCAAGGAAAAATAAAAGGAGGGGAAAATGTGTACAATTATCCTTTTATAATTTCCTCTCCAAAATGGAAAAAAGTGGACAAAGAAAAAGAAAAAGAAAAATTAATCATAATTCAAATTCTAAAGATAAAAACTAAATTAATAATTCAAATTATATCAATTTTCTTTTCTTTTCTATTTTTATTTTTTCTCTATTCTAACATTACAGAGAAATCATTATTTTCTTTTGTTTTATTTTCCTCTCTATTTTTTCCTCTTTTTTCATTCATTTCAAACATTGTGCAAAGGAATGGACTATCCGAAGCAGAATCATATCTCGCTATACTTCCATCCATATAACAAGACACAAAAATCTCATCCTCTGTTCCCGCAGCTGCATGGTCAAAATCCAACACTGTTCCTAAAATAGAATAAGTAGCCACTCTTACAAGTTTTTATAAGGAAATATTAAACTTGTGAATATACAGTTCTTGCATCATTTATGACAAATCATATTGCACCAACATTCCACAATGTATTGATGACTCATAAGTTAGTAATATAGTATTACAATAAATATGAGGGGTGAATTAATTTAAATAAAAAAAATTCAAAATAAAGGTAACTAAAAAATTAAATATATATGCTGCTATCTCTGTTTTGTGAACCGAATTTAACATGTGAACGTGTTAGAGGATTATTTTCTCAAAATTATATGTGACTTCTTTCATATAATATGATTTCTTCTTAATCCTATTATTTTAATTTTTTTTTTAATTTTAAGAAGCCCTACTCAAGTGTTTAAGGAGTTCGATTCACAGATGAATAGATGTCTTCATCTAACTTTTTCCTAAATTAGAATTTTCAATCTTTACACTAATCATATTCACAAGATTGAGATTAAATGAGTTTTAGGATCAACTCTAAACCTTACAATAATGAGCTTTTAACTAGGCTAAGCTCTAGCCACAATCCCAAATATTTTGATGGCTAAACATTTAAACCAATTCCTTTATAAATAAACTTTACTTCCCTTCTAATCTATCCCAAGAATTAGATGGAGTAGAAATCATATTTCTAACACACAACCAACTCTCAAAGAGTTTAATGAACAATAAAAAAAAAATTAAATGAAAGTTTGAGAACTTCAATGAATGCTAAGATAAAAGAGTTTAATAACCAAGTATCTAACTCTTCAACGAAGCTCCAAGAGCTGTTTATATACATATACAACTCAAATATGGCTATTCGGAGCATAATATGGCTATTCGGAGCATTAACTTCGTCCCTCCAACCATCTCCAAGTTCTATTTAATGCAAATCAGCTTTTTTTAAAAGAAATGGCTCCTCACGGTCAGCAAGGCACACTCCAAATTGTAAGGGTTGAAAAATGTAGCCGTTGGATGGTAGGTGACTATTGTGTCTTATAGAGAACTTGAGTCATGAGCCCCTCATGATCGTAAGGGGTTCTGTCACTCATTTTGAAGCTCCTTTGAGTCATGATCTAGATGAGCTATCACGAACTACTCATAATTGGTCATGGTCGCCTCAAGATTGTGAGGGCAAATAGTGAAGGGTTATGCCTTTTTTTCAAATTTTGGCTCTTTAAAGCTTCTAGCTTGTGAGCAAGGTTCCCTACAGCCTAATTTTGAACATCTTTGATGCCTTAGTTGACACAAATAGATCTCTAACTTCGTGACATCTTATACTTGATATTTGATAGGCTAAGGATTTAAATCACTTCACTTTGATTCTATAAATTCAATTAAACCTTAAACACATTAACGTAAACACATTAGATTAATCAAATTATGTGATAAAGTCAAAACTTTAGAGATTGAACAAACCTAACGTCAACAATCTCCTCCTTTTTACTTTAACAAATAATTTATGTGTGTGAATTGTGTATAATCAAGTGAAGTGAGTAAGTGATACAATGATCCCCCTTAGTTCATACATAAGATAAAAAAAGAACAATAAAGGTAACAAGAATATAGCTCCCCGTTGATGTGTGCATAAGTATTTGTGTTTGATTATGAGTTTAGCTAAGCAAAAATCAAAGAATTATGAGTGATTATTAAACATTTATAGCACATACACATAAGTCTCCCGCTTTGTTAAAGAGCAAAAAGAATAAGAAAATAAAAATTAAATAAAAAAATGAAATTTCATTAATAAAAGGGAACATGTAGTCCACTAGAAAAATAAAAACATAAAACAAGGATTGAAATATAACTAACAAATACATACTAGACATAACCAAACAAAAATGAAAAGGAAACCCTACATGAACTAAAAAATAAACTGAATAGGTACTAAGCATAAGGAACAACTAAGAAAAGGGTTAATGTCTTGTTGATCTCCTTGAGGTTCTTCTGGAGTTGGAGCTTGAAAGGAGGAGGAGGCCAAGTACATTGCAAATTGTGATGAGCATAAAAGTGGTGGATATCATACTCCACATGGTCCATCCAACTTCCAAAGTGATGAAGTCTAGAATCAACTTAATTAAAATGATTGTTGAAGTTAGACTCAATAATCAAAAGTCGGTCAAAGAAGCCACTAACCTAACTAGATTCATCATCCACTTATAAAGATGTTGAAGGGCCCTTTGCCCTTTTTCCTTTAAGGCATAGTAGTTTTTTGAGTTTCTTATTATTCTATAAGATAAACTCCTTTAAGGCCAAGATTGCCTATTTGCTCAATATCTTCTAAATCTTGAGTAAGGTCTTCATCCACTTTTTCTTCTTCTTTTTGTTTCCACACCCATTGGCTTTTCACTTTCTTGAATTGGTTAGAGTTTTTAATAAACTTTTCATTAAAAAAGGAGAAGAGAATAAACTCAAGGCATTCATAATCTATTTTGAAGAATTGAGCAATCCTAGTAATAATTCCCCCAATACATATTGCACCACTTGTACTATCACTAATAAACTAAAGCCTCCATTGCAACCATCTTCTTACGGCAACATTAACATAGTTTTGAATGCAATGGAGAAGGAAGAGAACATCAAAGGATACCGATTCATTGCTTAAACCCTTAGCATGGAATGAATAGGTTATGAAATAGTGGATGTACTAAAGGATTTTAGAAGAAAAGGAGGAGGATTAAAGTGACCTTCAAGGAATTATCCCATATGAGGTTTTTTGTTTTAAGTCCAAAAAGTATGTGGAGACTAAAGTGTGTTTGGGGTTTTAATTCCCTTATGATTGAACCCAAAGAGATTATTAAAATATTCTTTAGTGAGAAAATAATCCCTTCCCCCCAATTTGAATCGCATGTTGTAAAAACAATTTTGCTCACTTATGTTTTGAGTTTTCAACTAAAAAAAAAAAAGAGAAACTAAATCACAAGAGAGGGGAAGGTAATTAAAGGGGTGAAAGTAAAGAAAAATATACCAATATTTTTAAGGAGAGTTTTCACTTGATCATAACAACCAAGTGATTCAAGATCCTCCTTCGACATGTAACGAGATGGAATGATCTTCCTCTTGGTAAATTGTGATGCTCTTTATTTGATTTCAAAATTTGTGTAGGAGATATGTGGATTCTTTTTGGGTTGTTCTTTGGTTTCTCTCCTTGCTTAAGAGAAAGAGGTTGTAGGTGCTTGGTGAGAGGTTTTCTTCTTTGGAGCCATTAAAAGAAGGAATAGAGATGCAAAAGTTTAAAGATGATAATAAAGAGAAAAGCAAGAGAGGAAGTAACTAAATTGTAAAGAGAAGAGAATGTGAATAAATGAGAAGGAAGATGATGAATTTATAGGATTAAAAATAATAAAAATATGTCATAAATTGAATTAAAAAGGATTTTGAAAGATTAATTCCATTTGGAATTGGAATTGATAAAGGAGGAGTTACAATTCCTAGAGAATTATGACATTTTGTTTGCTAGGCTGCTCCTCACGGTCAGGTTATGATAGTGAGCAATGCCCATGAGGGGTATTGGCAGCCATGAAATGACATGTTATGAGCTGTTATAGCCTTTACAACTGCTCGTGACCAAAATGCCTTATACCCCTTGAACTTTTGAAAATGTTTCAAATATGTCCAGAAAGCATTGCAATTTAGTCCCTGCGAACTAAATTAACACTAAATTGAATAAAATTGAATGCAAATTCAATTCTTTCAAGAAACAAAGTAATAAGTACATTTAATAGAGTGTGTAAGTAGGCATTTTGATCAACAAGAATATTTTGCTAATTTTAGAATAATTAATTTATTGAATTAATTTCAATAATCAATTATTAATCATTAATTAGCATAAAAAATTTAAAGCAAAAACTTATGGATAAGGAACGAAATAAAAAAAATGTAGAAATAATATCTAAGCATCAATGTGAATTAAATAACAAAAATAGAAAAAAAATACACTTTTATATTCATATGAGGTTAAATGTATATGTAGCTTAATTCATGAAGAGCATGGCACATATTGCACTCAAAACAAACATAGAATTTAACAAACATATAAAATATTTCCAAAGGACACAAAATTACTTAAAAATAAAACATTAGCAAACAAGTCACACTCATTAATACAAGCTAGGCCCATAAATCATTCCAAGTTCATGATTAATGAAATTTAATCTCTCCTCATTGAGAGATTTGATGAAAATATTTGTAAGTTGATTGTTAGTGTCAACAAACTTAAGCAATATATCACCACATTGCACATGATCTTTTAAAAAATAATGTTTAATGTCTATGTGCTTAGTTTTAAAGTATTGAATAAGATTGTTGTTAAGATTTATAGCACTTGTATTGTCACATTTGATAAGAATGTGATCAAGTTCTATTCCATAGTCCCTAAGTTATTATTTTTGCCATAATATTTGTGAGTAATAACAATTAGCCGCCACATATTCTACTTCAGCGATGAATAAGACAACTAAAACTTGTTTCTTACTAAACTAAGAAACTAAACATTATCCTAATAATTGACAAGTTTTAAAAGTGCTCTTTCTTTCTAGCAAACTACTGGCAAAATCTACATCTGAATAGCTAACTAAGTTAAATGATGAACTCCTAGGGTACCAAAGTACTAAATGCACAATTCCAATAAGATATTTAAAGATTCTTTTAGTGACATTTAAATGTGACTCCTTAGGACATGATTGAAATCTTGCACATAAGCATGTAGCAAATATAATATTCGGTATACTTCCAGTTAAATAAATAAGGGATCCGATCATAGCTCTATATTGTGTTTCATCAACTAGTTTGCCATTCTCATCCTTGTTGAGTTTAGTAGTGGTGACAATAGGAGTCTTGTTTGACTTAGCTCCATCCATGCCAAACTTCTTGAGAATGTCTCTTGTATATTTGGTTTGGTTAATGAAGATTTCATCCTTGCATTGCTTGATTTGAAGTCCAAAGAAGAACTTAAGCTCACCCATCATGCTTATCTCAAATTCTCCTTGTATCAACTTAAAAAATTCCTCATATAAGAAATGGTTAATAGCACTGAAAATGATATCATCAACATATATTTGCATAATAAGTAAATTATGCTTGGATTTTTTTATGAATAGAGTTGTGTCAACTTTTCTTTTACAGAACCCTTTCTCTAATAAAAAGTTACTTGACCTTTCATACCAAGCTTTAGGAGCTTGCTTTAATTTATACAATGCTTTGAAAGCTTAAACATATGATTAGGAAAGTCAAAACTTTTAAAATTGGGAGGTTATTCAATATAAACCTCCTCTTCAATAAAACTATTTAAAAAAGCACTTTTAACATCCATTTAAAAGAGTTTGAAATCCTTGAAAAGCAAATGCAAGTAGTATTCTAATAGCTTTTAACCTTGCAACAGAGGCAAAAGTTTCATCATAATCAATGTCTTTCTCTTGATCATAACCTTTAGCTACTAGTCTAGCTTTATTCCTAGTTATGACACCTTGTTCATTCATCTTAATTCTAAAAACCCATTTGATGCCTATAATACAATGATGCTTAGGTATTGGAATCAAGGTCCAAACCTTATTTCTCTCAAATTGATTTAACTCTTTTTATATAGTAAGAACCCAAAATTCATCACTCAAAGCATTATCAACATTTTTAGGCTCAATTTAAAAAATGAAAGATAAGTTAACAATAGATTTAAGTTGAGATTTAGTAGTTATCCCCTTTGTAGTGTCACCAATGATGAGGTCTTGAGGATGTGCTTTCTTGAATTGCTAATCGTTTAAGAGTTTATCCTTTTAGGTAGGTTGAGGCATTTCCTCACCATCTTCCTTCGTGGGACCTTCAAGTTCCAAAGATTTTCTAGCATTTTCTTATTGAATATTTATATCTACAAGCTTATATATAACATCATCAATACTACTAATATCCTTTATGGGATAAAGTGAATTAGATTCATCAATACAACATGCATTGACTCTTTAACTTCTAGAGATCTTTTATTAAAGACTCTATAAGTTTTGTTAGTGGTGGCATAGCCTAGGAAAATTCCTTCATTGTCTTTAAAATAAAATTTCCTAAAGTTGTCTTTGGTGTTTAATATGAAGCACTTGCATCCAAATACTTTAATGTAATAACCCTAGTTTTTAAATTATTTTATTATATAATGAGATATGAAGGGTTAATAAAATTTAAAAGTTAAATTTAATTATTTTACTATTTTATGATTAATTATTATTATTTTATATTTAATTGAATTTTCTACGTAAATATATTATTTTGGAACTTATTATTTTGGAGGTTTAAATTTCATTGTGTATATTTATTATTTTCGAATACTATTATTTTAATAACATTAATTTAGTGCATGGTTATTTTAATATTATTTTTAAGTACTAATATTATTTTATTAACTAACGTGATTTTGAGTATTATTAATATTTTTAAATTATTCCATTACCATTATTAATGTTATTATTGTCATTGTTATTTTATGTGAGTTATTATTATAATTGTCGTGCTTAATTATTATCATAATATTATTTTAATATTAATATTTTGAGTACATTATTATTATTTTATTTTTATTGATTGACATTAGTGCATTATAAATTATTTTATAAATATTGTTGTTATTTTCAAATGTGTTGTGTATTATTATTATTATGGTTATTATTTTCATTATTAATATCATTAGTATTATTTTTATTGTTTAATATTATTATGAATAATATTCTTATTATCCAATTATTTTATTAATAGTATTAATTTTAATTGTTGTTAATTTTATATTGTGTATATTATTGTGTGATGTGTGTGTGTGTGTTTATTATTATATGTGTGAATATATATACATATGAGTATATTTGTGTAGTGTAGATTCATTTGGCTAAAGTATTATTATTATAATATAAAGTTTTATTAATATATATATATATATACACACACACACACATGCATGCATACAACAAACACACATACATGCACATGCATTAAACACCAAACACACACACAACATCACATAGAAAAAGAAACGTGAGCCAAAAACATAAATTTCATAGAGACTTCATCTCCTTCCCTGCACCGTCCAATTCTTCCCTTATCACTGTGCTTCCATCACTTCCGGCCACCGTTTCTCGAGCTTCCGATCTCTATCGACTCTTTAGACTCCGGTGAGCATGAATCCAAGATTAGTTTAAGCTCTAAATGTCAATTTCTTGAGTTTTGTTGATTTTTTTTTTGGAGCTTTAGGGTTTCAAATTTTTTTTAAGCTTGATCTTGATGAATCTTGCAAACTCCCTTTACAAAACTAATTCCTAGAAGCTTAACCTACCTCTACATATATTTTTTTTTATTTTTAGAATTTATTTTAATTTTTTTGAATTTTTGAATATTTTATTAATTTTTGTAAATTAATTATTAAAATTATAAATTTGGTATATTTGGAGTTATTATTAATTGTTATTAATTTTAGAGTTGAGATTATAATTTTTGTGATTTTTATGTAATTTTATAATTATTTTTATATTATGTTAATATTGGATCATTAGGTTTAAGTTGGGTTTTTGTTGAAATTATGGTTTAAATATGTGTTTTAGGTAATATTAGTAATATATATGTTGAGAAAATAATTTTTATGGAATTTTATACAATTTATTTGTATTTTGAATTATTAGGTTAAATAGGTATTTTTGTTGAAATTATTGGTTAAATATGTGTTTTAGTTGATATTAGTATATTATATGTTGATTAAATAATTTTAAAGATTTTATATAATTTCTTAGGAAATTATTTTAGTATATTGGATATTTTGTATTATAGGGTTAAATATGTAATTTTGTTAAGATTATAGTTAAACATTATGTTTTAGTTGGTTTTATAATTATTTAAGGTATTAAAATAATTTTTACAAATTATTTACTATTTTTAACCAATTAATACTAATTTTCGAAACTTGTTTTCAAATAATATATTATATATTATTTTGGTAATAAAATGGGTTTTTAATAATTTTTAATGTGTATTTAGACTATTTTAGTTATTTGAATATATAAAGTGAATTTTTATTAATTTATATTGAATTATCGAGAAATTGAATTTTTAATAATATTATATTATTATTTCAGGATTTTTACGTAATTATTGTGAAAATAATTATTTTTAGTGTTTTAATGTTAAATATGCTAATTTTGTTATTTTGAGGATATTTATAGCAATTATTGATTTTTAGTATATTTTGGTGAATTGTGGACCTCGGTTTGGAAAATTGTGTAGTTCGATATCTCAACCGAGGGTTGTATGAATTGTGATTTTAGAAGTGTATTTCTGTGCAGGATCGACCCTACTTTTATAGGGAGATATCCGTTTTACAAAGGAGACTCTATCGAAATTTTGATAGATTTCTCGTAAAATATGACAACCGATCCGAGTTTAGTTTTGAAATTTTTAATTGAGTCTTTCTATAGTAATCCTAGAAGCATAGAGCTAGAAGTTTATTCTAATGGTTGTTATTATTTTATTTTTCTAGCTGCGCCGAGACTGAGGCCTATCGGATTAGGCTCGCTGAGTCTGTCTCGTGGAGCGTAAATAAGTGAGTTATTATACTGTATATATATGCATTATATATAGGATGCATGACTTAGGATTTTTCATTTTCATTATATGTTTTTAAAAGTAATTTTAAATTATAATATGATTTGGTATTTTTGGCTTATTTTTAGTATATTTTAATACATATGTTTGCATATTTTCTATATACATTTACTATATCTTGGGTATATTTAGGGTTTATTTTTTATATATGCATGTTAGATAATTAGGTTTATTTTTAGTATATTTTTGGATATATGTCAAACTAAATGCATATTTTAGTACATATACATGTTTTAAATGTATATTTATTCATAATTATTTTATTAAATGATTTGTGTACTTAGGGTATATTTTTAGTATATTTTAGGTATATTTCTAAGTAAATGCATGTTAAATTATTGATTTATACTTAAATTGTTTTTAAGTGTATTTATGGTTTATCTTTGGTATATTTTATGATTGATTTGGATTTATTTGACATATATATACTCAAAATAT
Organism: Mallotus nudiflorus; assembly: GCA_947683625.1. Classification (NCBI taxonomy): domain Eukaryota; kingdom Viridiplantae; phylum Streptophyta; class Magnoliopsida; order Malpighiales; family Euphorbiaceae; genus Mallotus; species Mallotus nudiflorus. Next base: position 778,817 of record CANTUR010000785.1, on the reverse strand, counting down.
ACTTGGTTTATTTTATGTATATTTCTGGTATATATATGGTTTGTTTTACTATTATGAATGTCATTCTACATTATTTATTTTCCAAATGTATGATTTATTTTAAATGAAGGATATCAATAGAACGTGCTACCTAGTGGGCAGCACTAGGACCGTGTACGTACCAGTGCGATAGATTAGGGTTGAGTGAGAATTTATTTTGGTGATTACGATTTGATTAAGAATTATATGATTGATTTGATTGAGATGTGTTGTGATTGATAGTGTGTTGCTGGAGCTCAGTTGACCAAGTGTCTCGGGGCTAATCACACTGACAGTCAGACTGCTGGAGCTTGGTTGACTTAGTGTCTCGGGGCCAGTCTACTATTCAAAATGGAATAAGTGATCTATTTGGAATTAAGTGAGCCTGTATGACTAGAGTGATGATGTGGTTGATTGAGGTTGCAATTAATAGGGTTCTATTTGATCATTCATGTATAAAAATAAATTTTTTCTACATTTATTATATTTATAAAAGCAGAATTTGACATTTGTGTGAAATGCATGTATATGCATATATATATAAGAATGTCTGGCTGAATAAGGTTTAGATTGCATGTATATATAGTATAATAATTCACTCAGTGAGGTCTGACTGCCCTTAATTATTTTTTTTAAGAGACCTTATATTGCCAAACCTTAGTAGTAAAACTCTTCGTCGGTGTTCTTCTGCCCCATCTAGATTATGTAAAATTTATATTTAAACTCTGATTTGTATTCTACAAATTGCAGTAATAGTGTTATTGTATCAAAAGAGTATTGTTTTGTTTTGATACTTTGTACTCTAAGAGTTGCATTTGAATATTGTATGAATATATTTATTTATGAAAAGAATTGGAGTATCTATTTTATATATCGATTCAAAAAAATTTTAATTCAGTTGTGTTTTTTTTATTTATTGCATGTTTTTATTTTCTAAGGCTTACTATGGGTTCTGGATTTGAAAGAATTCCTGCTCCCTAGCGCCGGTCATGACTCCTAGTTTTGGGTTGTGACATTTAAGTATAAGATTTTGGGTTTTTTTTATTATTCTAAAGTTCATTAGAAATTTTATTTAAAAATAGTTTTTTAAAGACTATATTTGTGATATAGCAAGTAGTGTTAATGACTTTTGTCTAAAAGTATAAAGGCAAATTATACTCATGAAGCATGGTTTTAGCCATTTTCACTAGAGTCTTATATTTCCTTTTAATAACCCTATTTTGTTGAGGTGTTCTAAGAGAAGAAAAAGTATATGAAATACCATTTTATTGCAAAAGGTTTTGAAAAATTTATTTTTCAAATTCGGTTCCATGATCACTTTTAATAATTGAAATGCAAAAGCCTTTTTCTTTTTGAACTCTTTTTGAAAAAATTTCAAAAGTCTTAAAAGCATCATTCTTATGAGCAAGAAAACACACACAAATATATCTAGAGTAATCATCAACCAAGACATATGCAAAGTGTAAGCACCCAATTTCGGGATAGTAGAGTGTGAATGTGATAAAGGACTCTAATGATAAAAATTTGTTATAAATATGTTTGTGGATATTGATTTTTCAATCTCAAGGCTTAATTTCTTTTTTTAAAGACTTATTTGTAATGTTTTCTCTACGGACCTAATTGAAAAGTTTTAATTTTTTCAAGGGTTATTCAATAATTAAATGTTAAAAATATCACCGATCGGAATTACATATTCCGGTTGGAATTGCACAGTCCTTATCAGTGGTGAATTTAATTTTCGCAAATTTTTAATTTTATTTTAATTTTTGAAAATAATTTATGTTGATCTTGATTGGTTAGAAAATAAAATAAAAAGGATAAATAGAAAAAATAAAATAATCCTGATAATTATTATCAGGACATTTTGTTTTTAAAAATCAAATATTATCTCTTATGATTTAAATCATAGGAGATTGAGGTTTTCCTTTACGTTATATATATCGCTCATTATACGTGAGAGGAGCTTCTTCTTCTTTAAAAAAAAAAAACACAGAGAATAAAAAGATATCACAAAGAGAAGAAAGCATGAAAAAAAAAAGGGTTTAAAGAAAAAAGTGTTTCTTGGACATTTAAAAAAAAAAAAACAAAGAACGTAGTAAAGCCTTGAGAAGAAAATCTATTCTAAGATCCTATTCCAATATGGTGATCAAACAAACACTCCGAGGAGCAAATTAATACAACATCACTCATTCATCCCTTCTTCTTTTTCTTTATTTTCTTTATTTTATTTTATTTTCTTTTTAATTTCTCTATTATCAGTATTCTATTTTTTTTTTGTGCTTTGTGATTGTTGTTGATGCTATGATCCGGTGGAGATGTGTTTAAACTAGTAAACAAACCCAATGAAGATCTATGGAATGTCATGGATTAAATCCTGTGTAAATCACATAGTTTTAGGATTCATTTTATTTTGTCTATTTTTTGTTTTTTTTTTATTTTATTTTCTATGATTTTATACATTTGGTTTATTTTGGCATGCATAATTAATTTTATACGTAAGAATTGTAATAGCCCAAGTAGTAGGAATAATGAAACCTTTTTATTTTCTACACTTTAACATTGATTAGTAAATTAGGTTCAATTCGGTAAACCCTAATAAAATTAATGGTGGCAATAGTATTGTTTAGGTTGCATGTAAATTGAATAGGGGTTAGAAATCACGGTATGTATGTTTTTTATTTATTATTTACTTTAATTTGTTATTTGGGCTTCAAGCCTACGTTAGGCTCTAACTCATTAATTAATGGGCTTTAAAATTGATTTTTAGATTTAATTAACATTAAAATGAATTTAGGCTCATTTAGGTTAATTAGACATGGACTCTTTTTTTTAGTTTAATTAAAATTAACTTAGACATATTTCAACCCATTAAATTTAACTCATTTTTAAATTAATAGACCTAGAATCAGTTTAAGGTTAAAATAAATTTAGAACTAGGCCTACTAATTCAATCCAATCCATTTCCATTAAAATTAATAGATTTAAGCCCCTTTTTTTAGAATTAAAATAAATAGATTTAAGTTCATTAATTAAAATGTAGGTCCACCTTTAGTTTCAACTCACTTGTAATAAATATGTAGAATTAGCTAACTTTAATTAAAATCAACGTAGATTAGAATAACTTAAGGATGTCTCACCTTGAATGAATACAATTTTTATATGCTTTTCATGTGACTAATTTCCTTGGAGTTGATAGTTAAAATAAGGATTTAAATGAAATTGCATGTAATTAGATAATAAGATAGTAATTCATAAACTAATTTTAAAGAACATGAGACTAAAAAAAGTTGGTATTTTGTACCCAGAATTTCCTGGTTGTGGTGCTAACTTTCTTTTAGAGAATTGAGTTACCATCACTTTGATTTGCCCTAGTTATTATCTTAGGTGGTGACTCCTTATATCTACGCTATGTCTTTGTGATATAGTAGTGTGTTCTTTAGAGCCTTGAGTTTAAACAATATCACGGTTGCTAAAATCTTAGACGCACGCTAAACCCTACCATCTACATATAGTACATACCATAAAGATTAGCAACTCTAGTAGGAAAAAATAAATCCATATGAATAAGTTCAAGTGGCCTAGAAGTTGACTTTACATTCTTGAGCTTAAAAAAATATTTAGATTGTTTTCCCTTTTGACAAGCATCACAAGGCTTATCCTTAGTGAATTTGAGTTTGGGCAATCCAACAACAAGTTCATGTCTATTAAGGTCATCCAAAAGCTCAAAATTTGCATGTCCTAATCTTCTATGTCAAGTGCATGTGTCATAGGAAATAGAAATTAAACATTTAATGTCTTTGTTATCAACTTTATTCAAGTCAATAACATAGACATTGTCAACTGTTTCACCACTAAAAATTACTTCATCATCATCCAAGCTACTAACCAAGCATTTCTAAGATAGAAAATGACTTTATTTTCCATATCACACTAGGATAGAAAGTGACTTTATTTCTCATATCACACAATCGACTAATACTACGTAAATTGTGCTTAAGACCATCAACAAGCAAAGCATGATGAATAAATAAGGATTGAGGGTTACTAATTCTCTAATACCTACTATCTTCCCTTTGACATTGTCCCCAAATGTGACATGACCTTTATCTTTAGTATCAAGCTTGTTGAATTATTTCTTATCTCCCGTTATGTGTCTTGAACATCCACTATCAAGGTACCACTTGCTTTTAGCGTTTGTGGACTTCAGACACACATGCATAACATAATTCAAGCATTTTTTTTTAACTCAAACCTTTGTTAGTCTAGGTTGGTTAGTCTCAAAGTAATTTAAATGAAGCAATTACAAGTGTAGTCTTCTATAAAAGCACATATTTCTAGTGTGACATTTGGACATGCAATAGAATCATTCAATATTGGCAAATTTATTTCTCATAGGAGCATATGGTTGCCTAGTGTATAACACATGCCTTTTATGTTGTGGTTGCATGGGCTTCCTAAAGGTTCTTTATGCCATAAGAGGAGAGTAAGACATGCATTGCCAATGTCATTGTCTATTGTGAGGCGATTGTGTAGCATACTTAGAAGTGTTGTATCTAGTGGACATGTAAGCATGTCTAAGTTGGAGCTTTTTTATTTGTACCTTATCTCTTTGTGTCAATGAAGGTTGGGTCCTGTGAGACTTGCCCTTATCATTTGACATATGAGACTTCTTAGCTTAAAAGCTTGAACCTTAATAAGTTTAAAGGTAGATGGAATAAAATCTACATAATTATTTAATTAATGAATATATTTGAATTATTTTGTTTTCTTTATATTTTATAATTTTTTTTAAAACTACAAGTTTGTGGTTTTTATTTTATTAAATTTATTGATATATTTAAATGATTTTATTTTATTTATATTTTAAAATAATCAAGTAAAACATTTATTAATTTACAATATGAGGATCACGTATATTTACAATTAGTATACAGTATATTCAAAATATAAAGATGAATTTCTAGAAGCAATATAAAATGAAAAAATTATTTAATTAGTTTATAATTTTTATTTTATTAAAATAATGAAAATTATGAGAAGTGATATTTTATTTTTTAAAAACTATATAATCAATTTATATTTTATAATTTATAAAAATTATTTGGTTGATATATTTAAATTATTTAATTTAATTTAATTTTTCAAATAATTAAAAATAAATAGCTCGCCTATAGTGTAGATAGGGTTGTATGTAGATCGGAGTAGTATGAAAAATACAAATTCTCCAGACCTGATTCCAAAAATTCAAATCCCCACTTTAAGCAAATGGAGATTTAAAACGATTCAGAATGAAACTACATGTAACACATAATTATAGATTTCTAATATTATTATTTAAATTCTTGCTGTAAATTGCTCCAAATTTTCAGAGAAATTTAGAGCGAATATTTACAGCAAATGGAAATTTAAAACGGTTCGGAATGAAACTACATGTAACACATAATTATAGATTTCTAAATATATATATATATATTTCAGCTTCAATTTTTAAGTTCAGTATTGATGATGTTTGGCCTAAATCTTGACACCCTGTAAACTCGCTCATGAGGTTTTGTCCACTTTGGCTTGGAGGATCTCATAGATCGCACGACTTTATCATTTATAGGAAAAGGCGCCTCACGGGAGAGAGAGGAGACTTGAGCTTATACGGACCAAGCCCCTCGTCTCCTAACCGATAATTTTTAAGTTCAGTATTGATGATGTTTGGCCTAAATCTTGACACCTCGTAAACTCGCTCATGAGGTTTTGTCCACTTTGGCTTGGAGGATCTCATAGATGGCTCGACTTTGTCATTTATAGGAAAAGGCGCCTCACGGGAGAGAGAGGAGACTTAAGCTTATACAGACCAAGCCCCTCGTCTCCTAACCGACAAATTATAGCATGGACCCCTATCCATATTACAATATGGACCAAGGGTCCATCACATGTGTGAGTTTTTTTTAACGTAATCTTTCTCTCCTTTTTTTTTTACACTTCCCACTTTTTTTTAATGCATTTTTCTTCTCCACCATTGGTATCGTAACCACCGCGTAACCATCACCAACATCGATCCAATTTCCTCTTCTTATTTGATTTCATCCCAATCTATATACTTTCTTTTTTTTTTTATCGATTGTCGCACCATGGCTACCATTTCGAAGCCTGCAAATTCAACAATTTCTTCTTCTTCTTTCAATTCCATATCATCTTTTGCTCCTTCTCTACATTTTCTCAATTTCTCAAATAATAAAGATGAGCCAAAATCTGAAGTGGATTCATTTGCATTTACTAATGTAAAAGAATAGACAATCTTATGGAGATTTTCAAGATCTTTACCACTTCAAGATACAATATTTCTTTTCCTCATTTGGGAAAAAGATAATTAATGATGACACAAAAATTGTAGGGCATGCATATGTATAATAGTGTACACAAATTCAAAAAAATAGTGAATGTGTGAGAAAAAAAATCAAATGTGAAGTGAATCTACATGTGAAAATTAATGAGTTTATAGGTGGAGGTCAATGTACATGTCGTAGCTTCAGTCTCACCTGCATGTTTATTGAACATGCAACAAGCTCATTAATCTTCACTTACAGATTCATTTGATCTTTAATGAACATGTAAGTAAAGATAAATGAATATATGCAAAAAAAAAAAAATGATGTTTGACAAGAAAAAAAAGACATGCATTTTTTTATCTCGCACTTGTGATGATCTCTAATTCATATTATAATATATACAAAAGTTCATGATATAACAATTGTTCATGACTAATGTGAGATATTGGGTTTACCACCGAAGTCCCCTAGAGGGGCCTAGGTAAAAAATATGGTCTCATTCTTATTGATGGTGCCACTAACGATGCTCGACTCATTTGTGAGGTATTGTCTATTTTGATTTGGAAAACCTCATAAACTGTATGACTTTATCTTTTACAAAAAAAAAAAGGTGACTCATAGGGTGGCAAAAGATTTGAGTTTATAAGGACCAACTTTTTGATCTTCTAATCAATTCAGTTCTTAATTTAGAAAATTCATAATTTTCGGATCCATTCATATAAAAATTTTCAAGATAATTCAATTTAGAAAAGTTAAGCAATCAATAAAAAATTTCAATTCCATAAATTTTATTTCAAATTTTCGGGACAGTTCATAATCCGTGCACGGTCCTAGATGCACTGCTCGTTAGATGTGGATACAGATTATACAAAAATTACAAAAGTAAAATACGACCCAAAAAAGAGAAAAAGCAATGATGTGGCCGATAAGTCATTCTTACTAAAGTTCAGTCCAAGAGCAGTCTAAGAGAATATATGACATTATGTACTTTATTTGTGAAACCATAAAGCTCTTACTCCTCGAATCCTTCATATATACAGTATACATTAAAAAAAAAATCTTATTTCCACTTAACATATATTAACCATTTTAAAACTCTCTCTAAACAAAATCTATTTTAAATATTTTATATTTAAATATTAAATAATTAAAAGTATTTTATCAATTAATATTATTAAATAAAAAATAATTTTTACCATCAAGTAATAAATCGTACTTTAAATAGAGAAAATAATTTTCTCTTTATTTATTAAAAAAAAAAGCAAAAGAAAAGAAAGATCCAAAAGCCCCAGCAAAACCCACTACCCCATCATTTCCTTACAGCTCATAATTTGAACGCAAGAACCGCCTCTCTCTCTCTCTCAAAAAGGGGAAAAAAAAAAGAAATGAACTGCCACTGTCTACTGTTGCTGCGGCTACTACTGCTGCTGCTGCAAGTTTCTAATATTCCGCTCTCTTTCTGCTTTGTTACATCTTGGTAAGAGTATCTTCCAATGGCTAAGCTTGTATATCAAGCTTGGAAGGGCCGCAATGTGAGTTTTTGTTATGAATGCTACTGTCTCAATATTTAATGGTTCATTGATTGTTAAAGGAACTTGTTTGATTATGTTTCTTATGGTCAAATATGATTTGGGTTTTGTTTAGTTTCTTGATTAATAATGCTTCTTTTATGAAATTACTGGTCTGAGTTTGAGACCAAGAGGTTTGTTTTTATTTTCATTGTTTCCAAGCTTCAATTCAACTTTTAATTGTTTTTTAGTTTCTTCTTTAACTTCTATTGATACTTAGAGATGCTGAAAAGTAACTATCAATGAAAAGTTCATATTTTGGGTTTCATGGGAGTTTCTAACATAAGTTCTGAACTTTTTGATATGGGAATTATTCATTATGGATGGCACCTTAATGCAGTATAGTATTTGAATATGTAGACTAGGATGAATGCAAAAATTTTCTTCAGTTGATTCGCTACTCTTGCAACTGAAAGAAAACATTGAAAATGAGGATATAAGGAAATTGTTTTATCCATTTTTCCCTATCTCAAATTAAAGATCTGGATATATATAAGTTTCCATTTAATTGTTCTTGATATAAATTTTGGCAAAAGATTCATTTATAGGTCACTTTATGTTCAAGTTGTTGGATGACAAAATGCCATATCTGCTCACTGTGAATTTGGTATCAGTTGTTCATCCTCTGAGTTTTTATTTACTGCAGTTGAGGATTTTTGTGGAAAGGAAGGGATGAATTTGGAGGTGGGTAGCTAGGGTTGTTTAATTCAACTGATTTTGTCAATCCATTATGATAACAGATAATGATCAATCAGTGGCTTGCTTTCACAACAAAAATAAACAGAGGGAGGGAGGGAGGGGAAAGGGAATATTAGTTTTATTGTTTGGTATCTTTTTGTAAATGCATTTGCTAAATATTCTTCTTTTCATTGGATGCATTATGCAGATCTTCCTCTTTAATGGAAGGCTTATCTTTGGCCCAGATGCTAAGTCATTGGTTGTTACCATATTGCTCATAGTGGTCCCTGTTGTCATCTTCTGTACAAATGTCTCAAAGAACCTCCTCAATGAGTTTCCTGCTTCCAATGCAGGCTATGTAATTCTGGCAGTGGCTATTCTGTTCACAATTTATGTTAGTGCTGCTATTTCCTCCCCACTATTGACCTGTGTTTTCTTGCACAATGACAGAATGCTTGTACACTTTTGTAATAAAGGAAAATTTTTTTTTGAGGTAGCACACTGGAATGCCAATGAAATGAGCTTCCCTGAGATTTGATGTTAAAAGGATGTGTTGAAGAACAAGAAAACCAGACAAAAAATGGGTGCATTTGTCATATGTGGAAAGGTGAAGAAAGCAACTGCTATATAGTTGTTTGACATTTGTTCCACACCTTAACAGAAACTAGAAGAATTACTAGATATTGATTTGAAAAACACGATTAATAAAAATAACTCAACATGTAGATAGAATGCTTCTATTATTTTGCCTGATATTGTTTGATGTCCCAAGCATCTTATAAAAAATATTAATCCTATGGTGCAACATTCTTCTTTTTATTTTTTGCATCCATGACAAGCTTGTCCTAATTTCTTCAACTTTATTTTTTATCCCATGATTTCTTGGAATCTAATAATCACTGTTTTAAATACAGGTACTGGTGCTTCTTCTTCTTACTGCGGCACGAGACCCCGGGTTTGTTCCTCGCAATTTGCATCCTCCAGAGGAAGACATTTATGACTCTGCAGCTTCACTTGATGTTGGTGGGACAGAAACACCAACCCCACGGTTGCCCCGGACAAAAGATGTCCTTGTCAATGGAAAGACTGTGAAAGTGAAGTATTGTGAGACATGCATGTTATACCGTCCGCCTCGTTGCTCCCATTGCGCTGTATGTGATAATTGTGTGGAGCGGTTTGATCACCATTGTCCTTGGGTGGGCCAGTGCATTGGACTGGTAAGTGGTCTATACTAGGCAAGTGTTCCCTTTTTTTTTTTGGATTGGTTGTTTTGAACTCTTAGATCAAATTGAGAACCTGTCCAAATATTAGGAAAAGTAGGTTCATTATTTCTACTGTAGTGATATCTTACGAGATTCTGTACTGTTCAACATTCCTGTGCAGCTAAGTTGTACAGATTAAGTGCAAACTGCCCATATTTTGTTTCAGATATCTCAAACTCTTTCTTCAACACTGCCAATACTTTGTTTCAAATGTCTTAAATTTTTTCCAGCGCATTTTGATATTTGGAGTTGTTATTTGTGAATGTACCATAATTAAACTGAATGTTATTCAGATGCACAAATTTCTAGTGATCCAAAATATTTGGGAAAATTTTGATGATCGTAAACAGCAGTTAATATGTTTTTTCTTTTTTCCCCAAATTGGACAAACTTAATGCTCTGGAGGCCAATTTGTTCACCTTTTTCTGGCTTCTGCCTTATTGGAAGCTTTAGACTAATCAAGCTGAATATTCTTATATTTTTGCAGCGCAACTACCGTTACTTCTTTTTGTTTGTCTCTTCATCAGCTCTTCTATGCATCTTTGTCTTTTCGATGTCAGCTGTGAACATAAAACTCATTATGGATAATTATGGAACCATCTGGAAGGCAATGAAAGTGTCTCCTGCATCTGTGATACTAATGGGCTACTGCTTCTTTTTTCTATGGTTTGTTGGCGGACTCACATGTTTCCATTTATATCTTATAGGCAGAAACCAGGTCAGCACAATTCTTCATGTCATGTTGCCATTTTTTTTCTCAGATATTTCTTGTCTGTTCTCAGAGTTGTTTGTTCAAAGGGTGAAAAAAGGGGTGCAGTATCAAAAAAAATGTTAGTTTTGAGGTTTTCATAAAACATAGTATGCATTTTTAGTGTGTTCCGTGTTGGTAAACCATATTATGTTTTTTATGTTTGCAAAAAGATATTTTCAAGCATGCTTGAAATGTAAATATGGTTTTCTTTAAAGGAGTTGTGTTTACACTAGAGAATAAAAAATGAAACTTTTACATGAACATAAAATATGGTTTATAAGAAACAATGTACTTTTATTTTGTAAAATACACTTCATCTTTTACTTAAACCATTGAAAGATTTGTTCTGATTAGAGGTTTTTCTCATTGTTATTTTTTATTCTAATGAAAGCTCATCTACTATGGCAGTTAAAAGTCTTGAATTGGATACTGTCAGTGTTACGGGTGTCTTTTGTGCAGATTTCTTATTTCCTTGACAGTTTTTTCTGAAGTTCTTTAATTCAGTATTAATTTTTTCAGACCACATATGAAAATTTTCGTTATGGAGCACGCAATGGGCCCAATGTCTACAATCGGGGATGCCTAAATAATTTCCTTGAGGTATTCTGCACCAGGATGAAGCCTTCAAGAAACAATTTCCGTGCTCATGTAAGAGAACAGGCATCAATGCCACACATGCGTCCTGCCAGAGAAGTAAACGTAGAAGATTCAGATGGGCACCGGAGAGCAAAAGTAGAAGATAATCTGGACATTGAAAATGACTTTTCAAAGATATCCGAGCGCGCACCTTAATCTTGAGGGGGACAATATTTGAATCCTATGGGAGTGGCAGCAGCTGAGTTTTATGCCTTCGGAAACTCAAGCAGAGAGGTGAAAAAAGATGGTGACTTGTAGCGTGGGAAATGGGGGATTGAGAATTTCTATGGAAGCTGGTATGGTTGCCAAGAATCGGACACCTGAATTTTATCTACTTTCTTTGTTAAATAGTGGGGAGTTTCTTACACAGTTTATACAGTATGGAAGGACTTCATAACAGTGTTGGTCATATATATATATATATATATATATTTTTTTCCTTTTTGAGTTTGATTTTGATGCACTGAATGCCAGTGTTGATTTCTTTGACAAACAATGTATACCTTGAGGGCTTAGTTTAAGACCCCGTTTAGATATTCGTGAGGAATTATCTCCTTGAGGGGTTTCCATTAGGGATACATTAAAGCTATCTTTGGTTATTAAAGTTGACTCATTTTAGGAGTGCATTGCAAATTATTTTTCCTTTTAAATGCCCCCATCTTTCAGTTCATGTTCCCTCAGTTAGCCAGAAACAGTTTTCATTGTTGCAGAAATTGAAGGGATAATTTCATCCACAGATATCATTTGCCCCTATTTTTTGCAGAGTTCATATGGGTGTCTGTATTAGCATTTCCATTTCTGTTAGAACTTTCCCTGTTATGTTTCATGTGAAAACACTTTCAGTTTTGATCAAGAAATGCCATTGTTTTCCGTTGTGGTATCTCATTGGTATGGACTCGATCTACCGGATTAGAATTCTGGTGCAACAGTTAAATTTTGACTTCATAAAAAGTACAAAACACATTCCTTCACATTTGGACAAAAGAAAATTCCAATTATTACATCCTCAGTGCATTGATGAGATCAATTATTTAAGAGTTTGTTTACCAAAATCCTCGCTATTCTTCTCAAGTCAGAAGCTGGGTTCCAATACACAGCAGAAGCTTCAAGTCTTTCACATCCCAAGCTTATGGAACTTCTACTGGTACGCTAATCTATACCAAAACCTCACATATTGCTTCTCCATTCTCCACCACCACCCGTATCAAAACACTTTAGGTTCAATTTGGCTTTACTTGGTGCACCTCCTACAAGGCATTGGCATTCTTCTCTATTTGCATTCACTTCACCATCTAACAATATTGTTGTTGATACACTGTTCATCATGAAGCTTATGGGATTCTTGTGTTCCTCGTACTTCCTGGGTTACAAGTCCTTGTCAAGAAGTGCAGCGCATAGGGATTCATGTTTTTCCAGAAGATCATGTTCCTGCAGCTGCAAGATTGCATGTTGTCTTGTCTCCTCTTTTCTCAGCTAGAAATTCCCTTGGTCTTCTATTCTGTTCAGGAAGTGCGATTCCTACTTTCATGGAGAAGCTAGTGGCTGGATTTTAAAAAGTGGGAATTTCTTCTCTAGCTGTCATTGTCATGGGCCATTGGATAGACTGGTGAATAGAAATAGTCATTTAGTGCAAAAGAAAGTAAGGCAAAATTTGTATAGGCAAAATTTGTATGTTCTGCTTTTAGCTGCTAACCTACAACTTCTTACCTGAGTTGGCATTGGATCCAACAGTCCCTTATCATTCCCATGTGTTTGTGATATTTCCTCCTAATGGTCACTATTAATCAAAATCATGACTCTTTCTAACTGAGACCCCAACTGCCCAATAACTTGGCCAATACAATAACTACACTGCCCAAGCTTTCAGGCCAATTGCCTCACAGGTTCATCATCTAATGAAAAATGTGGATGCAGGAGAATGAAGAATGAAGTTACCATATGAGTTAGAATCTAAGATCTGGCAGAAGAGTCAACTTTCAACAAGAATCCGAAACTTCACTCTCCTCTTAACACTACCCATTCTGTCATATCCAATGCCTATCTTACTGTGCATCAGCTTCAATGCCAAGTCTGCATTGCCTGCTTTTCTTAATGCATTGATTAGAACAGTGCGAACCCGACCTGGTATTTCTCTGCCCCGATCAACAATTCCATCAGCCAACTTGCATGCCTCCTTGATACGGCCTGCTTTACACAGTACATTGAGCATATCATCAAAAGCTGTTTCAGGAATAACACCCATAGGAGCCATCTCATCCAAAATTTTACAAGCTCTTGCTACCTTGCCAGATAGACAAAGCCCAGTTGATAGAGCCCTGAAAGCAGCTGCAGTTGGTGTGATGCCCTTATCAATCATTACATCCCACAACATCAATGCCTCTTCGTTTCTGTGTTCTCTGAACAAACTACTTATGAGTATTGTATACGTATAAACTGTCTGATCACAGCCATCAACTTCCATTCTCTTATATAATGCTAATGCTTCATCAATCTTACCACATTTTGCAAGCGCATCAATAAGGGCATTATAACAATATGAATCTGGCAGGCATCCTTTCTTGATCATCTCTTCAAAAAGTTTCTCAGCTTCATCCACTCTCCCAGACTTGCCTAATCCATCAATAAGACCAGAGTAAAACATGGCATTGACTGCCACCACCATTGCCATAGCAAAACTCCATATACTCCAAAGCCTCATCTAATCTCCCATTCTTACACAAGCCATTAACAATAACCCCATAAGTAACTTCATCCGGTTCAAGCCCTTCCCTTTTCATCCTCTCAAAAAGCAACATTGCCTCTCCCATATTACCAGATTTTGAATTTGAGTCGATCAAAGCTGTATATATTGCCACATTTGCTTTGCGCCCCTTTAAAATCATATTCTCAAAAACAGTATATCCTTCTATATGTTTCCCCTCTTTACAAAGACCTCCAATCACTAAACTGTACACATGAGGTGGGATTTCCAAACCCTTCTCATCCATTTCATGATATAACCCTAAACATGAATCAAATTCACCCTCTGCATAGTAAGCTTGAATCAAAGTCATATAAGTAATCTTATCAGGTGCAACATTTCTCAATTCCATAGCTTTTAGTTTCTTAAAAGCTTTCTGGGTTTTCCCCACCTCACAATACCCTTTAATCATAGTGTTATAGGTAACAACATCTGGCCCAATTTTTCCATTCTCCATAACCTCAAAAACTCTTTCAGCAGATTCAATAAACTTGGAGTTAATCAAACCATTAATAAGAAAGTTATAGGTAAACGAACTTGGTTCAATCCCATTTTCCTTCATTCTACGCCACACCCATAACACCTCCTCTACCATCCCCAAATTTCCAAAACTTTTAATCAAAGAATTCGATGAATGAACAGTCATTAGAAACCCCATTTCTTTAAGCTCACTAAACGCAAACTTAACACTATCCAAAACACCATTAGTAGCCAAAACATCAATCAAAGAGACATAACATTCAAGATTATGAGCGTACCTCTTTTGCTTACCAGCCCAAGAGAAGAACCTCAAAGCAACATCAGGTTTTGTCTGTACCTCAGTGGACCTCAGAACAAAGGAGACAAACTAGGTGACAACTTGATCAAGAACTTGTGGCAAAAAGAATTTAAATTAGATTCCATATTTGAAGACCCATCTAAAAGACCAAGAATTTGATGCACCCAAGGAGATGGCTTAAGGTTTTGATGGGTTCTGGAGGCTACATCAGAGAGGTCAATGAAAGGGTCTATCCATTCTGGAGGTGGGAAGCGAATTGGAAGTGAAAACCCATCTGCGATTCGAGGTAAAGATGGATGTGAGACACAGCTTCGGGAGTGATCCTCCATTGTTATAGGGAACAGGAAGGCGAATGAAGTGGAAAGTTGCGGAGGGAATTGAAGGAGGCTTTTTGCAGAGCTCTCCTCATTAGTTCACAGAGCTCAAATCGAACCGAGAAGTCTGAAGTGTTATGAGTTCATAAACCATAGGATAAATTCCATGTTATCTGTCATTTGTCGCATGTGGTATGACATTTAAAAAAAAATTTATTTAGTTTTGACATTTGTTTTTTTATGTATCATTCTATTTCTATTTATAAAAAAAAGATTAGTGTTAAAAAATATATTAAAAATATATAAATATTTTTTAAAATTTTAAAAATAAAGTAGTGTAATATAATAAAGTATATGAAGAAAAATGTAATTTACCCGAAATCATATTAGTTGGTTTAGTACACCTCAAGCCTCCTAAAGTTTTGGCTGTTAGCTTCCATATATATATATATACACATCTAATATTATAGTAATTTCAATTAAATTAAAGTATTTAAATTATTTTATTTTAGCTTGTAATAATATTATTTAGATATTTTAACAGTCTAAAAAATATTAAAATTTATTTTTATCATATTGAGATGTCCAAATATAAATTATATCATCAAAATAATAAAAGATGTTAAATTCATATGATTTAGATGTATTAGACCTATTTATTTTACATTTAATTAAATCTTGATTTTTATTTTAGAAAAATTTTGAATTTTAATAATTTGTTATTTTACCTTATGGTTAAGTGATAATTTAATATATACTAGTCGTGAATTTGTGTATTGCACAGATTGTATTTAATTATTTTTAATTTATATTTTTTATTCCCATGTTAGTAGTATATATATTTGATTTTAAGATAATAAATTATAGATAAAAACTGAAAAATATAAACTATGTATTATAAATATTTTTAAATAATCTAATAATAAAAATACAAAATAGTTAAACAAATATAACTTATATTTGACAATTTTTAATAGTAAAATATAGTTATAAATACTTGTACATCAATAATGCATTTTTTACATTTTATATTAATATAATCTTCATTTGATGGGTCTTATAGCTTATGCTTCCAATGTCTTTCTCCGTTTTCCCTACAAATTTGTTTGCAACTTCTTCTCGTTGTGAAATGAGAGTTTGGCACCATAGTTCTTAATATTTTGTGACATTCATCAAATTTTCTTGTACGATTTGTATTTTCAGCAATTTCCAACATGAGTCATGTTCTTTTCTTATTGCAAAACGTATGTTCAATTATTGTATATGTAAAAAGTTGGATATCGATTTCAATTACTAAACATAATCAAATGTAGTGACCTCATCAATTATCAAATGAAAAATGAAGTAACAAAAGCATAGTAACCTCATTATATGTAGTGTTTTCTTTTTACAATGGTATATTGTATATATTTTTAAAAATAATATTTAACAAATTATATTATAATAAATTGGGTGGTACAAATAACAAGTAGAAAAAATAATGGATTAAACAACATTTTATTGCTCAAAATTTTATATTTGAATTAATATTTCAATTAAATAAAACATATAGAGATAAAAATAATTTAAATACAATTAGTGAGTATTATTATTTGAGAGAAAAGAGAGAATGAAATGGAATGACTTTGAATCCATTCCCTTATTTAATAGGGTGGAGGCTATTAGATTTAAGAGAATAGGAGAAAACCAACACATTATCATCTTTACTTGTATAGGCAAGAAATCTATTCTCACGTGTAAGCATAGTAACTGTGCCTTGACTAGTACGAGCATTCTTAATTTTATGCTCAATCATTTATTGAGATTTTGATTCATCTAATCATTCAAATCATAAAATAGAGTGCAAACCTCAAAAACCAAATCCAAAAAGAAAAAAAAATAGCAACAACTCAAGATAATAGATCCCATTTCCAATATAAAAAACATAATAACTTCCATACTACTTTTGCCAAAGTTTGATAAAAACAACATGCATTAAGACATAATTCATAGCCCTCCACAATAAAAGGTAGATTCTTTATTGGGATTTAAAAATCCACATCACTTAGTTATGTTTAATCCAAATTGATAAGGAAGTTCAAAGACACAAACCATCATGAGGAGTTTTAAAAAGAGCACAATGCCAACAACACTAACAAAGTTGTTATGTCTAAAAATGATTTTGATTTAAGAACTTCCATAAACATATCATGCTTCTTGTAATTCTTCTTTTGTCTCGTGTTCTTCTTCAATTCAACAATCCTTCTCTTCAGTGTTTCAGTTGGGTTGTCATGTCATAATGCCAATTCACATCTTTAAAAGTTATGGCTAATAAAGTGAGCCAATTATATAAGAATTTAAAGTGACACAGGGTTGAAATTAAAGAATGACTATTTCTCATTAAATGATAAAATTTACTAAACATAGCTATTTAAAAGCATCATAGCCAATTAACACTCATAAAAACTATTATGAAGTATATTAATTCCTATGTGCAATATGTTATAGACTTGTGGTTATATAGGACAAGGTCAAGTGTTTAATTATGTAAACTGAGAAAAACATGGCAAGAATTTATGATTCAAGACTTGAATATGGAAACGTACCTGTCATCCGAATATGGTCAAGCGTTGTTTTAAGGGCATACTTTTGCACTGCTCGCTAACCCATTCTGAATCCATCTCCATAAACTGGAGAAGTGCATGATTGAATATAATGCCTAAAATATTCCCCAAGCTTCTTCTCAAAAGGAGATCTTGTACCCCATTTTGAAGGTCTGGAAGTAGATGATAATGCAATATTGATTTAGGACTTTAATATGGAAACGAGCCTGCCATCTGAATATGGTCAAG
The DNA here is from genome assembly GCA_947683625.1 of Mallotus nudiflorus. Lineage (NCBI taxonomy): Eukaryota > Viridiplantae > Streptophyta > Magnoliopsida > Malpighiales > Euphorbiaceae > Mallotus > Mallotus nudiflorus. The sequence goes on along the minus strand of CANTUR010000785.1, from coordinate 760,921 downwards.
TGTCCTTTCAAGGATATACTTTTGCATTACTTGCTAGCCCCATTCTGAATCCTTCTCCATATGTTGAAAAAGTGTATGATTGAATATGATGCTTGAAAAACTCTGTAAGCTTTTTCTTAAAGTATGATCTTGAAATAGGCTTGGAGGGGGGGGGGGGGGGTGAATAGGGCAATTTAAAATTAAAAGAATTAAGTAAGAATTAGGAAGAGATTAAAAGAGTAGAAATTCAAATATAAGAATTTAAGAAGTTCAATTTAACTATTGAATCTACATCTCCACTTAACTTACCCCTAAGTTAGGATTTTGAACATCCACACTAATTTATTATATGTATTGATTATGTACATAAGAGTTTAAGGCTCGCTCTTGAAACTAAATTCCTAAGTGTTTTAGTGGCTAACAATTAAACCAAGCCACTTAGAACTAGTTCCTCACTTCCCTTTCTTATACCCAAGAAATAAAAAAAGAAAAAGAACCTAGTTTATCACACAAACCACACTCAAGTAAAATTGATTATAAGGAGAAATGAAGTTTGAAGCTTTAGAGTGTGTTTGGTATAAATAAATTCCATAAAATTTTATGAAATTCATTTGTAAATCCAAATGATATATGTTTATTTTAAATAAATATTTTATGGAATTCATTTGTAATTCCAAATTTTTAAATTTATGGAATTGATTATAATTAAATCAAATTTTATCAAAATAGTTGGAATTTCAAAATGAATTCCACAAATTTTAAGCCTATACTTTTAAATGACCAAAATACCCTTCTTTATTTTTATTTTTAAAAACATCTTTATATTTAAAAAGGTATTTTTGATAAAAACTTGAATTCAAGATTTATACCAAACATAATATAACAAAATATGGAATTCATTTGAAATGAATTCCATAAACTATTCATTTAAACCAAACACTTTTCATTAATAAAAATTCATTTGTAAATGAATTCCATTTGGAAATGAAATCATTTTAAAATGAATTCCTTGGTGGAATTGAGCTAAATAAGGGCTTAAAGAATTGAAAGCTAAGAGAAAAATTGTTCACCATTACATCTAACCTTTTAAATGAGGTTTAATGAAGAGTATATATAGTGAAAAATATCATGATATGGCTGTTGGATCTCATTCAATTTATCCATGGTTCCTTCTTTCTTTATTAATGATTTTAAGCTTTTTGTAGAAAATTGGTTAGTTTTGGTCAGGATATTCTCAGTCTCAATTGAGACGTTCAATAAAAATAGTTATTGGAGTCTGACATGACCATTGCTTGAAATAAGTGTGTTAAGTACTGGTCAAGACATCATTCACGATCGATACCCCATGCTTTATCCCGATTCGGACCGAGATTGGGATGAGCACTACCTGAAATTGCAAACTTTGCTCACTTCAATCCCAAGTAGGTTCTTATACTCCTAATTAGGATGCTCAAGTCTTGAGCAATGTCTCGATCAAGATGGAGCCCGGGATAGACACTATTCCATTCCTTGAAAAATGCTTGGTGAAGTCTCGATTTGAGCTCTTTAATCTCAGTTGGGATATGATTGTCTCGGGTAATGTCCTGGTTAGGACTAAGACCGGGATGGTAACGGATGACAAGTCTTCAAGTGGTTGCTTTCTTATGGTTTGGCTTCTGAAGAAGTTCTAACTTATACACACTTAAAGTACAAATATTAAATGCTCAAAATATGGTTTGTTAAGGTCAAAACAAGGATTGATCATTGCAAATGGTTAACAGATCTTGTACCCCATTTTGAAGGTCTGAAAGTAGATGATGATGCAATATTAATGCCTGAACCAGATGTGAGCTATGACTTTAACCACATATGTACAAGCACCTAACAAATACCTTCTTCAACATCTTGACTGAGATGTTGAAAAACCTCAAAAGGTGAATTATGGAATTCACCTTGCATTGGAAACATGTGGCTAACAAAAGTTTTTTGATTTCACAAAAGGATATAATATGTTTGTCAAATGATAAATTAAGTTTATACATATGCTTATAATAAAGGAATTCCAATAACACATATAAGGTAAATAAAAAAGGCTAGATCTTGTTGAAAAAGGAAAAGCTGAGTAGCTAAAGTTTCATTCTAGAAAAATACAAAGAAAGTAACAAATAATTGAATCAAAATGAGGCATTTAACTTTTCTTACTTTTTAACACTTCCTTTCTTAAAATAATTACTGAAAACTTTAGCTTATGCCGAAGTAGATATGAAATGCAAATATAAAGAAATAAATTAAAAAAGTTAAATTATAAAGATTATATAGATTTCCTTTAAGCTCAATTTGTTATTTAGAACAACAAATTATAAGCACATATATAATCAATATATTTGAAAGTTAACTACTAAATATTATGCACTTGTAGAAATCTATGGATAGAGAAATATGAAAGAGTTAAATTATATTATATTCCATAGTTTATATTTTAGGAACAAAAAAAAATTCCCTCGAGCAACGAATCAAACTATAAAAAAATTATTTATTTTCTAATCCAAAATTACTTGCATGTATACACTATAAAATGGTATCCACAAATAACCCAATAAAAAGGTATAAATAATCATAGTAGGGGAATTCACATTCATAAAAGAGAATCTAATTCAAAGAATTAACAGAATAAAAAATTTCATAATATACAATATTTTTTATCGTTTGAGATTCATATGACTATTCTTCTTCTTCTTTTTTTTCTTCTTCTTCTTTTTCTTCTTCTTCTTCTTTTTCTTCTTCTTCTTCTTCATGCTTTGGAATTTTTAATCCTTTTCTAGAAAGTGCAACATAAAGTTGTCCATGACTAAAAACTTCATTTGGCATATATAGGCCAACTTGGTTAAAAGATTGACTTTGACATTTATTTATAGTCATTGTAGAACAAAACATTAATGGAAATTTTCTGCTCTTAAATGGCCAGTTGTATTTAATGGAATAAATGTAATTCTTGGAATTAAAACTATATCACCTTTGTTTTTTCTAGAGAATAATACTGCTTGGATAAACCATTTTCCTAGATGTTTATAATGAGCTTGGTTCCATTGTATAAGCCAATAGATTGGTTAATATTTCTCATCAACATGATAGGTACACCTTTTTTAGCTTTAACACATGGTTTCAAACTCTTATAAATTTCAAAGTGTTAAAAAATTCAATTGGATAAAGATCTCGGCCTTTCACATTTGAAGAAGCTTCACATATAGTATTCGAGCTAAAATACATAACTTCTTCTTCTGGTATGAGATTCAATATAAAATCATTGATCTCTTTAATACTTTCATTTTTTAGCGCTAAAATTGCTCTTCCCTATAAGTAATCTTCTTTTGAATAGTTCTGCAGTAAATTTGGATAAGTAGCCTTCACAACACTATTAATCGGATCTATATATTGAGCAGTACGGGTATCTAAAGGACCTTTTATGAGGACAAGAATCCACAAAGCAATTATACTGTAATAAATTCAGCTCTTAAATAGAGTATGAGACCTTTTGTGAGATATCCACATTGAGTAGTGCGGGAAAGGTGGGGGATACTGCAATTAGGAAGACTTTTATTGAAAAAATGTAAAGAAATTGCATAAAAGGTAACTTATGCATGAGAATTTTAGATTAATTAAGTTTTGAATTGATTTCTATTTATGTTCGTCTTTCTCTGAATTCAATTTTTCATTTTCATGAATTTAATTGAGAAGTTTGCTCTTTATATGGTAAAATAACATGTTTTTGACCTTGAGTTATTATTTTAATTTTTGATTTTTAAGCTTCATATTAAGTAAATATTGCAATTGCTAATCAAGTTAAAGGTAAGCAAAGAGTTAAGTTCTTCATATTAATATGTTATTTTCATGTTTTGCTTGAGGACAAGCAACAACTTAAGTGTGAGGAAGTTGATAAGTGCAAAAAATATTAGATTTTGAGCATTAATTAGTTAATTTTTAAGTGTCAAAATGTCTAGAATAATTTTGAATATTGGCATTATTTACTTAAATTCCTTATTAATAGGTTGTTATCATATTTTGATTGAGGATAAGTAAAAACTTAAGTATGGGGGAGTTGATAGTTGTGAAAAATATTAGATTTTGAGCACTAATTAATTAAGTTTTAAGTGTCAAAATATCTAGAATAGTTTTGAATATTGGCATTATTTACTTAAATTCGTTAGAACTTAGGTTTTAGGGGTTTTTTTATAATTTTATTTAAATTTTGTTTCATTTTGTTTAATTTTGATGCTTTTTGCTTAAGTTGGGATTAATGCAAGTGGAGTTTAAGCAAGAACTTGGAGATTAAAGCTTAAAATTACTGTGAAAATATGACATGGAAGCATGCACGGTAGTGCCTAAGCTCAAAAAGACTACTTTATAGAGATACATAGGTGTATGGGTGTGCACGACTGTACATGATCCGGAGAAAGAGCCAAGCTTATTGGTGCATAACTGTACCTAATTCTTTAATTTCTAGCAATCCCAAGATGCACAATTGTGCACTTTGAAGAAAACCAATTATGGAAGTTTATTTTAGGGTTTTTGGAGGAAAAATTATAAATAGTTTTGTTTTGCCTCTTAGAGAGAGGTTGGCTAGTTTGGAAAACAATATAATTTCTCTTTCATTTTTCAAAGAACAATTTCAATTTATTTTTGCTTTGATTTTTATTATTTACTCAAGGATTATTAGGAGTAGAATATTGAAGAATAGATTCTAAACAATATTCAAGAGAGGGAGAATAAAAGGGATTTTTTCCTTTCAATTACTCTTTTGTACTTTATTTAATAAATTATGATGTTTATGTTTGCAATTCTCAATTCTTCTTCTTCTTTCACTTTAATTGCCATAAGTAGCTAAATTATTAGTTGGGGTTTTAAACCCGGCTTAAGAATGGACTTAATTGGTTAAATTCCATATCATTAAATCTATATTCCATGATTATTATTGAACTTAATGCTTTCTTAGGCTTGATCAACCTTTGAATTGATCTAGACAATAGGGTGAGATCGGGAGATGAACTTTATTAAGAACAAAATAATAATCTATCAATTTAATCAAATTGGTCGGGAGCTGGTTTGGTTGTTAATATTCCTTGGAAAAGCTATACTTCAATATTGAAAATAATTAATTTCAATATGGAATGAAATTAATAAATGATAAGGAGATTGACATGAATTTAGGTAAATTGGGCCAAAAATACAAACCCTAACATTCAATTAATTGATAAATTTTGTAGTAGTTCAAATTAGCCTTCTATATTAGTTTAATTTTTAGCAATAATCTTAATCGACCATCTAAACAAGCGAACATAAAAATTAATCCAATAATCAACATCCACTCCTTGTGGGATCAATATTTGTACTACTTGGACAACTCCGTGTGCTTATGGATTGCACAACTAATTTTTTAGTGTCATTGTTAGGGAGTGGTAAGTTGATATTATAATAAAATTTGTGTTGTTTGATTTAGACTTCTTTTTAATTTATTTAGTTTGTATTATTTTTAGCTTTTTCTAGTTTTCCATTGTCTTTTATAAGAAGCTTTCCTAGTGTATATGCGCAATGCTCAATATAACTAGACAAGGTGAATTATTGATATCTTTAGACATTGAAATTGATAGAACTTTTTACAGGAGATGAAGGAGACAAAGGAACATGATGAATAAAGTTGAAAATAGAGTTGCAGATGGGGATAATGGTTAGCAAGAGCCACAACCTGTAATGCATCCAGAGAATTATAAGAGTTTAAATGTGCAAAGGACCATGAAGAACTTTGTTAGTCCTCATATACAAAGGGATCAGAATCCTATTATGAGATCGACAGTTGCTACTAATAATTTTGAGATTAAGCTAACAATGATTCAGATGATTCAGAACTCTCAGTTTAGTGGTTTGCCTCATGAAGATCCTATATGCCATATAACAAGATTTTTGGAGTATTGTTATACTTTTCATAATGAACGGGTTGCAGCCAAATGCCATAAGACTAATATTGTTTCCTTTTTCACTCACTGATAGAGCACAGAGATGGTTCACTAGCTTACCATATAACTCCATCAATACATGGCAGGAGATGAATACAACATTTTTTAACAAATACTTTCCACCTACAAAAGTGCTGAAGATTAGAAATGAAATCAATTCTTTTTATTAGAGGGAAGATGAAAGCTTTTATGAATGTTAAACTAGATTCAAAGACTTACAAAGATAATGTCCAACACATTTGATACCTATTTAAGATTTAACTTAGTATTTCTAGAAAGGTGTGAATCCAGCAGTCAGAGTTAATATCGATGCTACAATAAGAGGGACTATTATGTCCAAAACACTAGAGGATGCTTTGGATCCTCTTTTAAAGAAATGGCAAATACATAGAGCTTGTGGTCAAATGAAAGAGCTATGCCAAGGAAGGCTGGAACATTAGAAGTAGATGGATTGACTATAGTGAATGCTAAACTAGATTCTTTAATAAATAAAATGGATAAGATGGGTCTTAATGCAATTTTATCAATAATCTTTTCATCTTGTTAGCTCTATCATGGCGGACATCCCACCATTAAGTGTCAATAGATGCAAAATTTATCTATGGAGAGCATGAACTATATGGGTAACTTCAACATGGGTTACCAGCAAAATTTAGTGATGGGAAACACTTATAATCCGAGTTAGAGGAAACACCCAAATTTCTTATGGAGTAATCAAGGCAACAACCGATGGAGACCTTAAAGACCACTAGGTTTTGTACGAAATAATAGTCATTAACATCAAGGGCAATCTAAGTTCCAACAAAAGAAAGCTTTATCATCACTATCTTCTCTATAAAGAAAAATGGATAAGTTCATGGACATAATGATAACTAAAATGAATTAGCAAGATAAGGCAACTGAAAGAATAGAATGGAGGTTTGAACAAATGCATCAGGACACTCAATTAATATTTATAAACCATTCTTCTTCAATTCACAATTTTGAGGTGCAAGTAGGTTAGTTAGCAATTTCTTTATCTTCAAGAAACCAACGCACATTTCCTAATAACACTAAAAAGAACCCAAAGGAGCAGTTGAAGGCAATCACTTTATAGAATGGTACAAAATTACAATCACCTCAAAAGAATACACTTGCACCTACTAAAGAAGAAGTAAAAGACATAGAGAAAGAGAAAGAACAAGTTGAAGAGGAAGTAAAGGAGAAAAAAATAAATAAAAAGAAAGAGTTTTAAACTTTCCCTAAGCTTTATGAAACCCCTAGTGCCATTTTTATAAAGCCTAAGAAAACAAGAGCATGATCAACAGTTTGTAAAGTTTTTGGAGATATGTAAAAAGCTACATATTAACATACCTCTAGTTGAAACTATAGCTCAAATGCCTACATATACTTTTTGAAAGAGCTTATTTCTAGTAAAAAGAAATTATAAGAGTTTGAGACTATTAATCTTAATAAAAAGTGTAGTGCCATAGTTTCAATCAAGCTTTCGCTAAAGCATAGACATCTAGAGAGTCTTACTATACCTTACTCTATTGGTAATTTGAAAATTTTCAAAAAGCTCTTTGTGATTCAGGTGCTTATATTAACTTAAGGCCTTTATCTATTTACACAAAGCTTAGATTAGGTGAAGTAAAAGCCATAAACATCTATTTGCAACTTGTAGATAGAACGATCAAGAAACCTAAAGGAGTTATGGAGGACATATTGGTAAAAGTAAGAAAATTCATTTTTCCAATTAATTTTGTTATGCTATATTTTGAGGAAGACGAAGTTGTGCCATTAATCTTAGGCATGCCTTTTATATACACTATAAAAAAATCATTAATGGTTTTGAAGGAACTCTTATATTAAAAGTGGTAAAGATAGCTATAAGTTTAATGTCTACCAAAGTATGAAACACCTATCTGGATATGATAATTACATTCATATTGATATGGTTGATGATTGTGTGAATGAAGTCCAATAAGGGTGGTTGGCAAAATCTTTTGAGCTAGAGGAATTTGAGAATTGTTTGTAGGTGCAAGCTTCAGAAAAAGAACCATATAAACACTCAACCCATATACAGAAAATAGAGTTTCCTTTAAACACAAAACCAATTCCTTCTTCTATTGAGTGACCACTTAAATTAAAATTACAACATTTACCACTTCATTTGAGATACACCTATTTGAGAGAGAACCAAACACTACTTGTCATCATTTCATATGAACTTAGTGAGGAATAAGAGAGTGCATTAGTACAGTTGTTAAAAAAGAAAGTGCAAGCTTTAGGTGGTATATTTCAATTATTAAGGGTATAAGTCCTTCATATTGTATCCATAAAATACTTAAAGAGGATGGACACAAAACCACCATTGAGAGGTAGAGGAGACTAAACCCAAACATGCAGGAAGTAGTGAAGAAAGAGGTGCTTAAGTTATTAGATGTAAAGATTATATACCCCATTTTAGATAGTTCATGGGTTGGCCCTATTCAATACGTACTAAATAAGGGTAGCATGACAATAGTAGAAAATTATGGGGGAGATTTAATTCCTACTAGGCTTATGAGTGGTTGGCAAGTTTGTATAGACTATAAAAAGTTAAATGCAACTACTAAAAAGGACTATTATCCGCTTCCATTTATTGATCAGATGTTAGAGCACATTTTAGGGCATGCATTTTATTATTTTCTAGATGGTTATTTAGGGTATAATCAAATAGCCACTACTTTAGAAAATCAAGAAAAGACCACATTCACTTATCCTTATGGCACTTTCGCATACAGAAGAATGCCATTTGGTTTGTGTAATGTACTTTCAACATTTTAGAGGGTGGATGATGGAAATCTTTGCAAATTTAGTTAAGGAAATCATGAAAGTGTTTATGGATGACTTCTTGATGTATAGAAACTGTTTGAAGGAATGTTTAACAAATCTAGATAAAGTTCTTACTAGATGTGAAGAGACAAACTTAGTTTTAAATTGGAAAAAATGTCACTTTATAATTGAAAAAAGGATTGTGTTAAGGCAAAAGATTTTAAGGCATGAAGGTTAATAAAGCCAAAGTAAATATCATTGAGAAGCTATAATACCCAACCAATGTCAAGGGAGTAAGAAGTTTCTTAGGACATGCAGGATTCTACAAAAGGTTTATAAAGGATGGTTCTAAAATCTCTAAACCTCTTTGTCAATTACTTGAAAAAGATGCACAATTTATTTTCGTTGATGCTTGTAAAATTGCTTTTGACAAGCTAAAAGAGGCACTTATGTCAGTAATAATTATGATAGCCATATATTGGAGTTACCATTTAAGCTGATGTGTGATGCTAGTGATCAATAGGAATAGTGCTATGACAAAAAAAAAAAAGATAAAAAGCTTCATGTGATTTATTATGATAGCAGAACTTTATTTGATGCTTAAATCAACTATGCCACTACTGAAATAGAGATGCTAGTAGTGATTCTTGCATTTGACAAATTTAGATTATATCTTCTTGGATCCAAGGTGTTGGTCTATACAAATCACTTAGCTTTGAAATATTTTCCCATAAAAAAGGACTTAAAGCTTAGGTTGATAAGATGGGTACTACTGTTATAAGAATTTGACATTGAGATTAGAGATAAAAAAAAAGGGATAAAAATGTAGTAGCAAACCACCAATCAAGACTAGAGTCAGAAGAGAGCAAGAGTGGAGTTAATGAGATGATCAGAGATATGTTTCCAGATACTTCACTCTTTACTCTTAATTATATTGATGCACCATGGTTAGCTAATATAGCTAATTTTATTTGTAGTGGTAAATTACCCCCAAAATTATTTAATTAGCAAATAAAGAAATTGATTCATGACTCAAAGGGCTATATATGGGATGATCCTTTTCTTTAAAGGATGTGCAAGGATGGTATTATGAGGAGATTAATCCATTCTCCACCATTATCATGGTTTAATATGTGGAGGACATTATAGCTCCCTATAGAACAATATCAAAAGTGCTACAGAGTGGTTTCTATCAGCCCCTAATTTTTAAAGATGTTAGAGGTTTTGTGCAAGCTTGTGATTCTTGTCAATGTAGTGGGAACATATCAAAAAAGGAAAAAATACGTCAATAAGGGATTTTGGAAGTAGAAATCTTTAATGTTTGGGGTATTGACTTCATGGGACCTTTTCCGTCATTAGAAGGTAATTGTTATATCCTTGTGTGTGTTGATTATATGTCTAAATGGGTTAAAGCCCAAGCATGTGTCAACAATGATGGTAAGACTATGTGTAAGTTTCTTAAGAAACTTTTTGCTTGATTTAGGATTTCAAGGGTTTTAATTAATGATGGAGGTACTCATTTTTATAATAAGAATATAGAGATATTACTAATTAGGTATGGGGTACGACATAGGGTAGCAACACCTTATAATTCTTAAACCAGTGGGCAAGTGGAAAATACTAACATGGAATTAAAAAAGATTTTAGAGAGAATAATGGGGAAGTATATATGAGAATAGGCAAGAAAGCTTAATGATGCTTTATGGGCTTATAGGATAGCTTAAAAAACACCAATTGGTATGTCACCTTTTTGGTTGGTGTATGTTAAAGCCCGTCATCTTCTAATGGAAATAGAACACAAGGCTTAGTGGGTAGTAAAAGCACTGAATTACAATCTAAATGAAGCAATTGAGAAGAGAATGTTAGAGTTGAACAAATTAGATGAAATCAGGTAAGAAGTATATAAGAACTCTAAACTATACAAAGAAAGGATAAAAAGATGACATGATGCAAATATAAGGAAGAAACACTTCAACATTAGTGATTAAGTTTTGCTTTTTAACTCAAGACTTAAAATGTTTCCGAGGAAGTTAAAGTTAAGACGGTCATGGCCTTTTACAATGACAAGGGTATATCCTCATAGAGTAGTTGAATTAATTGGTGCTCAAGGAAATAGATTTAAAGTGAATAGTCAGAGGTTAAAAAGGTATTTTGGAGGTAAGGATGAGGTGCTTCATCATGTTGATGTATTTAATTGCTCAAATGTGCCTTAGGCAACTCTATAAGAATTGAAAATATAGACCAAGCATGTCTATGCATTTCTATGTGCACAACTATGCAGTTATATACAATTGTAGAATCAGCCTCATGTACAGTTGTGCATACCCGGATACATCTCTATGCACCTTACCTCCTAGCAGAATTCCAAAGTAGGCACAACAGTGCACTCATAGGTGCACAACCATGCACAAATGTAATTGAAAAACACACATCTTATGTGCATAGTTATGCACACTGATGTGCATGGTCATGCATGCATGAAATACAACACATTCAAACATCTTGAATTTTAACCTTACCAACATTGAGGATAATGTTGAATTTAAATGTGTGTGTGTGTGTGGGGGGGGGGGTGAATTATTTTATGAAAATTTTTAAAATTTCTTTTTCTTTTTATTTTTCTTTCTATCTTTAATTTTAATTTTATTTAATTTCCTTTTCTTTTTAGGATTTGAGTTAAATTTCCTTTTAAAATTTTCAAAGTTATTTTAAAATTTCCTTTTTGGTTAGGGTTTAATAGGTTTTTACTTTGGAATTTAGTTATGTCAATAGTCAATTAGGAATAGGATTTTTAGTTATTTTTCTTTCCTTTTTACATTTTTAAAATTTTCTTCTCTTTCTAAATTAAGGAGAAAATTTTTCCTTGTGCATACGGATTACTCTCAACATATAAAATAAGCACATTTTTCAAATGTAATCAGTCTTGAATTTTAAGAAACCCTAATTGATCGATTCTTTCTTTCAATTCACTTGTGCAATTCACTCTTTTTTTTTGTCTCATAATTTCATTAGAAGAGAAAAACCAAGTAAAGTAAATGAAGGGTAAGTCAATAATGCAAAATGGTAATAAGGTGAGTGAATTCACTAAAGAGTATAGTGTTCCTTTCTCAATTCATTCACACGAGGAGGGTAAGAAATTCCGCTCTCTTTTAAAAGCAAAACTTTATTTTACCTAAATTCTTCAAAGATGATGTTTTATATGACATAAGAGTTTATGAACATATAATTATCTTATGTGATCAATTAGTTTGGAGTAAGTTTATTAAAATGAAACATGACACTCTTTATGAACTTACACTTAAATTCTGCACAACTCTTAAATTTTTGGGATGAGGATAAATAAGTGTTTTCTTGTAGACTTTTTGCTAAAGAGTTTCATGTTGATTTTGAACTTATATCTTATGTTTTTGAGTTTCCTAATGGAGGACTTAGGCAACCTCCAAAATAATTTGATATGCATGCTTTTTGGAGTAGACTTACTAAGGATAATAGTTCTTGAGAGAAGAGACAATGGTCAATGGGTTAATTAAAAATCATGCTTATTTATTGATGCACATAAATTCATGGCCCATAACATTTTTGGAAAGCAATATAGCATAACAGTTTTAAAGGATGAACTTTTTATGTAAAGGTGCATGCATACTAACATTAGTGTTTCTACTGCTCATTTTGTTTTCCAGACTACGTGGCATAAGTCATATCATTATAGCTTTGGCTCAATATTTTTTCACATTTAATGTGACATACTCCACTTAAAGAATGAGAGTCCTTAAATCAAAGACTTTGAGTGTAAAAGTGCTTATTCTCATTGAAATTGTCACTGAATGGAGGACAATGAAAATGCTATTTGATGTGTCGATATGCCTTAAAACAAATGAACAAATCTTATTTAAAAGATAGTGAAAAGAGTGAGGGAAGTAGCAATAAATGATGGATAAAAAGAAAAGCTTTAGATAATGAAGCATATGACAAGTAACTAATGCTACTTCGACTGGATATATTAGAATTGAAGCTCTATGCTAGGTTAGATGAGCTTTAAATCATGATAGAGGATCTATAAAAAGAACAAGCAAGTCAGTAAAAGAGGCTTAAGAGCTCAAATAGACCACCAATTCTACTACTTCCTCACTACCATAATAGCCTTAAAAAGGGAGAACTTTCTTAGCACTTTTAATTTTTATTTTATTTTATTTTATTTTATTTTATTTTATTTTAATTTAGTCCCTTTTAATGTAGAAAGGGAGGGAACATGCATTTCATTATTTTATGTCTTTTGTTATAGTTATTAGGAAACATTTCATACATAACACTTAAGTTTTTTAGGCTTATTCATAAGTAGAGCTTAATTCATTGAATATAGTTTTATTGAAAAGATGGTAATCTTCATTTAATATAAGTTTGAGCTTTTAAAATTAGGAAAATAATTTATGGTTAAGGACTTTTAAATTTTAATGAACCTAGTGCTTACTTCTTATTTAAGTGAATGAACTTAGAGTCTTGATTTTTTAGAAAGGTATTTGTAAGTAGAAATTGAAAATTCAACTCTTGAAGTTAGTCAAGTCTTCTGTATTTTGGTGGTTATAAAAAGAAAAAGAAAATAAAAGCGAGATGGAGCATAAAACGCACTAGTGTAAAAGGGCTAAAATTTTGAAATTATAAATCTTTATATGCTCCTACTCTAATGCTCTTAAATGGAGTATGGGTATCCAAAGAACTCTTTGTGAGGTATCCACACTGATTAGTATGGGAAATATGGGGGATACTACAATTAGGAAGACTTTTAATGAATAAATATAAAGAAATTGCTTAAAAAGTACCTCATGCATGAGAATTTTAGATTAGCTAAGTTTTGAATTGATTTTTATCTATTTCCATTTTTCTTTAAATTTAGTTTTTCATTTTCATGAATTCAATTAAGAAGTTTGCTCTTCATACGGTAAAATAGCATATTCTTGACCTTGAGTTATTATTTTAATTATTGGGTTTTAAGCTTTATATTAAGTGAAGATTGCAATAGTTAGTCAAGTTAAAGCTAAGTAATGAGTTAAGTTCTTTATATTAACTAGACATATGCCTGCGCAATGAGTGGGTGATATAAAAAATATGAATATAGTAAAAACACTTACTACAATAGCGAATAAGTGAAAGGAAGTAGGAATCCAAAAAAATTCAAGCTTTCATAATTAGTACAATAGAAAACAATAAAAAATCATTTAGAATAAGAGCACTTGACACTATAAGAGTACCCAATAGGAATCCCATATAGAAGACTACAAATAATTGGTTAAATAAACTTCAAATTACTGATAATAAGTCAAAAGATTGCAATTTATGATCTATTCCAAAAAAAAAAGGTAATGAAAAAACTTTATGTAAAGATTGCAAAAATGAAAATAGTTGATCCACATGAATGTCAATATGACATAACATTTGTTAGTAGCCTTTATATGCAGTGGTGAAATTGAACTTTCAATACCATCTTTTGAGAAGAGAGGTGGATACCAATTCAATAATGTCTCAACCACTTACTATCACATGTTTTAAAGATAGGAGCATCAAGTTACCTTCTAGTTCAATTGCAATAAAGTATTTATACCCCGGTACCAGGTTTCTTCAAAGAGGGTTGACAAAACCAAATGAATAAGAGAATATTTATCACTGCCTTTTATATATTTGTTTAAAGCATCTAACCATGGCTGATCACAAATCTTAGTAATTTATGCATAAGAAAATCTCAATCAAAAACAATAATTTACATGTGCTTTACATTCCTTAGCATATTTCTCAACATTCTTGAAAATTATTTTTCTATTTTGAGCATCTTTATGTTTTTTAGTGATTAGTGCTTGGCTTTTCGCTTAAGCCCAATCCTCACATCTCTTCCTTTTTTTCAACATAGATTCAAGTACTATTGCCTTAGTTTCTTCACCCATTTCTAGTCACAAACACTAATAAATCAAGTAAGCAAATAAAAAAAGATTAATCAATACCCATAGCAGAAGTAAGAAAATAAATAAATAGAAGTAGTGATAATATCAAATTTCCAATTGGGTTTTCATGGAATATTTTAGATTACATAATAAGTAATAAAAATATTATGCAAGGAGATATTAGAAAGGAGGAGAACATCAGCTTAAGGTTAAGACTCACTTAAGGATGAAATAGTTGCTAATGATGAAGGAAAAGCACCACCCTTTTAAGCATGGCCGATTGAGAAAGAAAACTAAAAAATCATAGCTAGCAACTATGGGTAAAATCAAATTAACCTTTTAAGGAATCGGAACAGTAAAAGAAAAAAAATAAAAACTCATGGTAAGGGAACAAAGTAAATTGTGAAATTACTAGGAAACTAAATTCACTTTTTATGCAAATTACAACACCAGATGAGACTTGAATAAATCTTAATTTCAACCATTTAATAAAAGTCCCCACATCATCAGTAATGGTGTCCCAAGGCACAAACATGCCTAAGACATATTGTAGCAGTAGGCTATACTAAAATCTCTTTTTTAAGTTTGAAGCATGAGCATCAAAAACCTTTCCACAAAAAGATTCAAAGAAGATCCAAACATCTGCCTAGATAACTTGCATAAATTAAAAGAGAGAATCACAGAAGAAGAAGAAAAGAGTTCATAAATATTCCTTGTAAAATGGAAAAAAATATTATAAACCCATTATCAATTAGAGAATCCACAGCAAAACCTAAATCTCTAAATAGAAAGAAATTGAATAATATGGTTTTTGTATGGTTAAGATGCCTAAATTGTATTATGTACAGTTATTTCTCATCTTGAGAGCTAGTGTTGGCTATGGTTTTAAGCTTTTGTTCATTGATGGCATTTTTCTTTGCACCAATAATTTTGATCTTAGCATCTTTTAAGGGATTAAGTGCCACCTTAAAACTATGGTAAGATGCCATCCCTTCCTCTACACAATAATTGCTTCCTAATACAAAAAATTATAATGTGAATGCTTCCCTCTTTTAGAATTTCCTTGCATCTCAAAACAGGATTGTACATCCAACATAGCCTCATCCTTAGCATATATGGTCCATTTCCTTAAAATATAATGTTGCAGAAGAATAAACATATTTATGGCCTTGAACGATACAATGACATGTATGTGCAAAATCCCATTAAACTCAAACTATTTCCAACTAAAGTTAGTTATTTATTTAGATGTATTTAAGTCAATAAATTAAAATTTTTGTTCTTTGTTAAATCTTACAGCCTGGTACTTGCTGACCCCTTCGTCATTGTTGACTAACTTACAATAAATAAAAGAGATACAAAAATATCATCTTAAACTATAATAAACAATTTTCTTGTGTAAACCTCTGCTGCTTGTTTTTCCTTAGGAAGTGGTATCTTCAATACAGGTTAGTGTAAAAAGTTTCAAACTCTATCTTTACTTCTTTCTTATATTGATTTTCTAAAGCCTTCTTATATTGCTCTACAAAATTTTATAAGGCAATCCTTGTATTGCATAACCATCAAAAAGTGAATACATAATTCCATTTCGTTGGGTAGCATACATTCGAGCAAAGAATATGTGTTTTACATATATTAAAACCCACAACTTGAGTATAAAATAAAGTGACTAAAGCCATTAATTTCTTCTAAGAATGTACTTATCATGTAGCAATTGCCAAAGAGATTCAAATTCTTTAAATGCCTTTGTTTTATTAATGCATATATTAAGTTCCATTTGAAATGTCTTCAGAAGCACACCATATGCATCACCCATTTTCGTAGGCATTTTGCCTATTATGTGCCACTTGTAGCACCAATGAATTGATTGTAGAAAATAATATAATCAAAACTATAAATTTCAATTAATATATATATAATCAAATTATCTTTCTTTGACCAGTAATATGTATTCGCACAAATACTAAATCCCATTTACTTAGCATAAGCATTGTAAAAATTCCTTGCATCATCCACCAAAACAAACTCCATTCCCAATGCAACTCTACAATCCCATTATTCAAGGAACTAAAGAACTCCATTTTTACATTATCATCAATTCTATTAATGTCATCCAAGACTGTTGGTCCACTGAACATTCATCACCTTTCTCTTCCAATTCCCAATAAGAATCCACTAACCCATTAGTTTTAATTGAAGGCACATGGTCTATGCTAATTATAATGTGATTATAAAAAAATTAAAAGAAAATTCAGTGTAAGCTGAATGAAATTCGTACGTGCGAGCAAATGAATATTCTCATGGAGCTAAAATTTAGAGCAAATATGATAACTATGAATCCATGCTAATTTAAAAATGACTTCCATACCTGGTACTAGTAAAATGGCGTGAACATCTAGCAATAAGTGTGAGTTTAAAAGCCTATCTAAACACAGAAAGTGTGGCTTATATTCATAGTTCACATGCATTATAACGACCTGAGATTACCTTCTTTCACAACTCCAAATGTTAAAAAAAACTTTTATAATTTCTAATTTACAGTGCAATTTGAATATAAGAATCCATAGAAAGATGTAGACTTTAGCAGCAGGAGCTAAAGTTGGTGCTTCAGATTCTTGCACTGGACCAAATAGGTCTACCAACTCCATGGGATAGTTTTCATCCAAAGACTTATACTTCTAAAAAAAATTGGTCATGATGCTTTCAATTTATGTTTTATAATCTAATAACAAAGTTTTTAGCAAAGGCATAAGATCAATTTCCTTAAATTATAGAAAAATAATTGCAAAGCATAAAATAGCTTGGTAATGCTAGGAAGCACCATATGTCAATATCCATCAGCAATAACACAGTAAATATTAAATAGGCACACCAATGATGTCATCTAGCTTAATTCAAACAACCTCTTGTTGTCACCATCATACTTAAAAACAAATATGGTTCACATTTAGTGGCTGTTAACAATTTCTAATAAGTATATATTTGTGACCTACTCACCAAGGCATATGTCTCTATACATTGTCCTAACACCAAAAAGGAAGGCATCTGAATCTAAAGTGAAACTACCATCCTAATTATCATAACAATAATGATAAGTAAAATGGTGGTGTAAATTTATAAATTGAATATCTAAGAACAGAAGCACCCTACATACACAAAATGATTTTGAGTTTAGTAATGCACATTGCACTTCAGCTCCCTCAATTCTAAATTTGGAAGAGTAAAAAGACCAAGTTAAGGATTTTGCACAAATAATATCATGGAGAAGGAACATTTCTTTGTTTTTGGTAGAAGAAACATAAAGCCAAAAAAATTTTTACCCATCAAACAAGGAACCCTAAGGGCTAAACCTAGAATTTTAGCTTCTTTAATCATACGTGAGAACTCAAATCCCAAATTTCTTGAAAGTGAGCATGCTTGTTTTAGTTCACCCAAACACAAACAAATAAAGAAACCTATAGCATAGGAAAAAAGCATGTCCTTCAAGTTAAACCTTAATTTTAAAGTGTCATTTGATAAAGTACATGAAAAATGTATAACAAATACATCAAATGCCTCAATTTTTAATAATAAATGTGTCTATTTCACTACTTTCTATTTGAAATTGGCATAATCTATATCTAATTTCTACCAAAGTAAGGAAAACAAACATACCAAATATAAATTGACAAATTTGTTTTACTTATGAGTTGATCATATTGAATTGGAAGGGTAAATGAAAATAGAAACAATAAAAAAGAGTAAGGTTTCTATGGTAATCTAATTAAAGGCATTAAATTTTAGAATCACATATAATACAAATATTATATTTTTATCTTCTTTTCTATGGTAATCTAATCAAACATTCAAAATTTTCATGGAAAAGGGGATCTAAAGAGAGCTAAATTGAAAATTATAATGCACAGTGGAAATGCAACTTCTCATACCTATCTTTATGTTCTTTAATATTGCTTAAACCTTTGTTGGTTTAGAGGCTGCCTTCTATTCTTCAGTTTTTCCACTGCTCAGTGGAGTTAATGCAGGGGTCAATGGTAATCGAATAAGTGTTTGCTCAGAAGAATCTGCTAATAATTTCCTTGAATTTGAGATGCACTATAACTAAGAAAGACAAAAAGGATTACAAAAATTAAATAAAGATAAAATGAAACAGAATTTCTGCACCATAAAAAAATATAACTATGAATCAGGATTAATATCAACTTATTTGCATCATCTCATAAGTTAAAGTTATTACAGACATAAAAAATGAATTCAAGAGGAAACTAAAAAGCCAAAACCATTAAAAAGAAGGATGAGAGCAACGTTAAATTCAAATTTAAGAAAGGGTGGAGTTTTAAATTAAGAACAATTATTTCCAATTCCTTAACCCTTGATCGATGAAATTGGAATATGAAATTAGTAACTTTTGATTGTTGCTAACAAAAGGTGATTGAATTAAATTAACATTACTTTACATTGAGTGGAATCGTGGATTGAAACCTTGTGATTAAAATTTTTTTATGATTGATGAAACTACAAGAGGAAGGTGATAGCAAACATTAGCAGAGCATTTACTCTCTGACTAATGAAATGAAATTTTTTTTCAATGGGTTGCTTTAGTGCCAAAAATAAATCACTTGGATTAAGTCCTAAACCCAAATGAAAAATGTCAGGTTCAATCAAGAGTCCACCCACATTCACGTGCTTGCTTGCCTATTACTGCCCTACCATAATCCATAGTGTCATTCAATTTTCCCTTCCGGCACTAGAGCTCTTTTAAGTACATGCTATTCTATACCATCACTAAATCCTTAAACCTTAAAAACCCTAATGTCTGATATTCTTTTCATCTCTCAATTCACTGTTAACAGATGCTATAAAATCTCATTTCTTGAGCTGTTTCTCTAATTAATGACCCTCCCTTTAAAAGCTTTATTATCAATTTCTTCTTGTTACCCTTTTGCTACTTCTACTCTAAAGATGCATTTTTTTATTTCTGTTCTTTATTTCTTTCTTCCATAGATGCTGCCCCTCTATTGCCCTCTCTAAACCCACTACTTCTACTATTGATTCGATAATTGAAGCTCCCTGTAAAATCACAGTATCTTTAGGTTTATATGGTAACTAAAAAGATGAACATCACATTAAAAAAAGTATTGAATGAGGGGGCCAACTTGAGCAACCTTTTGACTTATTTTTAGTTATCAAAATAAGAAACATAAGAAGAATGCCTGTGGAATTGAATGAGAGCTTATGAGAATGTTGTATGACAAAGATTCAATCTACAAAACTTGAGAACGTCTGTGGAAGTGAGAAAGTGCCACATGGCATTAAAAGCATCACATGGCAAATTTCTTGCACTTAGTTATTAATTATTTTATATAGATAAATTATTTTCATGTTTTGCTTGAGGATAAGCAAAAACTCAAGTGTGGGGCAGTTGATAAGTACGAAGAATGTTAGATTTTGAGCACTAATTAGTTAAGTTTTAATTGTTAAAATGTCTAGAATAATTTTAAATATTGGCATTATTTACTTAAATTCCCTAAAACTTAGGTTTTTAAGGGTTTTTATAACTTTAGTTAATTTTTTTTCATTTTGTTTAATTTTAATGCTTTTTATGTCGAATGGCTAAGTGTGCTTAAGTTGGGATCAATGCAAGTGGAGTCTAAGCAAGAACTTGAATAGGAAAGCTTAAAATCACTATGAAAATAAGACATAAAAGCATGAATAGTGATGCACATGGGTGTGCACAACTTTGCCTAAGCTTAAAGAGACTACTTTGCAAAGATACAAAAGTGCATAGTGGTGCACATAGGTGTACATGATTGTACCTGATCTGAAGAAAGAGCCAAACCTGCTAGTGCACGACTATGCATATGTGTATGCATGGTTCTACCTGATTTTTTAATTTCTTGCAATCCCAAGATGCACAGCCATGCACTTCAAAGAAAACCAATTATGGAAGTTTATTTTAGGGTTTTTGGAGGAACAATTATGAATACTTTATTTTACCTCTTAGAGAGAGGTTGGCTAGTCTAGAAAATAACATAATTTCTCTTTCATTTTTCAAAGAATGATTTCAATTTATATTTTCTTTGATTTTTGTTATCTATTCAGGGATTATTAAGAGTAGAAGATTGAAGAACAATTACGAACAATATTTAAGAGAAAAAGAATAAAAAGGGTTTTGTCCTTTCAATTACTCTTTTGTACTTTATTTAACATATTATAATGTTTATATTTGCAATTCAAAATTTCTTCTTCTTTCTCTCTAACTATTAGTTAGCATTTTTAAACCTAACTCAAGAATTCCATGATTATTGAACTTAATGATTTTTTAGACTTGATCATCCTTTAAATTGAAATAGACAATTGGGTGAGATTGGGAGAAGAACTCTATTGAGAACAAAGTAATAATCTATTAATTTAATTAAATTAGTCGGCAGACGATTTGGTTGTTAATATTCCTTAGAAAAGCTATGCTTTAATATTGAATATAATTAATTGCTTGAGTAGCGAGAGCTATACCTTTGAGTAGTTATTATGATTAATAAATTATGTGAGTGCTTAAAAGGGACTTTCATAATTCAAAAGATGCTTAGGAAATGGAATGAAACTAATAAGTGATAAGGAGATTGACATGAATTTTAAGAAATTGAGTCGAGAATAAAAACCTTAACATTCATTTAATTGATAAATTTTATAGTAGTTCAAATTAGTCTTCTAGATTAGTTTAATTTTTAGCAATAATCTTAATCAATTATCTAAACAAGTGAACATAAAAAGTAATCCAATAATTAACATCCATTCCTTGCGGGATTGATATTTTTACTACTTGGATGACTCCATATGCTTGTGGACCACTTTTCATCACCATTATCTAAAAGCCATTTATCAAATTCAGCCAAAGAAATAGTTGAATCAAAAGTTGATGTTGTCATTAATCTCATATTTATTTTTAGCATATACACTTCAAAATATTTCCATAAGTAAGATAAAGTAATAAATGCCTTAATAATATTACTTATGCTTCCTTTTGGTATGACTGGTAAAATTTGTCTAAAGTCACCTCTAAGAACCACTATAATTCCACTAAATGGTTTATCCTGATCATTTGGATATTTAAACTGTAAAATATCTCTTGATCTTCTATCCAATGCTTCTAAACAAAATTTATTAGCCATTAGAGTTTCATCCTATATGATGAGATCAGTCTTTTCAATAAGCTTTGTAAGTTGACTTCCTTGTTTTATTTCACACACTAAGTCTACATTAGTATATATTAGGATGTGAAATGTAGAATGTTTTGTTCTACCTCCAGGAAGGAGTAAAGCTGCTATTCCAGATATAGCTACTAGGAGCACTATTTTTTATTTAAACCTCAATTTATGGATGATTGACTTCCACAAAAATGTTTTTCTGGTTCCCTCATATCCATATACAAAAATCAACTTTCCTTTTTGTCTTTCAATAGAAGCAATCACTGAATTGTAAATAATGCTCTTATCAGTGTTCAAACTTGATTTGAAGCGATTGTGAAGCTCTAATTCTTGTAAAATATCATAATCCATTTTTAATAGAAGAATGGCATTATTTAATTTGTTTGATGCTACTTTATCTAGTATAGGCATTCCTTCAAAGTCTTTCAATGATCGACCATATTCTTTTGAGCGCTTAATTATTGATCTGTTCATCAGTAAATTGAATATTATTGGAAAATGACCTTATCCTCATATTGTAAAAAATGCAATAAGTAAGAATCGTATGATTTAATCTCCATAATTCACATGTATAATTAAATTTGGTACTAATTTAGTAATTTATTTTGATAAATTTATTGTTAATGAATTGTAATATTGTAATCCCAAACTTTGTATAGCATTAGTTTTGTTTGAAAATTAATAAACCTGCATATGCCACTTCGCAGTGAGCTAATATTATAGCAAAGCGTTTATATAGTTATTCTCCTGACACTCAATCATAAACTTCCTTTAGATAATCTGACCATTCTTAATCATCATCTAATAGTCCAAAGGCAAAATAAGCATATTTATACATAATGTGAACAATACCATTTATAATTCGAATATCTACAAAAGATGTACTTCCTTTGACGATATTAAGCAACATTATTAAGTAATACTTTTCTTCACTTGTAGGATGTGCAAAATAAATTCTTCCAATGCATTTCCTAGATTTTCTTCTTGTCTATACTATATTCTTTTCATTCCAAAAAAAACATGTAGGAAACTCACTATACATTAGTTCTTGAGCATCTTTATAAATAGCATTTACACACATTCATTCCATTAATTTTTTCTTCCTTACACTTTTTCTATCCATAATTTCATCTAAAGATTCATCTTCATTAAAAAAATAGTTTGTTCATGCTCCAAGTGAAAAGGTAATTGCTTTATAGCTAGCTCTCTATAAAACATGTGAAATTGGAAAATACGCAAACATGCTTCAGTTGTATATGAGTATCTCTAATTAAGATATGATTTTATCTCATCTTTTTCAATCATATTATCCTTTGATGCATTTTCACCGATTAAAGAAAATGTCTCTAATGAAGCAGTATCACGATCGAGCCTTTTGTTAATGTACTTGAAAAATATTTAATAGACTGATAAGTGCTAAAAATGATGGATTTTGAGCACTATAAAGTTGCATTTCATTATTATAATTATAGGTTTTTATCATTTAAAAGAATGATTTGAGGTTATTTGCATTTGGAGCTAAAATATTAGTCATTTTGTCATTTTATGCATTTTTGGTTTACAATTATACTTTTTACATTGCTTTTTGTATTGATTTTATAGGTTCCATATTGCTTGGAACTCATTTTGGAAACGAATCAATAAGGACTTAAAGCTAGGACCTAATATAACCAAAGAAAGGGCAAAGAATTAAAGTAATAAGGAGAGGGGCTTATTCGACCTCTGCAATTCGGTAAACCTTTTGACATCCTTAGAGTCTCACAATGAGAAAGAAGTCTTCTAGAAAATTAAAGTAGACATCTTAATCTTTTTGAATTAAGCTTACTTATTAAAATCCAAGTTCATTTGGGTCTTCAAATCATGAATCAAAGTCAACATATGTGGCTTTCATTTTAAAGTTACAAAACTCTTAGTATTTTAGCAATATCTTGAGCTAAAAAGGTCTTATTATGGTGATTCAAAGTGCTATGGAAATCTTAGACAAATATACATAACTTTATTAAAGGATGATTTAGTTGATTTGATCATCTTAAAGGGCTAAAGTCTCATGTCACATGGTTGTGTGCCTAGGTGCACATGGCCATGCCTGGTTAGGGTGATTTAAGAAGAATATAAGTACACAACCATGTGAAAAATGCACATGGTGATATGACCCATAACCAACTTTGGAAATTAAAAATTTGAATTGCTAATTTAATGGATTTTCAAAAAAGGAAAGATATGAAAAGGCTAGAGGCTAGGGTTTTATGTATGTGTAGCCTCCAAGAATAAAACATTAGACTCCATTTTTCTTATTCTACATTTTTTTACAAGTTTTTATCTTTCTTTTTATCATTAAAGACTAGGCTTGTTTATGTTGGTTTTTAGAGATTGCGGAACAATGATTGAAAAATAATAGCCTTCTACTATCAAAGGGTCTTTTAAATACTTGTTATTATTTATTTTTATTTTGATTAATGATGATGTTTATTTTCTTTTATTCATCTTCTTTGTCTTTCATTACCAATATGAGTAGCTAAGTTTTTATTATGGTTCTTAAATCAATTCAACCATGTAACAATTGCAATTAAACCTAAGCCATTAATTTTAATCCATTAGTTATTGTTGAACTTAATGTCTTTATAGGATTGATCACCCTTTGATTGAATCTAAACAATGAAACTTGATTGAGAGATAGGTTCCATTAAATACAAATAATAACCTTTAGATGCTTTCTTAGTTGAGAAACATTAAAGCAACTAATATTGATTAAGGGCTAGAGATTTTAACCAGGTTAACCAACACTTAGTGAGTGAGAACTATAAATCTAAGATGTTAATTTACTTGGTTAATTATAGGTTTATCTAAGACGAAAACCTAGGATTCCTTAAATGCCTTCAAATTGGATTAAGGTTAGCTTTGGCTTAGGTACCAATTGATCTTTAGAAATGGTTGAATTGATAATAAAACCCTAGCTATTTAAATTGATTGTTAATTATTACATATTTCCTTTATTTGAGTTTAGGTAATTTTAAAACACCATTTTTCATTCTTTAAACAAATAAAGCACAATTATTATTATAATACTCAATTTTTAATCTTTGTGGGATCGATATTTAATTACTACTTCTACGATTCCATATACTTATAGATTACGCACTAAGTTTTTGGCACCATATACTGTAAAGAAAATTATGTTGTTTGATTTAGACGTTCTTTTTAATTTTAGTGTGTTTGTGGTATTATAGGGATTTTTGTTAGTAGGATGGACAGAGGGAAGAAAAAAGAAATCTTCCTCCAAGGCAGCAAGTAGCCCAAAATGGTTAAAATGGCAGAATGGACTATGGACTAGATAAGATTTTATGAGTCCAAATGTCCAAGGTGACTAAACACCAATTGTGAGGCCAATGGTTGTAACAAAAAACTTCAAAATCAAGCCTATTATTATCCAAATGATTTAAAACTCACAATTCATTGGATTGCCACATAAGGATCCAATTGGTCACATGACTCAGTTCTTAGAGTATTGCTCAACCTTCAATATGAATGAAGTGTAAACTAAAGTAATTTAGTTTATTCTCTTTCCATTTTCCTTTATGAATAGAGTAAAGAGGTGGTTTACAACCTTGCCACCCAACTCTATTAACACTTGGCAAGAGATTTACACCACCTTCTTCAAGAAGTACTTCCTACCAGCTAAAGTAATGAAGATTCAAAATGAAATTAATTCTTTCTAACAAAGAGATGATGAGAGTTTCAATGAGTGCTAGGATAGATTCAAAGATCTTGAAAGGTAGTGTCCACCTCAATTGATACCTTTATGGGACTTGGTATAGTCATTCTACAAAGGTGTTAATCCATTAGTGAGGGTGAACATTGATGCAGCAGTTGGGGAAACAATCATGTCAAAGACACTTGAAGATGCTTTAGACCTTTTTGAGGAAATGGCTAATGGACAAAGTCTTTAGTCTAATAAAAGATCCATTCCAAGGAAAGGAGGTTCGACTAAAGTTGATAGTTTGACAATTTTGAATGCAAAGATGGATGCTCTATCTAAGAAGATTGACAAGATGAATGTTAATGTAGTATCTACATCTTCTTTGTCTTCTTATTGTGAATTATGTCAAGGGGGTCATCTTACAATGGAATGTCATTTAATGCAAAATTTATATATGGAGAACATAAGCTATATGAGCAACTTCAATGGTTAATAGCAAAATTTAATACATGGTAACATATATAACCCAAGTTGGAGAAACCATCCTAATTTCTCATGGAGCAGTCAAGGCAACAATTAATGGAGGCCATAAGCTCCACTGGGTTTTGGAGATCAAAATGTTTAACGTCAAAATCAACTTTATTTTTAGTAGGAGAAAGCTTCATTTTCATCATCCTCTTTAGAAAGTAAAATGGAGAAATTCATGGATATGATAGCAACTAAGATGGACTAATAAGATGAAGCAATTAAAAGGCTTGAAGGGAGATTTGAGCAAATATACCAAAACACTTAACTCATGTTCAAAAACCACTCTTCCTCTATTCACAATTTGGAGGTGCAAATGGGGCAATTGGAAGATTCATTGTCAATAAGGAATCAAGGCACTCTTCCTAGCAATACAAAGAAGAATCCTAAGGAATATGTGAAAGAAATCATAGTAAGGAGTGGAATAGAAGTGCAACCAGCAAAGCAAATGGTGAATACACAAGTTGAGGGTCAAAATGAGGATCAAAAGAAAGAAGTAAAGCCTTATAAACCACCAGTGCCATTTCCACAAAGGCTAAAGAAGCAAGGGTATGTTTAGAAGTTTACAAGGTTTTTGGAGACATTCACGGACCTACACATAAATATACCTTTAGTTAAAACTATAGCTCAAATGCCCAAATATGTAAAATTATTGAAGGAGATTATTTTTAGTAAGAAAATGCTACAAAAGTTTAGAACTATCACTCTTAATAAACAATGTACTACCATAGTTTCAAGTAAGCTTCTATTAAAGTGTAAACATCTAGGGAGTCTCATTATATGTCACACCTTATCTCACATAACCCGAGATGAACATTCAAAACCAATCACTAAACAATTTGCTTAGTTTAATTAATTTTTATTATAGTATCCTTATATTTGCAAGAGGATTCAAAATTAATCTCTTATAAAAGTTTAGTGTTGTACACATGTTACATTTAGCGAATAATAACTTTTAAAGTATTACGTATTATTTTTTTATAGTGAAGTACTATTTATAAATAGTAAAATACATATTTATGAATAGTAAAGTATTATTTATAAATAGTAAAATACATACAAAATAATTTGATAATATAAATATTACATTTTCTAAATATGGCTTAATCACCAATGATTTACAACACTTATATAGCAATAAAAATAAATAAAAAGAAAGAATACCTTAATAAGGATTATTGGCCAACCTTATTCTATACTTCTATCCACACTCACTCAACTCAGTTCACCAACTATCAAGCCTAGCTAGCTGAAAACGTTTATAAAACAAAGTAAAATGAGTACAAAAATACTCAATGAATAGATGTTACAAGTAAAAAATAGTTTAGCTAAATTAAATATAATAAACATCTCAAATTAAAAATACTAAGCATTAATAATCAAATTATTATTCACTCAAAATATCCAATTCAATCTTGCTTTCAAACATGTTCAAAGCTTAGTCAATTAAAACTGCCTTTGCAAACATCAATACAACTTTTCATTTGTATTAACCATCCCTGTAACAAGCATCACAACTTAGCCATAACATATAGGCCATCACAAGCTCACTCTCTAGGCACACTTGAAGGCTAACCCTTCAACTACATTAGCACGGAATGACCATTCTTCTTTCACCTTCCTGTAATCAAGTGCCCTATTGTTTATTGTACAGTAATAACCAACACAATCTCAAATGTGCATATATCACCTCAGCACATTCATTCATCTCATATAGGGAGGTAATATATAAAACAAATATCATTTCATCCAAAATTAATCAAAACCATTCTATCACATTTATAGCTCATCATAGTATTAAAAATCAAATCACTTTCATCAAAATTAAAAGGAATAAAACCAATCTAATTATGACTTATTAAAATCATCAAGTAACTAAAATGAATCTCATTCAGCTTGCAAAATAAAGGCATAATGTAGTAACACCTTTCACTTGTGAATTTGAAACCTTTTTATTCTTTCAAAGCTTGAATAATTCAAGTAACAATAAGCTGAATTAAATCAATTTCAATACATCAAATTAGGTTCATAAATCAACATCAAAATATCATTTCATTGCTAATATAAAAATATTTTAATGGTCTAAACATCTACTCACCAAACAGCTTATAAACACGCAAACCCAGTTCACCAAAATTGCTTAATTTGCACCTGCACTTCCTTTGCCTTTTCGAACACCTAACACAATAAATTTCATTTATAAATTATCAATATAACAATCTCATATACATACCTAACCATGAAGCCCCAAAACTATATGCAAAATATGCAAATTAACTTAAGTATACAAACTAGCCTTATTAACTCTACAAGGGCTATTTTCAAGCCTATATTAGAAAAATTGCTCTGACCTGTAGAAGAAGAATTTTAACCTAAAATTTTTAAAAAAAACTTAGGTCTTTATGTCTAGTAACTTTAATAAAAATTTCACTTCTATTAAATAACCATAAATAAAATTATAAAGGTTATATTCCAAGCAGCTTAATTACTCAGACAGATTGAGCAATAAAAAGTACATGTCTGTTAGACCACTATTCAGTCATTATCAACTTTGTATCAAAACTACAAAGTTTTAAAGAACTCTTTTTTCTTAGAATCAAAATAGACTCAATTTGGAGTTTCATAGCTCAAGATATACAAAAAGTATCTAGATTAGTTTTAACTCATAAACTCTGTAAACCTAGTTCACATAATCAAACTCGCTGCTTTTAGAGCTGATTTTGAAAATTTTTTGGGACTTATAGAAAAGGAATTTTAAGCTAAAATTTTAATCAATCTTAGATATATATGTCTAGAATATGCCATAAAAATTTCACACCAATTAAACACCCACAAATAGAGATATATGTAACGAATTATAACCAGCTCAAAGAAACTGATAGACTGAGTAATAAAATGTTTTCTCTTATTACCTTAATATAGAGAACGAATCAGATCAAGCTCAAAGAGAAAAAATTTTAGATAATTTTCTATATCATCAAATAACACTTAATTTGGAGTTCTATAGATCAAGATATGATCAAATTACAGAGACTGATAAACTAGAATTATAAAACCTGAATTCTGCAACTTAAGAACCCTAAATTAAATCAACTAAAATACTAAAATTACTTACCAAATCAACCACAAAAGTCTTTTAGGATGAATATTATAGGCTTAATTGTACTTTAGATCTTCAATTTTGCTTGAAAAATCACTTCTATAAGAGGAAATAATTCAGTCTTCTTTTCCCCTTTTCTTTTTGTCCCCTCTTTCTTTCTTTTTTTCAATTAATGGCAGCTCTTCCACCCAACATATCCATAAATATTAATGAGCTAATATTTAAAGTACTCCTTTTGGTCCTTAATAAAATACTTAAGTTACCTATAAATCCTTAAACTTTTAATTATTCAATCAAGGACAATCATTTCGTATAATTAAGTCTTTTTCTCTATAACTATATCTATATATATATACTAACTTATACTTAAATTAAATCAATATATGTTATGTAAATGCAATGCATAATGAATAAAAATATACTTAGAGTTAGAATACAGGTGTAACAATTATCCCTACCTTTGGAAATTTCGTCCCTAAAATTATGTTAAAACAAATGAGGGTATTGATTTCTCATGTCTTCCTCTCGCTCCCAAGTAGCTTCCTCTTTCCTATGGCATTTCCACAACACTTTCACTAAAGGTACAATTTTATCTCTCAACACCTTGGTTTCCCTAGCAACAATTACCACTAGCTCTTCTTCATAAGATAAGTTTTCTTTTAATTCTATGGGTTAGGCTTGCAAAAGGTTACTAGGATCACTCTTATACCTCCTAAACATCAACACATGGAAAACATTATGAATTTGAGACAATTCTAGAGGTAAGGCCAACCTATAGGCTACTAGACCAATCCTCTCAATCACCTCATATGGACCAATATACCTAGGCCTTAGTTTTCCCCTTTTACCAAACTGCAAGACTCCTTTCCAAGGTGAAATCTTTAGGAAAACCTTGTCACCCATATCATATTCAATCAGTTCCCTTTTTAAGTTTGCATAACTCTTTTTTCTATCTTAGGCTTCTTTTAGTTGATCTCAAATTAACTAAATTTTCTCTGTTGTCATTTGTACAATTTTTGGACCGACTAATTTTCTTTCCCCAACTTCATCCTAACAAACTGGAGTTTTGCACTTCCTACCATATAGTGCTTCATAGGGTGCCATTCCCAAACTATAATGAAAGGTGTTATTGTAGGCAACTTCCATTAAAGGTAGATGTTTATCCCAGCTACCCTGCAATTCCATCACACAAGTTTGAAGCATGTCTTCTAATATCTAGATTGTCCTCTTTGACTGACCATCCATTTGAAAATGAAAATTTGTACTAAACTTCAACTTAGTACCCAAAGCATGCTATAACCTTGGCCAAAATCTAGATGTAAAACTTAGATCCATGTTTGATACAATAAAAAATGGAACATCATGCAATCTGACCACTTCTCTGATATAGATTTTAGCAAGTTTATTTAGTGAGTAACTCACTTTCATAGGTAAGAAGTGAGCTAATTTAGTGAGTCAATCGACAATCACCCAAACTACATCATGTTCCTATTGAGTCCTAGGCAATCCAATTATAAAATCCATCATAATATGCTTCCACTTCCATTCAGGAATAGGAAAAGGTTAAAATGTTCCAATTGGAAGTTGATGTTCTGCTTTAACCTATTAGCAAACCAAACATCTAACCACAAACTCTGCAATATCTTTCTTCATCCCAGACTACCAATAGTTGTCTTTCAATGTACGGTACATTTTGGTACTTCCAGGATGCATAACATATGTTGAATTGTGTGCTTCCTCCATTATCTCTCTTTTTAAAACTTCAACATTAGGTACATATAATTTTCCTCCATATAATAAAGTACCATCCTCTAAAATCACAAAGTCTGCCCTATTACCCTCCTGGACTTGCTCTTTGATCTTCACCATTTATTCATCCTAACTCTATGCCTCCCTAACTTTATCAATAAACACTAGTCAAATCCTTAAGGTAGCAAGCAATACTCCTTTTTTACCTTGACCTAACTCCACATTCAATGCCCTTAACTCAAGTAATAATGGAATTTGTACAGTCTGAATGTAAGATAAGTTACCTGAGGACTTCCTACTAAGTGCATATACTACCACATTAACTTTCCTTAGGTGATATTCAATGGTGAAATCATAATCTTTTAGAAGCTCAACCCATCTTCTTTGCCTCAAGTTCAACTCTTTCTGACTCAATATATAGTTCAAGCTTTTATGATCTGTGAAAATCTGACACTTCTCTCCATATAAGTAATGTCTCTAAATCTTCAAAGCAAAAACAACTACTGCTAGCTCTAAGTCATTTGTAGGATAGTTCAACTCATGTGGCCTCAATTGTTGAGAAGCATAGGCTACCACCTTACCATGTTGCATCAGTACACAACCCAAACCATTTCTAGATGCATCACTGTACACAATATATTCTAGCCCTATCATTGGTAGTGTCAACAGTGGTACTGAAGTTAAACATGCCTTTAATTTATCAAAACTATCTTAGTATTCTTCATTCTAGACAAATTTTACATTACAATGATAGAAAAGTTCTGCACAAATCTCCTATAATAGCCCGCCAACCCTAGAAAACTACACACCTCATGTACATTACTAGGTGATTTCCAAGTAAGAATTGCTTCAATCTTTTTGGGATCAACATACATTCCCTCAGCTGAGATGACATGCCCTAGAAACACCACTTTCTCTAACCATAATTCACACTTGCTAAACTTGGCATACAATTGTTTATCTCTTAATGTTTGTAATACAATCCTCAAATGCTCAACGTGTTCTTCCTTTGACTATGAATATATCAAAATATCATCAATGAACATAATAATAAAGGTATCCAAATAAGGCTTGAATACTTTGTTAATCAAATCCATAAATGCAGCAAGAGCATTAGTTAACCCGAATGGCATCATTAGGAATTC
The DNA here is from genome assembly GCA_947683625.1 of Mallotus nudiflorus. Taxonomy (NCBI): domain Eukaryota; kingdom Viridiplantae; phylum Streptophyta; class Magnoliopsida; order Malpighiales; family Euphorbiaceae; genus Mallotus; species Mallotus nudiflorus. The sequence goes on along the minus strand of CANTUR010000785.1, from coordinate 728,811 downwards.
ATAATGCCCATATCGAGTTCTAAATGCTATTTTAGGCACATCTACTACCTTAATCTTTAGCTGGTGAAACCTAGACCTTAAGTCAATCTTTGAGAATACTTTAGCTCCTTGTAGTTGATCAAACAACTCATCAATCTATGGCAATGGATACTTATTATGCATAGTCACCTTATTTAATTTTCTATAATTAATACACAATCTCATAGTACCATCCTTCTTCTTCATAAATAGAACTAGTGCTCCCTAAGGTGATACACTAGATCTAATGTAGCCTTTATTAAGTAATTGTTGCAACTGTACCTTTAATTCTTTTAATTTTACTGGAGCCATTCTATATGGAGCTTATCAAATAGGAGTTGTCCTTGGTTGCTAATCAATACTGAACTCAATCTCTCTATCAGGTGGCAAACCTGGAAGATCTTCTAGAAATACATCTATAAACTCATTTACCATAGGAAGACTATTAAGCTTTTGCCAATCTTTTTTTATGCCAATGACATATATTGAGAATTCTTCACATCCTTTTCTTATCATTTTTCTAATTGTAAGCGCTGGAACCATGCTATAATGCTTTAAACCTTTCTCACCTCTAAAAATAATTTTACTACCCATAGGCATCTAGAACTCTATTTTCTTCTTATAACAATCAATTAGTGCTTGATATTTGGTTAAAACATCCATACCAAGAATCATATTAAACATCTGTAATGGTAATGGAACTAAGTCTACTTCTAATTTTTGACCCCCAAATTCTAAGTCATGACCCCAATAAACATGTCTACAAACCATTAATTTATCCATTGGTACATATATAGCCAAACCCTAGTCCATCACACTCTTTTCTATTGGTATGCATGATGTGAAAGATGATGCAATGAATAAATGAGTTGCACTTAGGTCAACTAAAGCATAAGAATTTTCACCAAAGATAGTTAACCTACCAAAAATAACATATGTGATGATGTTGCCTCCTATTGTGTTATAGCAAAGACCCTAGGTTGCACTGAAGGTCTCTTTATTTGTACAGGTCAAGTAGGTTGTGTTGATGTGGATGCACCACCCTCTCAACTAACACCAGCTCTTAAACCTCTACCTATAACTCTACCAAATCCAAAAGTCCTACCTCCTCTACTAGCTATGCTTTGGACTCCTCTACCAGTATTGGTGCCAAATTGTGCAAAATTAGGACAATCCCTCCTAATGTGTCCGAATCCACCACATTCAAAATACTGAATACTCTCTTCCTATAATTTCCTCCCTTATGAACATGGCCACTTATAGTATAAGGTGTGGTCCTTCTGAATGAACTACCTGTGCTAACCACAGGTTGTCTTATAGAGCTCTGACTAAATTGAGAAGACTATGGTCTATTAGTGCCTAACCAAGTCTAAGGCCCTCTACTGCCTTTGAATGCTCTTTTCTTTGGCCTTTGTTGAGATGTACCAGTTCCTTTGTTGAATCCTTTTTCATTCTTTACCCAAACTAGAGCCTTTGACTTGCCCTCTTGCTCTATTTCCTCTCTTACATTCTCTTTCTTTGTTGCTTTCTCAACCTAGCCCCTAAAATTGTGTCCTTTATATATTGATAATTCATTCTTTAACATAGTTTGTAGGCCCTCTTTAAACCTATAACACTTATGAGCTTGAGTTGGGAAAATATTTAAAGTATACTTATATAACTCTTCAAATTTATCCATATATTCTTATACTGACATTGCCCCTCATTTTAATGCAATAAATTCATTTTGCCTTTTCAGCCCTGGATGCATCTATCAAGTATTCCCTATAGAACTCAGTCTTGAATACATCCTAAGTTAACTAACCTCCATGTAACAATCTAACCCGAGCAAATCAAGCATCTGCCATATCATGTAGAAGGCCATTCACATTATCAATTTTCTATGCCTCAGTTAAGGCAACAGTATTAAATGCTTTCTCTATAGCTCTCAACCATTTGTCTACCTCTCGAGAATGAACAGAGCCATAAAATTTAAATGCCCCACATTTCTTAGCATGTTCAATTATATCACTAGGCCCTCTTTTTTATTTTTGGGCTACTAGAATAGCAACAATAGTTTCTACAAGTATCCTGGGATCAAGCTGCAATACAGGTACAACATAGGATGGGGGAGGTGGAGGTTGCTAAACAATAGAGGTCCTAACCTTAACCTCTATCTCAGGATTAGCACTACCCCTAGACTCTGCCCTGTCACTACCCCATTAGCCAACTCTCCCGCATTTAGGTGGCCTACCACGACTCCTTTTTGGTGGCATCCTATAAATATAACAAAAAAATTTTTAGAATTTCATCAAACTACAAGAGCATAGTTTAAAGGAGCATTTAACAAAGCTCTGATACCAAAATTGTCACACCTCATCTCACATAGCCCAAAATGGACATTTAAAATCAATCACCAAACAATTTGCTCAATTTAATTAATTTTTATTATAATATCCTTATATTTGCAAGAGCATTCAAAATTAATCTCTTATAAAAGTTTAGTGTTGCACATATGTTATATTTAAAGAATAAGAACTTTTAAAGTATTACATATTATTTTTTTATAGTGAAGTACTATTTATGAATAATAAAATACATATTTATGAATAGTAAAGTACTATTTATAAATAGTAAACTATATATTTATGAATAGTAAAATACATAAGTGGATAATATAAATATTATATTTTTTAATTATGGCTTAACCACCAATGTTTTACAACACTTATACAATAATAACAATAAATAAAAGGAAAGACTACTCTAACAGGGATTGTTGGCCAACCTTATTGTGGACTTTTATCCACACTCACTCAACTCAGTTCATCAACTATCAAGCTTAGCTATATGAAAATGTTTATAAAATAAATTAAAATGAGTACATAAATACTTAATGAATAAATGCTACAAGTAAAAAATAGTTTAGTTAAATTAAATATAATAATCATCTTAAATTTAAAATACTAAGCATTAATAATCAAATTATTTTTCACTCAAAATATCCAATTCAATCTTGTTTTCAAACATATTTTTAAAGCTTAGTCAATTGAAACATGTGCCTTTGCAAATATCAATACAATTTTTCATTTATATTAACCATCCTTATAACAATCATCACAACTCAACCATAATATACAGGCCATCATAAGCTCACTCTCTAGGCACACTTGAAGGCTAACCCTTCAATTACATTAGCACGGAATAACCCTTCTTCCTTCATCGTCCTGCAATTAAGTGCCTTATTGTTTATTGTGCAATAACAACCAACACAATCTCAAATGTGCATATATCACCTCAACATATTCATTCATCTCATATAAGGGGGTAATACACAAAAAAAATACCATTTTGTCCAAAATTAATTAAAACCATTCTATCACATTTATAGCTCATCATAGTATTAAAAGTCAAATCACTTCTCATTAAAATTCAAAGGAATAAAACCAATCTGATTATGACTCATTCAAATCATCAAGTAACTAAAATGAATCTCATTCAGCTTACAAAATAAAGGCATAATGTAGTAACACATTTCACTTGTGAATTTGAAACCCTTTTATTATTTCAAAGCTTAAATAATTCAACTAACGACAAACTAAATTAAACCAATTTCAATATGTCAAATCAGGTTCATAAAACAACATCAAAAGCTCATTTCATTGTTGATATAAAAATATTTTAAGGGCCTAAATGTCTACTCACCATACAGCCTACAAACACACAAAGTCAGTTCACCGAATTTGCTTAATTTGCACCTTCACTTCCTTTGCCTTTTCCAGCACCTAATATAAGCAATTTCATTTATAAATCATCAATATAAAAATCTCATATACTTACCTAACCATGCATCCCCCAAACAATATGCATATAAATGAACTTAACTCTATAAACTAGCCTTATGAACTCTACAAGAGCTATTTTCAAGCCTATATTGGAAACATTGCTCTAACTTGTAGAAAAAGAATTTTAACCTCAAATTTTAATCAGGTTTAGTATTTATGTCTATTACCTTCAATAAAAATTTCACTTCTATTCAATAACCACAAATAAAATTATAAAGGTCGCATTATAAGCAGCTCAATTACTTAGATAGATTAAGCAATAAAAAGTACAGGTCTATTAGACCACTATTTAGTCATAATCAGCTCTGGATCAAAACTACAAAGTTTTACAGAACTCTTTTAAGTTTTATTTGAATTAAAATATACTTAATTTGAAGTTTCCTAGCTCAAGATATAATGTCAACCGGCATTATATAATGCTATCCGGCATTACATAATGCTAGTCAGCATTCAATAATGCCAATCGGCATTACAGATGTCAGTCGACATTCTAGAATGCCAATTTTTTCTAAAAAAATCATTTTTTATGCTAAAATTTGATTTTTTCATCATTTCTTAATTTTTTCATTTTTCTAGGACACCACGATCCATGTATTTATGAGTCTTTGATTTTATTCAAAACTTTATCACCCATATTTTTATCTTGACTTTAAAAGTTCAAAAAAAACACCCAGACTCCTAAGACTCCTCCTCCCACTCCTAATATCGTACAACTTCCCTACGTGATCACAGGGGTTAGAGGTTGCTAGGCCAGGCTTTAAAAGATGAGAGGTAGAGTCTGTGAAAAGGGAATAAAAAAAAGGAGGCTACAAAAAAACCTAGTTATTTTCTTTACTGTGCAGAAAGCCACACACCTTAGCTCTTCATTTCTCATTTTCAAAACCTTCAAGAAATCAATAAAAATACATTATTTTCTTTTAAAGTCCAGAAAATTAAAAAACACAACAGAGTTAATCTCAAAACGGTGACAATCTCAATCTGAGGGGTATTTAAACAACATTTGCATAGTATCCCCTACTCTTTTTCTGTTCTTTTTTTATTTTGATTTGATTTCTTTATTTGATTTATTTATTGAGTCATTATTGATTAAATCTTTTATTTTTTTTCTATTTTTTTATTGGTGTTCTGTGGTGCTTTGGATGTGAGGTTGGTGATGTGAGATGTTGGCAATGGCTATATTGAAAAATCCCTGCATGCCATGGACTAAATTTTGTAAAATCCCCATATAATTTAGCGTTTATTATTTTCTGTGGCATTTTGTTTATTACTTTTACTGGGTTGTAATTAATTTGCTTTAATTTCTTGCACTACAGTTTGTAATAGCCCCAATAGAGGGAAATTAGTGGAATTTTAATTCTCTGCATTGAAAATTGATTAGTAATCTAGGCTCAATTTAGTAAAATTCATTTAAAATCAATGATGGCAGTAGATTAATTTTAGGGTTGCATGAAATTGAATTAGGGTTTCTTAGAAAAATCACGTAAAAATTGTTATTGATTTATTTTTGGTATGTTTATTGGATTGGGTTTTATTTTTAGTTCTCATGCCTTTTAGGCGCCAAGCCCACAGTAGGATCAACCCATATAATAAATAGGCTTAAAAATGGCTTTTAGGTTTTAATTAATTTAGGCCCATTTAGGTTAATTAGATTTAGGCCCACTTTTAATTAATAAAATTAACTTAGACTTTAATCCAGCCCACTAATATATTTTTATTTCTTTATTAATTAGACCTTAGGCCCATTTTTAGTTAATTAAAATTAATTTAGATTTAGCTCAGCCTATTAATTTCATTTTTTTTAAAATAAATAGACTTAGGCTCCATTTTTATTTGAGTCAAAATTAAGTTAGACTTAGGCTCACTTAATAATCTAATTTCTTCTTTAAAATTTGTAGACAATAGGCCCATTTCCTTAGTTAATTAAAAGAAGTAGATTTAGACTCACTAATTCAATTAAAATGTAGGCTCATCTTTAGTCCATTTTACTTGTAAATAAAATATGTAGAATTAGCTAACTTTAATTAATAAAATTAATCTAGTTTGGACATGGGGACGCTGCCTTTTGTATGCATTTTTACATTTAATTTTATGACTTATTGCCTTTGGGTTAAATGGATGTTTAATTAGGGTTTAAATAAAATTGCATGCAATTGGAGAATAAGATAGTAATTCATAAAATAATTCTAAATGAACACGAAACTAAGAGAAGTTAGTATTTCATTCCCAAAATCTCCTGGTTGTGGTGCTAGCTTTCTTTTAGAGAATCGAGTACCACCATTTCAATTTGTCCTAGTTATTACCCTGGGTGGCGACTCCTTGTCTCCACACTATGTCTTTGTGATATAGTAGTGTGTTCCCTAGGGCCCTGAGCCCAAACAGTGTCGCGGTTGCTAAAATCTTAGGCACGCGCTAAACCCCACCGTCTACAGTGGCGGCTCCACTCGAGATAAGAGATATTGATTCTACTTGTGTTCTTTATAATTATTTTATTAATTATTATTTTATTCTTACATTCATTCTGTATGTTCCTATTAACTGATGGCATTGGTTTATGATTCCATGATTCCACTAGCTTCATGGAGCTGTAAATTGGCTAACCATCACTCTTAGCCTTAACTCAGTTCATGAGAGATTATCGAGCTCATCTGACCATAGTCTGTAACCCAAGTCCTAAAGGGGGGTAGTCTGCTCTTGAGTTTACAAAGGATTTTGGGCCCCTCTGACCTTAGCCTATAATTTAAGTCTTAAAGGAGGGCATCTTGCTAAGGGAACCTTGACTTTTCACTAGACTCTAACCATATATAATGGCTTAGTTACCTCCCCTAGGATCAACCCAAATTGCTTGTATATTTGTTGCCACAAGGTATTTCTATCTATAAAAGCCCAGACTTATACTTTTGAAGCCCACTTGGGCTAATGAAGATTGGGCTAGACCGTGATACCTAAAAATGATGTTTCTATGCTTTTACTGCTTTAAGAGAGATGTGGCATGCACGTCAGTTCTTGATATCCCCTGTTGATATTAAGGACAAGACCAATAATCCTAGGAAAATAAACTTGCCATTGAATACATATGTGGGAGGAATAAGGTTAAAAGGATGAATGTTGAACACTTGATTGATATTTGCTATTTGCTACTTATTGTATAGCACTGCATCATACATATGTGCATTTCATCCATCACACTAACACTTTGTTTTGTAGCCATTATAGATTCATCTGGGTCTTCTTGTATTTGGGGATGAAAAAGTGGCAGACTAAGAAGAACAGATCTGAGTCCTAAGGCCATAGCAAAAGAAATCTTGCATAGACTAGAGAAGAGTCCTATTAATCTACTTTACTTAGAAGTTATACCAACTACACCTGAACCTATAGAGATGGAATAACAATAATGAGGGAACTGGACCTTAGAAGATATCAAGGGAGCTTTGATGGATGATATGAGGGCTATGATGCAAGATGAACTAAGACAGGCTTTATCTGGATTGATGCAACCTGTTGATGATGTTGCCATACCACCTCATGTAATTGAGCAACCACCTACTGCAGATGCTATCCCACTTGCTACAGATGCTCCACCTGCTGCCAATAATGTTGGGGGGCAACCTGTTTCTAAAAACCCACCTGGTGTTGATGTAAAGCTTGAGCATGTTGAGAACTATATGGTAGAGAAGGAAAAGAGAGCATCACTTGAACTGGTACAAGACCATGAGTCCAAGCAGATGCAAGCACTGACCTAGAAAATGTCTAAAATAGAGGAGCTAATTAGAGGACAAGGCATGGGATATTCATTTGACTTCAATGACATGTTGCAAATGGAAGATGATAGGCTGCCTAATAAGTTCAAAATGCCACAGTTGTAGAAATTTGATAGAAGAGAAGACCTAAGGATTCATCTTAGTCAATACACAATAATTATAACCACTACTAAGGCCCTATTAGTAGTGATCACTAGGTTGTTTATGTTGTCTTTAGAGGGGATGGCTATAAACTGGTATCATGGGCTAGAAAAATCTGTCAGGGTTAACTTAAAATAATTATGTATTGCCTTTTTAAAATAGTATGATTATAACACTAGAATGGAAGTGTCCATCAGAGATTTAGAATTGACAAAGCAAAAATTGAATGAATCCTTCTCTAATTTTCTTACTAGGTTCATAAATAAAGCAGGACTGATGAAGAATAAACTAGTTGAGAAAGATCAGGTTAGGGTGATAGTCCACAATGTATCACTTAATCTAGTCGAGAGATTGCAGATGATGAACCCTAGAACATTCATAGACCTGTATGGTGATGATCTATAAGCTGAAGAGATTGAGAATGAAAAAAAGAAAAGCTCTAGAGGCACCAGAACCTAAAATTACTCAATTGGGGGTACACAACAAGGAAGCACTAGCTGAGCTGTGGAGGTGTATGCAGTTCAGCTACCTAAGAGATTCTCCAACTTCAATCAACCACTCTCAAAAGTCCTAGACCAATTAATCCAGAAAGGCCTACTCCAACCCTTAACCTTTTCTAAACCACCTAACCTAAATGTACCAGGCTATAACCCTAACAGCTATTGTAAGTTTCACTAAGTAGTTGGTCATTCCACAGATACCTATATCCACTTTAAACACGAAATCCAAAACCTGATAAACTTCATCAAAATCAAAGACCCCAAAAAATCCAATCCTAACCCAAACACTAAAAATAATCCTTTCCCAGACTACCAAAATGTCCCACCACTAGCCACCATGATAATCAACTCAGGAGTTAGCAAGGAGGAAGTGCTAGACTCCTTTGCAAAACCTAAACCCTACAAACAGTGAGGAATCTCCTTATGCCTCTAGTAGAGTTGAGGATTTACTAGGACAACCCTCAGGAAAATTCAATTACAAAGTGTTCTACTCCAAACCACCCTCTATTGATATCCCTGTTGAATTAATAGTGCCTTTAAGATAGGGTGATGAGTTTGATAATGAGCCAGCAGAAGAAGAAAAAGAAGCCAAAACTCTAGAACAGCCATAAAGAGGAGTTGAGGATTTGTTGGGGCAACCCTTAGGAAAATTTGATTACAGAGTATTCTATTCAAAACTAAGTTCTAATGACATACCCCTTGAGGAGATTATACCTATAGGATGGGTGATGAGTTTGAAGAGGAGAGTAAAGGGTCCTTAACTCCTAAGTAAGGGATCAAGGAGCTACTGAGTGAGCATCTAAAAAAGTTTAGCATTGAGGGAAAAGAAACGTGCACAGTGGAAGTGTGGAAAAATGGAAAAATGGATCGAATTATTGGAGTTGTAGACATCTAGTACAACTCTTATGAGGAAAGTCCTGCTGGACTTAACATATGGAGCGATAACTCCAATATGAATCATGTCACTAGGAGTGAAGGAACTACAAGGCAGCAGAAAAGAAAATTGAGAGAGTCGTAGAAAGAGAAGAAGTAGAGGATGTAGAAACATAAGGAGGAGAAGAAGAAGACCTGATTTTGAAATAACTAAAGAAGGCTAAGGCAAATGTCAGCATTTAGAAGCTACTGATGCATTCAGACAGTCATATAAGAGCTCTTATCAAAGCTTTGTCAAACATGAACATTGAAATAGCAGCTACACCTAAAGCTATGGTAGCAAAGATTATGAACACGAATTGATAAAGTTCTCATATGATGATTTGTCTTTGGAAGGAAAAAATCATAATAAAGCATTATTTATCCTAGCTGAAGTGAAGGGAAAGTGAAAAAACTTTGTAATGGTTGATGGTGGTTATGCTATCAATGTGTGTCCATTGAAGATCTTGCCTAATTTAGGTTTGAAAGCCAATGAATTAACAAGTTCAAACCTGATAATAAGAGCTTATAATAATAGCACTAGGAATGTGGAGGGACATTCCAAGCTCTGATAAAATAGGACATGTAGAATCCACTGTTGAGTTCATTGTGCTAGTATCCCTGTCACCTGTGCCTTATTACTGGGAAGGCCATGGTTTTATACTCTGGGAGGAGTACCCTCAACTGTGCACCAGAAGATAAAATTCCCTCATAAAGGAGATGTAGTGACTATAGAAGCAGGAACTGATGTAACTGTGGCTGCCATACTGGAGAAACAGAAGCAAGTGTGTGTTCCTCCTGGTTTCTAAGTTGCTAGGAGATTTGATGGAATTGAAATGGACCTAAGGGTTGCAAAGATGATGGAGAGCATGAATTATTAACCTGGACAAGCATTGGGAAATAATGAGTAAGGAAGCCCTAAGCTACCAGAGTTCAAGAGTCAAAGTGATACCAAAGGGTTAGGGTGCATTGAGGCAGGATCTATCAATAGAAGGGCAAGAAAGAAAGAGAAGGCCAAGAGAAACAAGCCTTTGGGGAGAATTAGGCCATTGAGTGAAAACTTCATCTAGCTAGAAGAAGGTAAGTACTACTTAGATGCTAAGGAAACTGTCAATGTCACTGGCAAAGATGTTCCTGGATTCAAGATCTCCAAAGAGCATATTATGGAAAACCTGGTTGAGGACAACAAATAGGAGGTGATGAAGCAGGTAGTTGGAATAATGGGGAATGTCGCTGTTGAAGAGCTGTTGTGTTTGCCACTTGAAGAAAAGCCACCCCAGGATTTAGCTACTATCATTAGTAATATTTTTAGTGATGTTTTTTATAAGGAAACTAATGTAATAACATATGCTCTTTATGAGGATGAAAACTGTGTTTTTTCCATGGTCAATGATATGAATGTTGGTTTTACTTACTTGTGTGATGTGCATCCTTATAGTTCTGTGCATTATAATTTTGATCGGTCATGCATGTTTAATATTAATTCAATTCAATTTGATTCATTTAACATGGGCACGAATGATAATACAAAGAATATCTCTATATCACATGATGTAACTCTTGAAGGGAGGGAAAATTTTAAGAGAATATTAACAAAAAGGAAAGTAGTATTTGGTTGGACTTATAAAGATATGATAGGTTTAGATAGGGAAATTGCAAAAAATCATATTCGAACTCATCTAGAAATAAAAATGGTTAAACAGAATTGCACAGGCTAAAACCAGAGTGGACTGAGAAAATAAGAGAGGAGATTGCTAAACAAATTCAAGCTAACTTCTTTGAAGTAGTAGATTACCCCCAATGGCTAGCAAACATAGTCCCAGTACCCAAGAAAGATGGTAAGGTGCGTATATGTGTTGATTTCATCAATTTAAATAAAGCATGTCCAAAAGATGACTTTCCTTTACCCCACATTGATGTCATGGTGGATAGTGCGGCATTAAGTGCAATGTATTCATCGGTTCTATGGGTATAATCAGATAATGATGGTAGTTATGGATAAGATCAAGACAGCTTTCATTACGGAATGGGGACCTATTGTTATAAGGTTATGCCTTTCAAGTTGAAAAATGCAGGTGCAACATACCAAAGGGACTATCGCTCTTTTCCACGACATGATGCATAAGGAAGTTGAGGTGTATGTAGATGTCATGACCCAAAACCGAGGGCCATGACCGGCGCTAGGGAACGGGAATTCTTTCGAATCCGGAACCCGTAGCAAGCCTTGAACATAATAAACACATACAATAAGTAAATTAAAACAAATAAAAAATACATCAGAATTTAAAACTCAATGACTATGATAAAATAAGCTCTGCATATCATAAAATAAAATATTTTAATAGATCATTCAGAGATAAACCTCTGAATTAAAATCATAAGTAGTAAATATAAATACAACTCACAATTGAAATAAATACAACTACTACAGTTTTTAGAGTACATCATAAAACTAGGTAGATGATTTACATAATAAAGCCAAGGCGCAAGAAATCTGGCGAATAGGTCTACTGCTGAGGTCTGATGAAGAAGACTCTCCTGTAAAAACATTAACTGAGGGGAGTCAGACCTCACTGAGTGAATTATTATAATATATATACATGTATTTCTAAATGACAAATGCAAACACTCAAAAGAATTTAATAAATATATATACAGGCATGTACACACAGATGCTGAAAATCTCTTTATATATAATACTGAAAAACATCAGTTTATGAAGGATCAAATAGAACCCTAAGTTATCGCAAACTCAAATATCAATAGAAAGCACTCTAGCCATACTGGCTCACTTAATTCCAAGTAAATTCACTTAATCTAACTAGACAGTAGACTAGCCCTGAGACACTAAGTCGACCGAGTTCTAACAGTCTGACTGTCAGCATGATTAACCCCAAGACACTTGATCAACCGAGCTCTAGCAATCACACCATCAATCACATCTCACATCAATCAAATCAATCAAGTCATAATTTCCATAAATAAGTTAGTAATTCAACCTACAATCTATCGCATCGGTACGTACTCGGTCCTAATGCTACCCACTAGGAAGAACGTTCTATCGATATCCTTCATTTATATTAAAACATACATTCGAGTAACAAAATAATGTATAAAGTCATTCATAATAGTCAAATAAACCATATATATACCGAAAATATACCTAAAATAAACTAAGTATATTTCAAGTATATATATGCAAAATAAATTCAATTAAATCATAAAACATACTTAAAATCAACCAATACTATACTTAAAAATAATTTGAATATAAATCAAAAAGGAAAACATGCATTTATTTTAAAATATACCAAGAATATACTAAAAATATACCTAAAATATACTTAAGCACTTAATAAAACAATTATGCAAAATTTTACATTTAAAACATATAATTCTAAAACATGCAACCTAAAGCAATGTGTATATATAATAATAACTCACAGGGATGCGCTCTACGAGACTGGTCTGACAGGCCTGGTCCGCTAAGCCTCGGTCTTGGTATAACTAAACAATAAAAGCAATCACAAAATTAGAATAAATCTAACTTAAGCTTCTAAAGAATCGATCTAGAATTCTAAAAACAAACAGACAGAATAGGAATTAGACCCGATTTTATGTTTTACAAGAATTCTACCAAAAATTCGGCAGAACCTCCTCTGTAAAACGAACATCTCTCAACTAAAAAGTAAAGTCGATCTTGCAAGGAAAATACACTTCGAGTATAAAAATTCTCACAACCCTCGATTGGGATCCCAAACTACTAAAATTCCTCAACTGAGGTCCACAATTCACCACAAATTCAATAATACAATAAAATATATTAAAAATCAATAAATACCATAAATGCCCTCCAAATATCAAAATTTAACATATTAAGTATTAAAACACCAAAAATAATTATTTTCCTAATAATTACTTAAAAACCCTAATTAATAATATAATATTATAAAAATTTTATTTTCTCGATAATTCAATATAATTAAATAAAAAGTCACTTTACTAATCCAAATAGCCTAATTAGCCTAAACATAAATTAAAAATTACTAAAAATCCTTTTTATTACAAAAATAGTATATTATATATAATTTGAAAATAATTTTCAAAAATTAGTATTAATTAGTTAAAATTTGTAAATAATTTGTAAAAATCATTTTTATACCTCAAATAATATTAAAACTAATTAAACATAATATTTAACTAAAATTACCACCAAATTGACCCTAATATTTAAAAATACCCATAAAATACTAATAATACCCAAAAAATCAATAAAAATTATATAAATAAATAAAAATTATTTTCTCAGCATATATCTCAATAATATCAACAAAAACATATAATACCAATTATTTCTAACAAAATATATATTTAACCTATATTTTCAAAATTGACATAAACTAAAAATAATTATAAAAATTACACAAAATTCACAAAAATTATAAACTCAACTCTAAAATTAATAATAACCACCAGTAATACCAAAAATCACAATATATAATTAATTTACGAAAATTAATAAAATAATAATAAAATATTCAAAAATTCACAAAAATCAAAATAATTCCCAAAAATCACACAAAAATTCAGGGATGTAGCTTAAGCTAGGGGGAACAACTTTTGTGAAGGAATTTTCCATGAATCAACCAAAACTCCCGAAAAAAATCAAAACCCTAAAATGGCCGAATTCAAAAATAAGAAAAACACCTCACCAAATCACATTTTCAAGCTAAAAGGAGCTTGGATTCACACTCACCAGCAAGAAAGGAAGAAATCAAGACCGAAATCAAAGGAAATGGTAGCCGAAATCACCTGAAATTGAGGAGAAGTCATTTTCGGCTTCTCACGATTGCAAGAGTTGTTGCCTGCGCTGGGGAAGAAAGGAAAGGACGGTGGAGCTACTAGACGCCGGTGAGGCACTATGACAGTAAGGGGACGGCGTGGCAACGATGGTGAGAGGGTGGTGGGGTGGTTACGGAAGGGAGAAAGGGAAAATGGGTTGTGTTTTGATTTTTTATGCATAATGTATAATATATATATATATATATCCATGCAAATAATGCACTTAATAAAATAATAACAATATAAAAATAAATTACACTAAGTTTAATACTGTTAAATTAATGTTGTTCAAGTAATAAATATGAATAACATAAATAAATTATTTGAAACACTAAGTCTCAAAATAAATATTCACAAGAAACCCTAATTTGACATAAAATAATGATAGTAATAATCATCAAATAATAAATAATTAATTTTATTTTTAACTTTATTAATACTGCATATCCTGTTAAATATTAAAATAATTTAAAAATTAGGGCTATTGCAGTAGATGACATGATGGTCAAGTCAGAAATAAGAGAGGGACACTTTAAAGCACTGGACAAGTTCTTGGTGTGCATTGAAAGGTATAATCTGAGACTCAACCTGAAGAAATATGTTTTCGGAGTTACTTCAGGGAAGTTACTGGGGTATATAGTTATTAGTAGATGAATCAAAGTAGATCTAGATAAAGTGAAAGCCATTCAGGAAATGCCAACACCAAAGATAGAGAAAGAAATAAGAGGGTTTATTGGTAGGTTACAATATATTAACAGGTTCATTGTAAAGCTTACTAATATTTGTGACCTAATCTTCAAGCTATTGAGAAAAGATTAATCTGTAGAGTGGAACGATGATTTTCAGAAGGCCTTTGATAAGATAAAAGAATATCTTACCAATCCACTTATACTGAGACCACTGAGGCAAGGTAAACCATTGATCCTGTATTTGGCTCTAGAGGAAAAGGCAATGGGGGCAATGTTAGCTCAATAAGGACTAGATGGGATAGAGCACGCAGTGTATTACCTCAACAAAAAGTTCTTGCCATATGAAGAAAAGTATGATTTAGTGGAAAAGATGTGTTTGCTAATTATCTGAGCAACAAGAAAATTGAGGCATTACTTTCAGTCTTATAGGGTTCTGGCTATTTCAAAGATAGATCCCTTAAGATACTTACTGCAGACACCTACTTTGACTAAAAGGATGTCTCAATGGCTCGTATTGCTAACTAAATTTGATATGAAGTACATTACCATGAAGGTTATTAAAGGAAGGGTAGTAGCAAAATTCATAGCATAGAATGTAGTAAAGGGTAATGAATTGTGGAACCTAGAATTTCCATATGAGAATCTAGAAATTGCAAATCATCAAGAATGGAAGATTTATTTTAATGGGGCTATAAACAACAAAGGAGCTTGACTAGGAGTGATCCTTGTTATGCCAGAAGGAGAAACCATACCAATGGCCAAGAAACTAGATTTCAAAGTAACTAATAATATGGTTGAGTATGAGGCATGCATTCATGGAGTGGAAGCAGCAATAACAACTAGAGCAAAGGAGTTGTTAATATATGGGGATTCGATGTTGGTTATTAGTCAGGCTAACGAAGAATGGGAAGTAAATGAGGAAAAGCTGAAACCCTACATTTGTTATTTGAGGACTTTAATAAAGAACTTCACCAAATGTCTTTTTATCCATATATCAAGAGATGATAATCAAATGGCAGATGCTCTAGTAATTCTCTCTTCAATGTGGGATAGTGTAACTGGATTGACTATGAAGCCGTTAGTGATCATGAAATCAAGAGCTCCATGTTATGGGGGTGAGCAGATTATAGGAATTCAAGTAAGGCCCTAAAGAGAAGCCATGGTTTTATGATGTTCAAAGGTTTTTTGAGGAAGGAAAATACCCAGATGAAGCCACTTCAAAAGAGAGATATGCCCTTCGTGTTCTTGCACGTAATTTTGCAAGTTATGATGGGGTGTTGCATAAAAGAATGCTAAATGGGATACAACTCAGATGTCTCAAGAAATATAAAGTAGAAGGCATGATAAAGGAGATTCATGCGGGAGCTTATGGTTCTCATATGAATAGAATAATCCTAGCAAAGAAGATCATCAAACAAGGGTACTACTAGATGATCATAGAAAGATATTGCATTAAGATAGTAAGGCGATGCCATTAGTGTTAGATCTATAGGAATCTCAACCACTTTCCTCCACTGATGCTAAATAGTTTATTATCTCCTTGGCCTTTTACAGCATGGGGGATTGATATTATAGGAGAAATAAGGCCGACAGCATTGAATGGACATAAGTATATAATTGTGGCAATTGATTTCTTCTCTAGATGGGTAGAGGCTAAATCTTTTAATACTCTAAAGGCAAAACAGATGGCCCAATTTATTGAGAAGAATTTTATTTACAGATATAGGGTTCCACATCACTTTGTGACAGATAATGCAGTTCAATTTTAAGTAGAGACAGTAGAATTATTACAGAAATATAGGATCGATCATCATAAGTCTTCACCATATCGGCATCAGGCTAATGGAGCAGTGGAAGCAACAAATAAGAATATCAAGAAAATCCTCTCTAAGATGGTCAAAACTTACAAAGATTGGTCTAAGTACCTTCCTTTTGCCTTGTAGGGATATAGAACTACAGCCAAAATTGCCACAGGCCAAACTCCATTCTCCTTAGTGTATGGCTGTGAAGCAATTTTGCCTATGAAAACTGAGATCAAGTCTCTAAGAGTGGTTATGGAGGCCAAAACACCTAAGAGTGAATGGGCACAAAAGAGATATAATCATCTGGTATCTCTAGATGAGAAAAGGATGAATGCTTTGTTTCACACTCAGATATATCAGAGGAAGATAGTGAGGTTATTCAATAAGAAAGTAAGGCTAGGGAAAATAAGAGATGGGGACATGGTGTTAAAATGATCTAGAGCAATGGTATTAGATTTGAGATAAAAATTCAAATTGAATTGGGAAGGACCATACTCAGTCAAGTCAGTTCTGCTAAAGGGAGTTGCTAGGATATCTGATCTTGAAGGGAATAAGTTCATAGAGCCTATTAATCTGGATCACCTCAAGAAATACTACCTATAAAATAAATAAAAGTAGTATAAAGAAAATAAATTCCTCTGACTAGAAAACCTTAAAAGACTAGTCAGGAAAAAATTAAGACATTCCCACTGTTCAAAAAACCTGTAACAGGGTAGCAGGAAAAAATTAAAGAATAAATAAAATAAAAAGTCCAGCTGATTAGAAAACCCACAAAAGGCTAGTTACGCAAAAGTTAGGGAAATAAAATGTGAACAAAAAATATTTAGTTAGAAAATCCAAAAGGACTAGCTTACAACATGAGTTTTATTATGTGATGTAGTAAATGTACTCATTTTAGCCTTAATTAATGAATCTTATTGAAATTGAATTTTTTTATAAAATTGCATGTTCTATCTTATTTATAATGCATAAGTACTAAAAAGGAAAATAGAATATAAAAGCTTAAAATCAGCTCTATGAGACCATTTTACTTTAATGGTGCCTTTGTTTCATCTTCTTCTAAGATTCATCGTGTAAAGCTTGAGTCATCTTATCTCTAGAAAATCTAAGTGGCTCTGTAACTTGTATCACGAGCCAAGTCTTATAATTATCATTAGTAGCTTTATCAACATTCAAGGATATGTTGTGCTCAAGGTTTCTGCGAGGCCATAAGTCCCTAACCTTATCTAAAAAATCCTGCCTGAGAGGGAAGCCCTCGAAATCAGTTGGAACAATAATAATGAATTACGGGTGGCCATACTAACAACAAAGATGTAAAGGGGGAATGAAAGTCGAAAAGCGTAACCCCAGGATAAGAACACAATGATCATATAAGTCAAGAGTTAAAACTTCAGCCTTTACTAAGGGCAAACCCATGTAAGCTTAATGTCTGTGATAGCCTTTCATCCAATCAATCCAATGGTTTGTAGTGTGCTTGTCTTTCATCTTGAAGGTTCAAGACTACAACTGATGAGGCTGATAGGATAAAAGGTTGGCAGGAGCAATAATTAAACTCAATTTCTCTTGCAACCATATTTAAAAAGTAAAAATAAGAAGCCCGCTAAGTTAAAAACCTAAAAGGGCCGCTTAAACAAAAGTTAGGGCCGGCCTGCTAAGTTGAAAACCTAAAAGGGCAACTTAGGCAAAAGTTAAGGCAAAAAAAATTCACTTAGGACCATTTATTAATCCAAGTCTAATTTCAAGAAAAGGAAATTTGAAATAGATTAGTATAAGAAGGCAATATGACATAACTACAAATTAGAAATGAAGGTACCCTAGAATTAATCATCCTGAACTCCACTATCAGGCTATGGGCTTCATCCTCTACCAGGGTCATTATGATGATAAGTATTTGGAGGTTTGACAGATAAAGTACCAACACTGTAGGGGTCCATGCCCAAGTCCGCAAGCCATCAATGAAGCATCTCATTCTCCCACTCTAGATCCTTAGAATAACTCTGCAGATAAAAGAAACATCATATCATATGCATTCCATGCATACATTTGCATAATAAGTGTATATGCTTACCTGCCAACTATCTGTGACCTACATGGTAAATAACCACTAAGACAAGGCGAGTCCATACAAATAATTTGCTTGTGTCTGAGGGACCTATTTTGTAAATTTGTACTAACATCAATACCAAGTGTACAATTAATACAAAAGATAAGTTAGACAAACTCACATGAGAAGTATCTTTTGGAGAAAAACTGGGGAGCTAAACATCACCGAAGTGCATATACTGCTCATCTGGAACCTAAATAGTAGGAGCCCAATAAAGCATAGATCTATCTAGAAAAGAGACATTGCCAAGGATAGTAGCAATAGAAGCCCCCTCACGACTAGTCCTAACATACTGAGTATAGTGTGTATGACTAGGTTTGGGCTCAAATCTCTCAGTATCAGGAGTAGTCTTAATCCTCTAACCAGCCTCTGTTTCTTCCCCCATCGCCTCGGCAACAGGGGAACCAATCTCCTCAAACTATAAAAAGAATGAGTAATTTATAGGTTCTAAAAGAATAAATGAAATGGTCAGAAGTTACCTCAGCATGGTCAATAGGAATATGCTCTAGGAGGTTCTCATAAATGAACTACTAGTAATGGCAAGATTGCTCAAGAAAAGTTAAGGCAGCATATCCCTGTAGTGCCTCTCTCAACTCTGAACCCATCAAATGTAGGCTGTATAACATCAAGAGAGGAATGTTAGAGGGAATACGGTGTCGAGAAGGTTCAAAAAGCCATTGATACACCCGCTCTCCTAAATACCACATCTGGCAGCTATAACTAGGGAGTAAAATCCTCATGTCCTCAAGTTCTAATGTAACAACCATGAAATTGTAGCTCTAGACGTCATCCACTCCCTTCAACTAATTAGAATTAATCTATAAAATCATATTATTAAGTTTAAATTGCATTAGATTATGAAATACTAATGATTCTGTTTTCCTACTAGGTGCCACTTGACAGTGTTCAACTAATCACGATAAGTTTGCAGAGTGTTCCTGACACTTGCTAGATAAAAAGAGCCCATCTTTGCATCAAAGAGAGCCTCTTATCATAATTGATAGCACTGAATCCGTAAAATCATCCCAATCTCTAGGCTCCAGATCTAGAAAAAGGAAATAAGTAAAAAAAAAGGATAACGTACATGTAAAGCATGCCAAAAGTCGTACATAGTGACAGTACCTCTACAAATAGTGTCCAGTCTATAATACAGATAAGCCAACACAACAGATCCTCAGTCAAGGGTGAAAACTCGGTGTAAGTTTTGAAGAGGGCCAAGAAGGGCAATGCTGACTTCATGACCAGTCTCGTAGAAGAGAGTCGTGCTAAGCAATATCAAAAGGAGACACCTCGCCTTATGAGCAATCTAACGAGGAGTGGTGCTAAGAAGAGTCTAAATCCCTCAACTAACGATGAAAGAAGAATGTTCTTCTGATTCTTCCATGTCAGAATGAACCCAATTAAATCTCACACATGCTGACTTCACGCATGCTCAGGAAGACTACAATAGCTGATATCGAAGAAAATGGGAGTCCCTCCGAAGGTAATCCCAATGATCATAGAAAAACTTGTAGGCGAAATAGTCAACTCGCCTACATGAGTATGGAACATATGGGTGGTGTCCATCCACTGCTCAATCAGTGTGAGTAAAGAATAACGATCAGACCTCCCTCAAGCTATCAAAAGCTCAGCAATAAATTATTTAAACTCGGAGGCCTATATTAGTTGCACCACATTCTTTGACAGCCCGTGAAATAATTCACAAGCTATGTAAAAATAGCCCATGAATTTCATCGGTCTCTGGGAAGAATTTTGATGATAGAAATAATAATAATAATTAATTAATTAATTAAATAAATAAATTCTGGATCGACAAAGTGGAATGTTGATCGGCATTCCATAATGCTGACTGGTATTGTGTAATACCGATCGACATTGTGTAATGTCGATTGGCATTGCACAAATGCTGACTAATTTATGGACTTCCGATTTGGATTTTCAGACCTTCAGTCAGCCATTCAATTAAAATCCTATATTCTCGGGTTAAATTTAAATTTTTCATGCATTTTTTGAGTGATTTTTAATCATTTCAAAAATATATACACTAGTTTGCATTCTTAAATCAATTATGATTACTAACTGTATGAATAATTTTTGCAGAAATAAATAGAAATAAGGAAGTGTTACCTCATTGCCCACATTTGTGCACCTATGAAGGCGAAGGTGAGTTAAAGGAAGCATAGTAGAACCCCTCTCAAAGTCTGAGGTTTTTCTAAAGAAAATGGAGAGGCATAATGGTTGGGTCAGCTAGAATCTCTGCTCCTTTGTGTAGCCTATGTTGGGAATCTGCCATAGAATCTAACGGATCGTGAATTGGACTTCGGATGAGTAAGAAATCAAAAGAAGAAAATCAAAGCAAAAAAAAAAAAGAAATGGAGAGGGAAATGAAAGAATAGCATTGAAAAATAAGGAGCGAAGCTTCTTATAAATGGAAAATATCCATTTTGGTCCCTTGACTATGCCTGCATTCAAAATCAAGTTTTTCTTTGCAATTTCATCCATAATTGCATCTTGATTAGGATTTAATTCCTAATTAATTCATTTAACTCATGTCATCAATTAATGAATTTTTATTAATTGCATCTGCATTTAAATTTTGAATTTTTTTGTTAAGTATGGAATACAAAATATAATTACAAAATTCAGTTTTGCTTTTTTACATGCATCATTTTAAATCAAAAGATTTTGAAATTCATTTTATGCTACACAGTAGCTGAAACACAAATTTTAAAATTATCATATTATGTGCTACACAGTAGTCATAATATAAATTTTAAATTCAACATGTTATGTGCTTTAATAACAGTTATAACATGAAATTTTTCAAACCTTTTGTCACCAAACACTACACAGTAGTTATGGTATTCCATAAGAGTTATAGCACATTTTTTGCTAAACATTTCACAAGGAATATAGCAAAATTTTAAAATCATCAAATTATTAGACGTTCTATGAGAACTATAGCACATTTCTCAAATCATAAATCTCTAAACTTTCCACAGGGAATATAGTGAGGATCATTACATATATTTGGTTAAACATCTCACAAAGAATATAAGGAAATCCATTATCACTAGACGTTCCAAAAGGAATATAGTGCAGTCACCAGACACTACACAGTAGTTATAGTATCATCGCTAGATGTTCCACAGGAGCTATAGCATGTTCTCAAATCATAAATCACTAAACTTACCATAGGGAATAAAGCGAGGATCATTACATATATTTCGTTAAACATCTCACAAAGAATATAATGAAATCTAATATCACTAGACATCTAAAAAGGAATATAGTGCAATTTGCCAGACACTGCACAACAGTTACAGTATTATTACTAGACATTCCACAGGAACTATAGCATGTTTTCAAATCACAAGTCACTAAACGTCCCACGGGGAATATAGTGAAACACATAAGTTTCATTAGACGTTCCAAAGGAAATATAGTGAAACATATTAAACATAGCATCTTGCTTAAAATTACTCAATAATTCAAGCATCAACATGTCAATTAGGATACAATAAAGTACCCTAATTCTTTCTTTTAAAATTGTGTGCTAATATTACTTTATCATAATTTGTCAAGCAAATAGCAACAAAGGGGGGGCAACTGTAAGCACCCAATTTTAGAATGCAATTGTGCACGTGTGCTACGAAAGCCTCTATGATGAAAATCTAATCAATAATTGATCTCTGGTATTGAGTTTCACAATTTAGAGGACTAAATTGCTACGTTTTATGGATTTAATTGCAAATTTGGTTTTTTTAGGGATTTGATTACAAAAATTAGAAACTTTTGAGGACCTTTTTTGTAATTTAATTAAAAAAAGTGATCAGTCGACACTGTGTAATGCTGACCAGCATTATGCAATGCCAATCGGCATTACAGACATCAATCAGCATTCCAAAATACATATTTTCTCTAAAAATTGATTTTTTATGCTGAAAATTGATTTTTTCATCATTTCTTAATTTTTTCATTGGTCCAGGACACCACGTGTCCCTGCATGTGTGAGTCTTTGATTTTTTTCAAAACTCTATCACCCATCTTTTTATGTTGATTTTAAAAGTTCAAAAAAAAAAACCTAGACCCCTAAGACTCCTCCTCCTGCTCCTAATATCTCATAACTTCCCTGTATGATCATAGGGGTTAGAGGTTGCTAGGACAGGCTCAAAAGCCGAGAGGCAAAGTCTGTGAAAAGGGAATAAAAAAAAGGAGGCTGTGAAAAAACCTTAGTTATTTTCTTTACTAGTGCAGAAAACCACACACCTTAGCTCTTCATTTTTCATTTTCAAAACCTTCAGGAAATCAACAAAAATACGTTATTTACTTTTAAAGTCCAGAAAATCAAGAAAAAAAACAACAGAGTCAATTTCAAAATGGTGACAATCCCAATCTAAGGGGCATTAAAATAGCATTTCCACTACATCCCCTACTCTTTTTCTGTTCTTTTTTTTTTATTTTGATTTGATTTCTTTATTTTATTTATTGATTGAGTCGTTACTGATTAAATCTTTTATTATTTTTTTTATTGGTGTTCTATGGTGCTCTAGATGTGAGGTTGGTGATGTGAGATTTTGACAATGGCTACATTGAAGAATCCATGAATGCCATGGACTGAATTTTGTAAAATCCTTGTAGAATTTAGGGTTTATTATTTTATGCGGTATTTTGTTTATTGCTTTTACTTAGTTGTAATTAATTTGCTTTAATTTCCTATACTATAGTTTGTAATAGCCCTAATAGAGGGAAATTAGTAGAATTTTAATTCTCTGCACTAAAAATTGATTAGTAATCTAGGCTCAATTTGGTAAAATTTAATTAAAATCAATGATGGTAGTAGATTAATTTTAGGGTTGCACGAAATTGAATTAGGGTTTTTTAGAAAAATCATGTAAAAATTATTGTTTTGATTTATTTTTGGTATGTTTGTTTGATTGGATTTTGTTTTTGGTTCTCATACTTTTTAGGCCCCAGGCCCATGATAGAATCAACCCATTTAATAAATAGACTTTAAAATAGTTTTTAGGTTTTAATTAATTTAAAATTAATTTAGGCTAATTTAGGTTAATTAGATTTAGGCCCACTTTTAATTAATAAAATTAACTTAAACTTTAATCCAACCCACTAATGTATTTTTATTTCTTTATTAATTAGACCTTAGGCTCATTTTTAGTTAATTAAAATTAATTTAGGTTTAGTTCAAACCATTAATTTTATTTCTTTTAAAATAAATAAATTTAGGATCCATTTTTATTTGAGTCAAAATTAAGTTAGACATAGACCCACTTAATAATTTAATTTCTTCTTTAAAATTTGTAAACAATAGGCATATTTCCTTAGTTAATTAAAACAAGTAGATTTAGGCTCATTAATGCAATTAAAATGTAGGCTCATCTTTAATCCATTTTACTTGAAAATAAAATATGTATAATTAACTAACTTTAATTAATAAAATTAATCTAGTTTAGACATAGGAACGCTGCCTTTTGTATGCATTTTTAAACAAGTAGATTTATACTTGTTGGATCTATATATAAAAAAGGAAAAAAAAATTGTCATAAGAAAAATATAAAAACTAACACTAATCCAGCTACAAATATAAGAATTGGTGAATATAGCCAAAACTGTTAGTTGTTGCATTTATATGTCCACATTCATCATTAAATTTTATATTAAAGAAAAACATTTATCAGATAATGAAACTTAAAGTTTAATCAATTTGATGGGCAATTTAAAAAATGTAACTCAAAATGTAATCAACTATAAATTAACAAATATGCATTTTTTTAATTAAACAATACTCACTATGCAAAGTTAAAGTCTTGTATAAACAATACTTAAACATTACAAAACTAACATAAATTACATAATTAAGTTCAAATGTAGGATCCTCGTACAACATAATTAAGTCTTGAACTACAATCTTTAAATCTAAACAATCTTCACTTAAAAATATTGAACACCAACAAACTAATAATAACAAAGAACCCTACTCTATAGAAATATTTGTTGATCCTCATCTAGTTGATAGCCTAGGTTGCTTCAAAGTGGGTTGCTTCATAGAGGTTTAAAGTTAGATGGTTAACTTCATTCCGTGATGCATATGTTATTCTTAACACATCCATGACACTTTGGTCCTAATCATTGTTAATATATATATTTGATAAATGATGTTGAGAGTTCTCAGTTCATTCACCATAATCATTGATCATACCATTTAAAAGAATTGATAATGGCCAAAATATTAAATAAAAATCCATCAGCATTAATAAAACTTAGCAACCCACTTTTAAATTCATGAAGACCAATAAATGAATAATTAAAGGTTCCTACATACCAACAAACTAGCACAATGTAGTTGTAGAAAACCACAACTTCTTTGAAGAATGAATAAGCTATTTTACCCTTATTTCTTCCTATATGTTTGCTACTTTTTACAATATTATCACTTTCCAAACCCTAATTTTATGATCAATTAAAGTATTGATATGTGCTTTTTATTATTATTTTATTTTCCACATTATTATAAGTATATCCAATAAGGATATTCAACTTAATGTTGTTCATTTTTTTTTATTAAAATAATAATTCTATCAAATTAGCAGTTAATCTTTTCGAAACAAAATTTTAAGGAATTAATAAAATAAAATAGAAATTGAGAGGCTTAAAGGGCTTGATAATGTCTTTTACCCAAATGAAAATATAATAGTAAATTAATATTAAAAAGATAAAAAAAACACCCATCAAAGGGAGGAGCAAGATTCAAAAACGCACAAGAAGAGCAATCCAAATTTAAGGATGATTAAAGGAAATTTAGAGCAACAACCAGGTAAAATGAATTCAAACTAATTTACAAGCTTTTTAAAGGCTGGTTGTTGAATTCAAATTAATCTAACCATGTTATCAACTTATACGCTAAATGTGGTAGCATAATGTACGCCCGTCAAATGTTTGATGAAATGTTTAAAAGAAATCTTGTCTCACGATCAGCTATGATTTCTCATTATAACCAAGTTGAGCAACCTCTATTAGCACTCAAATTATTTTCTCAAATGCGTCTTGTGCCCAATGAATATGTATTTTCCAGCGTTATTAGTGCATGTGCTAGTGGTATGGCACTGTCTCAAGGACAACAAATTCATGCTTGAGCTTTGAAGTTTGCATTTGCATTTGAGATCTCACAGTATTTTCAGTTGCTGCTAACCTCCAATATCCAAAAAATCAAAAGCTTTGTTTTCAAAGATCCACCATAATTTGATTTCTACACATCTCTCTACTTTGTTTTTTTTCTTTTATCTGTGTTTGCTTATGAGTTAGAGATATAAGAATTTATCTAGTATTATTAAAAGTAGTTAATTACTTTTAATTTTTTCTTTTATACTTTTTTTAGAAATTATTTTTTTTTCATTTTTAACAAGTTCAAGAAATAAATATTGAATAATAATGCCAATTGCATGAATATGAACTTGTATATGCCTTGTGGAATTTTGTACTTTGCCTAGAATTTTTGTTTGCTAAATTATACCATTTGGAAATTATTTTTTATTATCATTCTTGATAGTTTTACTTTTTCTCGTAAAAGTTATCCTATATTCAGTTTTATTATGCAGTTTATAATTTTAATTTTTTAAATTTTTTATGAATAGAAAAAAATTAAATTAATTAAAATTTTATGAATTTTTTTATTACCAATTTTTATTACACAATAAGCTTAAGAAATAATAAGAATGATAGTTAAAACAATATATTTTATGAATATTATTTGTATATGATACAATCAAAATAGTATATTATCTGAATATTATAAGTATTTGTAACTCAAAATAGTATTTAAAACTCATAAATGTAGTATACTATATGAATATTATATGTATCTGAAAATTCAAAATTGCATATGATACTAAAATATAGTATATTATCTTACTAGTGCATTAATCAACCAATAGATTAAATTAGTTTAATTTTAGAGTATTATTTCAACTATTTTTAAATAATAATGTAATGTCGTGAGAATAAGTTTGGTGAAGGCATTTCATCCTTTTTTCTTTCTTAAAAAAATATCAAAAGCTCTCATTCCTGACACAAATTAAGAGCAGATTTTGTGGCTAGAAATTAGCATCTTTATGATTTTTAATATTTTAGATTAATATATTATTATTGAAAAAATAAAAAGTTATATTTTGTTCAGAAAAAAAGTTGGGTCTATATTTTCCAATTATGTTAAAAAATAACAAAAATTCTTAATTAAAATTTTTGTTACACATCAAGTTTAAGAAATAATAAGAATAATACTTAAAAATAGTATATTTTCTTAATATTATTCATATATAATGCAATCAAAACAATATATTATCTTAATATTATAAGTATCTAAAACTTAAAACAGTATCAGAAACTTAACATAGTATCTAAAAATTAAAAGTAGTATCTCAAACTCATTAATATCTACATGAATATTATATATATGCGAAACTTAAAAATTTTATCCGATAATAAAACCAGTATATTATCTAAATAATATTCAAATATTTTCCTCCAACCAAAAGTATATTTTTTGAATATTATTCGTATTTGAAACTCAAAATAGTGTTTAAATATGATAATTTGAGTAAGTATATATTGTTAGAAAAAATATTGGCCTTGAATAATAAATTTCAAATATAATTGTATTCAATTAATTAAAATAAATAAATAAACAAATAAAAATAATTGATATATGCATATCAATTAACTTGAAATCAAGTGCCCATCTTTTTTTAAATGCATGAAACTTGAAATATTTATCATTTATTTATATTTCATTTTTTGTATATTTTACTTTATTTTCTATATATAAAATGAATAAAATAATAACAACCGAATAAATAAATAAATAAATAAATAAATAAATATATATATATATATATATATATATATATATATATATATATATATATATATATATATATATATATATATATAATTAAGAGTAAAAAAATAAAAATAAAAAATAAGGAAAATAAATAAGTGAGAAAATTAAAAAATAAATATAAGGATAAAATGAAAAATAAGGATAACAGAGAATAAAAAAAATAAAAAAGAAATAAAAATTTAAAAAATTAGAATAACATGAAATAAGAAAAAAATAAAATTATAAAAATAAGAGGAGTGAAAAATAAAGAAAAAAATAAAAATGGAAAATGGAAAGGAAAAAAATGAAAATAAAAAACCCAACTAAAAACTTTAAAGGAACAAACAAGAATAGAAAAAGAAGTAAAATGAGCATAAAGAAAAAAAAAAAAGGACACTCATGAAAAGGAAAAATGATATATACATAATTAACCCAAAATATAAGGTAAATCAATGTAAATAAGCTAGAAAATGGATCCAAATCTGTAAATAACCCATGACACAGGTTTAAAAGTTTCAATGGACTAAGGATTCAAATAATAATAATAGTTGTAATCATGGTCACGTGTAATAGTAATGGTAATAGACCTGTCGTGGTGATAAGTAACTGAAACAGCTTGTCGAGACGAAATTTTTTTTTGAAAAATTGTAAAATGTTTGGAATCAATCTATTTTAAAGGTTTTCATGAAAAAAATAAGCAGACAACAGTTTAATGAGCATAACTACAATATAACAAACATTAGTTATATTGTTTCACATGATAATTATACATATTCTACTATAAATCTATTAACTAATACATTGTTTCACATCATAATTATACATACAATACTATAAAGTTCATAAAAAGTACAAAACAAAAGAAATATTGAAAAGATAACATATATAAAACAACATCAATGCTAAAAGGAGTGCCTATAAAGTATAAAAAAATATGCACTTTCATCTTCATGAGAAGGGCAAATATAGGCTACAGGAGGTGCAAATAAACTATCCACAAATAATTGTTGCTACCATATATTAAGGGTGTTTATGGTTCGATTTGTTCAGTTTAAAGTATAAATTTCTAATCGAACCTATAAAGTCGATTTTCAATTATGACAACTCTTAACCAAACCAAACACCATTAAAAATTATCCAAATCAATGATATTTGAATTAGGTTTTGTTGATCGATTTGGTCGGTTTAATAAAAATAATAATTACATAAAATAAAGATTAAAATTACTAATAATAGATTTCATGAAATCTATTAAAAATATAATAAAATAGAAAATTCATATTATACAATAACAACAACAGTTATTTCGTGGTCTGTCGCAATAGATAACGGTCATGATTGATAAATAATGGCCATAAAAACCGTTACCTATACATTTATTCACAACCTGTATATAATAGTGAATAATGTAACTGTAGATATCGGGGTGTAGCGTACATCCAAAATTTTAGCAACTGCAACACTGTTTGATTTTAGGGCTCTAGAGAATATACTACTACATCATAAAGACATAGCATGGAGATAAGGAGTCACCACTTGGATAACTAGAACAATTTAAAGGTGGTGGTAAACCAATTCTCTAAAAAAGAGTTAGCACCACAACTGGGAGATTTTGGATATAGAATACCAACTTCTTTCAGTCTCGTGTTCATTTAGAATTACTTTATTAATTACTAAATTATTCCTTATTTACATGCAATTTCATTTAAACTCTAATTTAGCATACATCTAACTCCAAAAGCAACTAGTCATGAAAGAGCATGCAAATAATGCATTCATAAAATACAGTGTCTCTAAATTAGTCTAATTTACATTAATTTTAGGGATTTTTACATAAATGTACCAAAAATTAAAAAAAAATCAAAAAAATATTGATCGTGAAATCTTTCAAAAATATTTTTACAAAATTAATTCTTTCAAAAATAGACCTTCCTTTATTTCCCTGCTCTATTTCTTTCACACACACTCTCTCTCTCCCTCACTCTCTCTTTCTCTCATTCATTCTCTATGTCACTCAACATAAAATTTCCATATGAAAATGAAATTTTTTTTCTTTTAAAAATTGAAGTATCTCTACTATATTCTCTCTCACCATCGATCGCATAAAATAAGGCTACAAGTGAGCTTCTCACCATCGAGCCTTAGGAGCTTCAATTTCCATGTCAACTGCACCACTCCATTTACAACATAAGTTTTTTCATTTTTTCTTCGCTTTGCATTCATTATTTTAACTAAGCTAGATCCTCTCTTTTTCCTTATTAAAAAGTTCAATTGAGGAAGAAGATCTCGTTTTCCTTAAAGTCATTAAATAAGTATGATAATTATGTTGCTTTTAAGGTATTATTTTCACTATAATTAATCTCTGTGACTTTCAACTTTCTTCCTTTTCATGAAAATTTAATTAAGCCCTTTGTGGGTTTCCTTGTACCCTCTCTCTATGGGTTTCCTTGTAGTGGTGGTTTTTGATTTGTTGGTGGTTTTGGCCATTTTTGACTAAAAACCACCAATTTTCCTATCTAGCTGTCCTTTATGTTTCTGTTTTCTTATCTTCACTCTCTATATAGATATTGTGATCTTTTGTTTTGAAGCAAGCAAGGAGAAGAAGATGGTTATGATATTGAAATCATATATAGAAAGGAAGAGGCGTGGGGCTATGATTTCTTTCGACTACCCTTCATTCTATTTTATATTTGTTAGCCTTGTATGCTTGCCACTTATTTGACAAAATTCTTCTTTTTGAGTCCCTGAAGTGTTTAAGATTGCTGGTACAAGAGGATCACTACCTTCCTCATAGTGTGAAACTAACACAGTAAGAGGAAGAAAACTCATGTTAGGGATGAATCAGTTTGCTAGCCGATAGATAGATTTGTAGGTTTGGCAGGCTTAGCTTATTATTTTTAGGCTTGATTTGCAATGCAAGGACAAATTTTTACTTCAGAGTTTAATTGCAAGTCCTGAAGCTACAACTAAGGATGCCAATATTATATGTTAATAATTTTTATTGTTGGTATTTATATTTTGTATTAAACTACTTTATTATATTTTATTATGAAAAATAGTATATGTTAATAATTTTTATCATTGACATATATGTATGAAATTTTTTTTTTTTTTGAGATGAAAACAATAAAAAAGAAAAACTGAAAACAACAAGTGAAATAACAAAAATCGACAAAAATTTGTAGTAGTGATTTTTATTATTATTTTCATTATTAATAATAAAATTAAGGCCATAAATAAAATTTTTACTTTTATTAATATTAATGATAAAAATAATAATTTTTTGATACATTTCATAATTTTTTGTTGTTATTTTTTTTTTTAACAAAAATCAACAAAAAAAAATAATTAAAACAACAAAATTGTAACATCAACCAAAAAAAAGCCAAAAAAATTAAAAAAAAAACAACGAATCGAAACAAAAAAAATAAAAACAACAACTGAAATAACAAAACAACAAAAATCAACAAAATTCTATGTTGTTGATTTTTTTTGATTATCAGTTGTTGATTGTTGTTTATTTTTGTTGATTTTTTTTATTATTTTTTCATCATTAATGACAAAATTAAGGCTACAAATAAAATGTTTACTTTGTTATTATTATTAATGATAAAAGTAATAATTTTTTTATATATCTCATAATTTTTATTCTTTTTTATTGTTATTTTTTATGTTTAATAAAAATCAATAAATATAAACAAAGACAAACAAAAAAAATAATTGAAAGCAACAATTGAAATAATAAAAGCAACAAAAGCAACAAAAATGCAGTTGTTGATTTTTGTTGTTGTTTTTTTTTTTTTTAGTTTTTTCATCATTAATAATAAAATTAACTTAATTTTTATATTCTAAATAATAGTAAGTTTCAAAATTAAAAAAAATTGTTATTTAGAACATAAAATTAAATTACTTAATATATACAAATTAAATAAATAAATACAATTAACCTTTTTTTAGGGAAAAAGAACTTCATAGAACTAAGAAGAGTTGGAGAAATCCTCCAATATAGCATAAGAAGCATAAAGT
The DNA here is from genome assembly GCA_947683625.1 of Mallotus nudiflorus. Classification (NCBI taxonomy): domain Eukaryota; kingdom Viridiplantae; phylum Streptophyta; class Magnoliopsida; order Malpighiales; family Euphorbiaceae; genus Mallotus; species Mallotus nudiflorus. Next base: position 697,302 of record CANTUR010000785.1, on the reverse strand, counting down.
GGAACATCCTCCATCAAAATACACAAATCATTAAGAGACCGAGCCCAGCTAGTAATTAAGTGATCTACCTTATTAGCAACCTAGGAATGAAAGAAAAAGAAAAAAACTCAAAGGACCTAAAAAGAATAGAAATGTCTTTATTAATATAAGCATAAGAGTAACAGATGGAGGGGAATTTAAGGCTTGAATAACCAACTTGCAGTCTGATTCAACTTCAACCCAATGAAAATAGGCGTCCTTTGCTATTTGAAGACCAAAAAGAAGAGCCTAAGCCTCCAAGTAATTAACTGAATTATTCTGATCCATACGTTTTCCAACTGACATTAACACTTCACCATTACAATCATGAATTACCATCCTAAAAGCAACAATCCCTTGGCTCTAAATAATAGGCACATCAATGTTAAGTTTCACCAATGATAAAGCTAGTGGAACCTAAATGAAAGTTGGAGTAGTAGTACTAGGCCAAACAACATCTACAAAGCAATATCAAGCTTCCCTAAAAGCAGATAATTGCAAAGAAAAAATGAAAAAAAAAAAGAAAAGATGGAAAAAGAAAAACACGTGAAACAAAGTTTTAAAAATAGACCAAAATCAAGACAAATATAAAAAGAGCAAAGAAAAAATTGAAAAAAAAAAAAGCACTGACCATAAATGAAATTAAGAGTGTTGACTAGGCCATAAGGTGAAATTTTCACTTAATTTTAATTAAATGATCTAAATCTACATGTTTTATTTACAAATGAGTTTAAAAGCTAATGGGCTTAATTCCTATTTAATTTTGATTTAAATGAGCCTAAATCTATTGATTTTAATTCAAAAAAAGTGGGTCTAATTCTACAATTTATGAAAGGCATTAAACTAATGGGCTTAAATCTAATTGATTTTATTTAAGTGAAATGACCATAAAGTCTACAAATTATGAAAAAATGTTTTAAGTGGGATTTGCTAGTGTCTAAGTCAATTTTAATTAAAAGGTGGGCCTAAGTCTAAATTGACCTAAATGGACCTAAATTGATTTTAAGTTAATTAAATCTTAAGAACAAGTTTTAAAAGGCTTATTTATTATTAGTGAATTTAACCTACACGTGGGCTTGGAGCCTGAAATGAATAAAAAACATAAAAACCTGCCCAAATAACAAAACAAAGCAAATAACAATCAAACATACATACTGTGATTTCTAACCCTAATTTTTACATGCCACCTAAATTAATTTAAAGCCACCATTGATTTTATTAGGTTTTTACCAAATTGAACCTAATTTACTAACCAATTTTAAAGACAATAAATTAAATGTTCCACTATTTTTTCCCACTATTAGGGCTATTACAATGACTACATAATAAATAACTAAAATAAATACATTCCAATAAACCAAATAAATAATAAAGAACATAAAGAACATAAAAAATTGAATAATAAAAAAAATTGAATAAAACCTAAAATCTATGTAAAATTTTACAAGGTTTTTATCCATGACATTCCATGGATCTTTATGTTTTTTTTTATTCAATCATATGTTCATCCCATTCATCATGAAAATAATGATAAACAAATAAAAATTAGTGAGTGAGTGATTGAAAAATAATAAACAAAAATAAAATAAAAAATAAAATAAAAATAAAATAAAAGAGAAAGGATATGAAGATTTGATAATGAGATACAGTATTGATTCCCCTCAAAAGGTGATCACCATTGATAGAAGCATGTGGCTTTTGATATTTGTAAATTTTTGTTGCCTATGATTTTAGGTTTTTGGGTCTGATTATGGCCAAGAACAAAAAAGAACGTAAAAAAAAAAAAGAAAAGTGGGTGTGTTTTAGCTCAAGGCAAAGAATCAGAAAACGCCGAGAAAAATCAAAAAGTCAGGAGCCTCCCTCTTTAAAAAGAGTTATTTATGTATTTATGGAAAAAAATACATCCTTAAACCCTAAGTTGGTTACATGATAAAAATTTTAAATTAATTTATTATATATCTAATAAAAAAACATATTTATCAATATATTTATCACATAAAAAAAACCACTCAAAAAATAAGGTTAAATTATAAAAAATAAACAACAGTAAAAAAAATTTCTAGACTATCTTTCTTATTAAAAGTATGGATTTCTAATTGGAAATATATATATATATTTCTGATCGGAAATCTACATTTTCAATCAGGAAACAAAGAAACAAATGAAAAAGTGGCCATTTTCGACCACTGATGGCCAATCACTTTTTTTTTTCCCTCTCTTTTGGCCAAAAGCTAACCACTTTCATTTCATTTTCAATTTTCAAATTGAATGGGACACCTTTGGACCATTATTTTTTTAATTTCTTTTGAAAGTTTATTATTTTCTTCTTTTTTTGAAATTTTCTTTTTTTTTAATTTTTTTAAAATATATATTTTTAAAAAAAAGATATAATTAAATAAATAAATAAAATTTAAAAATAATTTACAATTTAGTTCAAATCTAATTTCATAATCAATTTTCATCATTGAATCCTCTGTCACATCCAAACTCAAAATCATTCAAAAATTGGGCGTTTACAGTTGCCCCTCCTTTGTTGCAGTTTGCTTGACAAATTATGGTAAAGCGAATAAGCACACAATTCCAAAGCAAAGAGTTAGGATACTTACCTAACGTGTTATAGAGCTTTTGTCTATAACATTGAATTGCATGATGTTGTTTTTGTCATTCCACATTGTAGGCTTTATGCTGCTGCAATCTATAATTGCTGGCAAGTTTTAAATGGTTACAACCCTTTCATTATCTGCCTTTGACACTACAGCCCATAACTACTCATAACTTTTGATTTAGTTGTAATCCTTTCATTGCTTATTGATGATTTTAATTAACTACAACTCTTTCATTGCTTGCTTTGATGCTACAATCCATAATTGCTTGCAAAATTTGATTAGCTGCAACCTTTCCATTACTCACTTATGATGCTATAGTCTATAGCTACTCAAAAATTTTAACCAATTGCCATCCTTTCATTACTCACTGATGATTCTAGTCATCTTCAACCCTTTCATTATTTTATATGCAAACTCGAGAGAAGACTACCCCTTTTAAGACTTGGGTTACAGACTTTGGTTAGATGAGCCTACTATCTCTCTTGAACTAAGTTAATGCCAAGAGTGATGGTTAGTCAATTAAAAAATCCCATAAAGTTAGTGGAATCATGGAACCATAAACCAACGCCATCGGTTTATTAGGGACATGCAAAAATGAATGTAAGAATAAAATAATTCTAAAGAACACAAGTAGAATTAGTATCTCTTATCACCAGTGGAGTCGCCACTGTAGATGTTGGGTTTAGCGTGTGTCCAAGATTTTAGCAGCCGCGACACTGTTTGAGCTCAAGACTCTAAAGAACACACTACTTTATTAAAAAGATATAGGGTAGAGATAAGAAGTCGCCACGCAGAGTAATAATTAGAACAATTTGAAGGTGGTGGTAACTCATTTCTCTAAAAGAGAGTTAGCACCACAACAAAGAGGTTTTGGATATGAAATACCAACTTATTTCAATCTCGTGTTCATTTAGAATTACTTTATTAATTGTTAAATTATTCCCTATTTGCATACAATTTCATTTAAACCCTAATTTAGCATACATCTAACTCCAAAGGTAACTAGTCATGAAAGAACATACAAACCATGCATTTATAAAATGCAATGTCCCTAAATTAGTCTAATCTACATTGATTTTAATTAAATGGGCTAAATCCATATGTTTTATTTACAAATGAGTCTAAAAGCTAATTATCCTAATTCCTATTTAATTTTGATTTAAATGAGCCTAAGTCTATTAATTTTAATTCTAAACAAGTGAGCCTAATTCTATAATTTATGAAAGGCTTTAAACTAATGGGTTTAAGTCTAATTGATTTTATTTAAGTGAAATGACCCTAAAGTCTACAAATTATGAAAAAAATGATTTAAGTGGGCTTTATTAGTGTCTAAGTCAATTTTAATAAAAAGGTAGGCCTAAGTCTAAATTAACCTAAATTGGCCTAAATTGATTTTAAGTTAATTAAATCTAAAAAACAAGTTAAAAGCTTTATTTATTACTAGTGAATTTAACCTACATGCGAGCTTAGGGCCCAAAATGAATAAAAAAACATAAAAACAAACCCAAATAACAAAACAAAGTAAATAATAATTAGACATACTTACTGTGATTTCTAACCCTAATTTTTACATGTCACCTAAAATAATTTAAAGCCACCATTGATTTTATTAGGGTTTTACCAAATTGAACCTAATTTACTAACCAATTTTAAAGATAGTAAATTAAATGATATTAATTCATGCCAATAAACCAAATAAATAATATAAAAAACATAAAGAACATAAAAAAAATAAAACCTAAAATCTATGTAAAATTTTACAAGATTTTAATCCATAGCATTCTATGGATTTTCATGGTTTTCTTGATTCAGTCACATGTTCATCCCATCCATCATGAAAATAAAGATAAATAAATAAAAATTAGTCAATGAGTGATTGAAAAATAATAAACAAAAATCAAATAAAAAATAAAATCAAAATCAAATAAACGAGAAATGATATAAAGATTTGAGAATGAGATGCAATATTAATTCCCCTCAGAAGGTAATCACCATTGATAGAAGCCTGTGACTTTTAATGTTTGTGAATTTTTGTTGTTTGTGATTTTAGGTTTTTGGGTCCAATTACTGTTAAGAACTAAAAAAGAATGTAAAAAACAATTGGCTCACGACAAAGAATTAGAAACGACAGAGAAAAATAAAAAAGCCAGGAGCCTTCCCCTTTGAAAAGAGTTATTTATGTATTTATATATATAAAAAAAAACATCTTGAAACCTTAAGTTGGTTATAAGATAAATATTTTAAATAAATTTATTATATATCTAATAAAAAAATATTTATCAATATATTTATTACATAAAAACAAAACAACAACCAATAAAAAAAATAAGGTTAAATTATAATAAATATTAAACAACAATTAAAAAAAATTGTAAGACTGTATTTCCGATCGGAATTTTTGACCAGAAATCTAGATTTCCAATCGAAAATCTACATTTTCAGTCGGGAAACAAAGAAACAAATGAAAAAGTGGCCATTTTCGGCCACTGATGGCCAATCATATATTTTTTGTTATAACTGGATATTTTTAAATCATTAAATTGAATGTTGAGAAATGCAGTGTTAATAAATATTTTAAATTTGTATATATTATAATTATTGTGTGTAATTTAATTTTATTATTTTCTATTATTATTATTATTATTATCATTATTATTTATTATTATTATTATTATTATTATTATTCTTGAATAGTATTAATTTATTTTATCATAAATATTTTATTATGTAGAAGAATTAATTTGAAAGTGATTATTTATTTAAAATTATTATTATTATTATTATTATTATTATTATTATTATTATTATTATTATTATTATTATTATTATTATTATTATTATTATTATTTTATATGTATGTGTATTTTGTCTTTTTCCTAATTATCATTAAAAAAAATATAAAAATCAATTTTTTTCCCTTTTTCCCTCCTCTTTTCCTTCCTTCCTCTTCTTTTCTTTCTCCCTTCTCCTTCCCCTTTCTTCTCCCTTACGTATTTTTTTTAGCACAACCACGCACTGCTACCGAGACGCCACCATCCACCCATGCCACTGCCAATCACCACTCCCCAGCTCACTGTCACACCTTCTCCTCCTCCCTTCCTCTTCCCTTCCCGCCGTCGCCTCCTTCCTCCTCTTTTCCTCTTAGCACTAACACCCTTCAAGGCACACCAGTGACATTTCCAGCATCATCAAGGGTTGAGATTGGTTTTGATTGGAAGCTCATCCCTTGGACTACGTTTCCCCCAAGGTAATTTCTCCAATTAATTTCAAATTGAACTTTAATTTTGTTAAATTGCAATTAGGGTTTGTAATGTATTTTATTGATTTTGAATTCAATTGGTTTGAATTATGTGAAATTGACTTTAGTTAAATTGAAGTTATAAGCTTTCCAAAAACATGTTTAAAATCGATTTTGGAGATAGTTGGAATTTGAGCACTGTTCCAAGCATGGGTACTGTTCACAAGAGTGTCTTTGCTTAAAAAATACTTTTTTATTTTTAATAAATTTTACTACTTATTTTAAACATTTTTGGTTAAGAAAGTATATTGAAATTGTGTTCCGATTATTTATTATAAATTTTTGAATGTTTATGTGAAAATTGAATTTTTGGAAAAATTAATATAAATTGGTAAATTTTGTATTTTAATTGAAATTATTGTTAATTAGTATGTTTTGGATAATTTTGGAGTAATAAATAGTATTAAAATAATTTTTATGAATTATTTACTATTTTTAAACTAATTAATAATAATTTTTGATATTATATTCAAATAATAATTTTATTTATTATTTTTATGATTAAATGGATTTTTAGCTATTTTTTATAATATAATCGTGTATTTTAAATAATTAATTGAACCTTGTGCTATTTAATTTCAAGTATTTGTAAGCTAGAATTTTACTAATATTATTTAACTCTATTTGAGGTTTTATTAAATTAATTTGCAAAAAAATTATCTTTAATGTTTTTGTTATTTAAATAAATTGTGTTGAGATATTTTATCAATTTTTATGGATTTTAACGATTTTTAATATTTATTTTTAAATTATTGGCTTTTGTGTGTTTTGGTTCTCAGTTAAGCGAATTGTGTAGTTCGGGGCCTAACTTAAGAAGTTGTGCATTTGTGGATATTAAAGTGTGTTTGCTTGCAGGATTAGCTCTACTTTCAGTATAGAGACATCCATTTTATAGAGGAGACTATGTCGAATTTTTGGTAGAATTCTCGTAAAATGTGACATCGGGTCAATCCTGAGGTTTTGATTTTTTGGTCGAGTTGTGTCCTAGATCGAGTCACTCCTTAGAAATTCTAGAAGTATAAAATTGAGAGTTTGATTCTAATGTTATTATTACTTATTTATTTTCTATAATTGCGCTAAGACTAAGGCCTATTGGACCAAGCCAGTCTATCTCTTTTAGAGGAACACACAACTGTGAGTTATTATTTTATGCATGCATTGCATGTAGAATATATAATTACGAGCATCCATAGTTTTATAATGTATTTAAATATGATTTATGTTATTAAATGATTATGTATATCTTTGGTATATATTTGGTATATATAAGATACATATGTTTGGTATATTTTTTGTATATACTCAACATATATTTAGTATATCTTTGGCATACATTTGGTATATACATGATATATATATTTGGTATATTTTTCGTATATTTCTTTAAAAATGGATGTCATCATGTTTAAATTATGCATTTTACTATTTTTAATAATTATATGATTTATTTTAAGGATATTAGTATAACGTGCTACCTAGTGGGCTGCAGTAGGATTGTGTATGTACCAGTGTGTTAGATTTTAGGGTAAGATTATGGAAATTATATGATGTGAGACTTGATTATTCAATTATTGAGAATTATGGTGAGAGAGTAGTGTGATTGCGGGAGCTCGGTTAACCTAGTGTTTTGGGGCCAATCATACTGACAGTGAGACTGCGAGAGCTCGATTGACTTAGTGTCTTGGGGCTAGTCTACTGTCCAAAAATGGAAAAGAGAAATATTTTGGAATTAAGTAAGCCCGTTGGCTAATGAGATTCAATGATTGAGGTTGCGTAATATTTTAGGGTTTTACTCTGATCCTTCAACCAAAATAAACGTTTCTACATCTATTATTATATAAAAATGGATTTTAGTTTATGTGTGAAATGCATGTATATATGTATATAATTATACTGATGCTTGACTACATATGACTTTAGGTTGCATGTATATATATTATAATAATTCACTCAGTGAGGTCTGACTCCCCTCAATATTTTTTTACAAGATCTTCTACATAAGACATTCCTCACAATAATATTCGCCAGACTCTTTCTTCTCTGGATGATTTATGTAAATACTGAACTATTGTCTTCTTGTATTTTAGTAATCACTGCAGTAGTAGCGTTATTGTATTAGTAGTGTGTTGTATTATTAGAAACCTTGTACCTGAATATTGTATGAAAATATTTTTATTATGTTATAAAATAAAGATTTGCTTTTATATTAATTAAATTTTTAATTCTAGTGTACTTTTATATTATTATTGCATGTGTTTTTATTTTTAAGGCTTGCTACGAGTTTTGAATTCCAAAGAATTCATGTTCCCTAGTACCGGTGATGACTCCTTAGTTTGGGTCATGACAAAGTTGGTATCAAAGCCTAGGTTTTTAATGTTGTGGACCTAGGTTATCAAAGTCTTATTTTCTTTGAAACTACTACAGTAAATTAGGTTTGATTATGTCTTCGATAAGTTTTTCTTGATTTAGTTTTTCGCGTAATCATTAGGATGTCTGTTTATTATCTGTTTTGTCTGAATTTTATTGGTTGTATCTTTTTAGAATGAGGAGACGAGCGTGTGTCACTCCACCGGTTGTTGAGGCCATGGATGATGAGTCCTTTCAAGATGAGGTTTTACCTCCTGAGCTGCCAGTCAGGCGCAGAGGTAGACTTCAAGGAGCAGTAGGTCACTGTAGGCAGAGATAGCTACAGGATGAGGAACCTATAGAGCAGGAGTTTGAGGAAGTTGTTATACCTCCAGTTGCACCACAAATGCAGCCTAGTTATCAACAAGGCATGTCCTACCCTGAGGTAGTGTTGTTTTATGCTAGAGTCAGCAAGATAATATTCAATGGCACAACAGACCCTCTAGACTTTTTGCATGCCATTGAGACGAGGACTCAGACTGCTTACACTTAGTATCAGTGGATCATGATAGTTGAGCTATCTATAGAGGGAATAGCCCTAGATTGGTATGTTCAGGTTATTCAGCCACACATGATAACACTCACCTGGGCTCAATTTCGAGAGAGATTTATGATGCAGTTTTGTCCAAAGCCTATGCGGATGAGTTACAGACTTCAGCTAACAGGTATCACCAGAGGTGATAGATCAATAGAGGACTACACCAGAGAGTTCCTCAAACTGGGTCGGTATGCAAAGGATCTTATGAGAGATCAGTACTTCGCAGTTATGACGTACATCACCGAATTAGGTTTTGCATTTGCTGGGATGCCTACTGTAGGCCTTACTCTTGAGTCGGTGATAGAGTTGGCCAAGGAGATGGAGCTCAAATTGGTCAAGTAGGGAGTTATTCCTGATTATTATCAGTTAGGAGGTGTATAAACAAGAGGATCAGAAAGTACTCAGTACACCACTTTTTAGAATGGCTCTAGTAGTTGGTAGAGAGGATCTTATCAACAGAGCTAGAGACCTTAGTAGAGAATCCACAGGGGTAGCAGACATGACCGTGGTGGACCACATAAACCTATCAGATTCGATTCTGGTGCTACCAGTAGCAGTAGTGGTCAGAGTTCAGGTTATGGCAACACAAGATCAATGACCAGTGCTTGTCAGATGTGTGCAGAGTGCATCAGAGGTCATGCTACATGACTCCTAAAGCATGTTTCAAATGCAAATAGACGGGGCATTTTACCAAAGCATGTCCATATTCTGGCTATCAGTAGCAGTCCATTGCTAGTTTAGCTCCAGCTCCTTATCAGTTACCTCCAGCTCAGTATCCGAGTACAACTCAACTTGTTGCCTAGTAGGGTCAAACTTCCACTAACCAGCAGAGAGGCCAAGGTCAAGCTAGAGTCTTCACCCTCACTTAACAAGATGCTCAAACATCCAACATTGTTGTTACAAGTATACTTTTAGTCTGTTACTTGGATATTAGAGTTTTGATTGATCCGGGTGCCACACATTCTTTCATGTCCCCTATTTTTGCTTTGAAGTCGTGTTGGTAAGTTTCGAGCATGGCTTTTCCTTTATCTATTGCCACTCCTCTAAGCAATTCATTAGACACTGACGTGGTTCTTTTTAGTTGTCCAGTGTTAGTGGGAGGCAAAGAATTGCTAGTGGAATTAATGTTATTGGATGTGATGGAGTTTGATGTGATCCTCAGTATGGATTGGTTATCTCAACACTATGTCGTTATGGATTATTGGAGTAAAGAGGTGATTTTCAGAATTTTAGATGAAGAAGTGTTTAAGTTTGTGGGTAATAAGAGTTTTGCACCTTAGAATCTTATTTCCGCTATCACAGCTAAGAAGATGCCAAGGAAGGGTTACTAAGGATACTTGACACTAGTCAGGGATACTTCAGTGGAGAAGTTGTCTCTCACAGATGTTCCAGTAGTTTATGAGTTTCCTGACATTTTTTTGAGGAGTTACCAGGTTTACCATCTCATAGAGAGAATGAATTTTGTATAGATGTGGTCCTAGGCACAACCCCTATTTTGATGCCGCCCTATGGAATGGCTCTTGCAGAGTTGAAGGAATTAAATGAGCAATTGCAAGACTTGCTGGACAAGGATTTTATTAGATCTAGTATTTCTCCTTGGGGTGCACCAGTCCTGTTTATGAAGAAAAAGGATGGTACACTGAGATTGTATATAGATTATAGAGAGTTGAATAAGATGACAATGAAGAACAAGTATTATTTTTCGAGGATAGATTATTTATTTGATCAACTTCAAGGTGCACAATTCTTTTCCAAGGTTGACTTAAGGTTAGGTTATCATCAGTTGTGGATCAATGAAGCTGATATTCCTAAAATGGCATTTCACACTCGGCATGGTCACTATGAGTTTCTGGTGATGTCCTTTGGGTTAACTAATGAACCAGCTGCTTTTATAGATCTGATGAATAAGGTATTCAGACTATTTATATATCAGTTTGTGGTAGTCTTCATTGATGATATACTAGTGTATTCGAAGAGTGTGGAAGAACACGTATATCACTTAAGGATAGTACTACAGACACTTAGAGAACATCGGCTTTATGCTAAATTCTCAAAGTGTGATTTCTGGTTGGAGAGTGTTACATTCTTTGGACACGTGATGTCTAAAGATGGTATTCAAGTTAATCCACAGAAGATTGAGGCAATGTTTAAATGGCCCACATTAATATCAGTTATAGAGATTCAAAGTTTTTTGGGTTTAGTTAGGTATTATAGGAGATTTGTGTAGGATTTCTAAAGAATTACAGCTCCTATGACTCGCCTAACTCAGAAGAACGTGAAGTTTGTGTGGTCAATGCTTATGAGAATAGTTTTTAGTTGCTAAAGGAGAAGTTGACCACAACTCTAGTCTTGACTTTGCTTAATGGAGTAGATAAGTTCACTGTGTATTGTGATGCCTCTAGAGTCAGCTTAGGTTGTGTATTGATGTAGAATGGTAGGGTGGTAGCTTATGCTTCGAGGTAGTTTAAGAAGCATTAACAGAATTATCCTACTCACAACCTAGAGATGGCAGCAGTAATCTTTGCTCTCAAGATTTAGAGACATTATTTATACACGGTGACTTATGAGATTTTCACAAATCACAAGAGCCTAAAGTACATTTTCCAGCAGAGAGATCTGAACTTGAGGTAGAGGAGATGGTTAGAACTCCTGAAGGATTATAACTGAGATATTCTTTATCATCTAAGCAAGGCTAATATAGTAGTAGATGCTTTAAGTAAGAAGTCCTCGAGTGCTCACATTAGTGTGGAGATGAAACCTTTGATCCAAGAGTTGCATGAGTTAGTGGATCAAGGTTTGATGATAAAGATTAGCATATCAGGTGGATTTTTATCTCAATTCAAAGTCAGATCAGTATTAAGAGATAGGATTAAGGCAACTCAGCATTGAGATCCTATTCTAACTGAGTTTAAGGAGAATGTTTATGAGGGAAAATTCACTAATTTTACACTTGATGATGAAGGTGTTTTATGGATCAGTGGTAGATTATGTGCTCCTGATGTGGATAATTTGAGAGAAGAGATCCTTGAAGAAGCGCATTCTATAGCTTACAGTGTACATCTAGGTGTTACTAAGATGTACCACAACGTCTAAGATTTGTACTAGTATGATGGATTAAAGAAGGATGTAGCTTATTATGTTTCTAAGTGCTTGACTTGTCAATAGGTGAAAGCTGAGCATTAAAAGCCTTCTGGGAAGCTTTAGCCTCTTCCTTTTCCTGAGTGGAAGTAGGAGAGAGTTGCTATGGATTTTTTGGTATGGTTACCTCATTCTAAGGATGGATATAATTCCATTTAGGTGATTGTGGATAAGTTAACTAAATCAGCTCAATTCTTACCAATTAAAGCCACTTATTCTATAGCTAAGTTGTCTAAGATGTATGTTAAGCATATTGTGTGCCTTCATGGAGTTCCTATTTCCATTGTATCTAATAGGGTTAAGTGTTTACCTCTCAATTTTGGTAGGAGTTACAGGAAGCAATTGGCACCAGGCTTGATCTCAGTATTGCTTTTCACCCTCAAACATATGGTCAATATGAGAGGACGATCCAAACACTTAAGGATATGTTGAAGATGTGTGTATTGGATCTTAGAGGTAGTTGGGATGATCATTTACCGCTAGTAGAGTTCACTTATAATAACAGCTACTATAGCAGTATTGAAATGGCACCATATGAAGCTCTGTATGAAAAGAAGTGTAGATCCCCTCTATGTTAGAATGAGATTGGAGAGAGAACATTGAGTTGACCTAAGATTATTTAGGATGTAGTTGAGAAGGTTGTTATGATTAGAAGGAGATTATAAACCGTAACTAGCAGGCAAAAGAGCTATATAGATCTGAAGTACAGAGATGTGAAGTTTTAGGTTTGAGACTATGTGTTTCGGAAGGTGTCTCTGATGAAGGTGTGATGAAGTTTGACAAGAAGGGAAAATTAGCACCGAGATATATTGGACCATTCGAGATTCTAGAAAGAGTGGGCATGGTTGCATATCGGTTGACTTTGCCTTTGAATATGTCTCAAGTGCATCTAGTGTTCCATATCTCGATAGTTAAGAAGTATATTTCAGACCCTTCACACGTGTTGTAACGTGGGAGTGTGTAAGTGAATGAAGACCTGATATACGAGGAAGAGCCAGTCACGATAGTGGATTATCAAGTTCGTTAGTTGTGTTCGAAGCAGATCCCAATGGTCATGGTGTTGTGGAGGAGCACACATGAGAGACTGAAGTTGAGATGCGGGTGGCCTACCCTTATCTTTCTCCTCAATGAATTCCTATTTTTTGTTCTTTTATTTGAAAATTCGAAGATGAATTTTTGTAAGGGGAGAAAATTTTCATAAGTCGATATTTTTAAATTATTAAATTAAATATTGAGATAAGCAGTGTTAATAAATATTTTAAATCTTTATATATTATAATTATTATGTGTAATTTAATTTTAGTATTTTATATTACTAATTATTTAGTTATTAATATTTTTATTATTATTCATGAATAGTATTAATTTATTTTATCATAAATATTTTATTATGTAAAGGAATTAATTTGAAAGTGATTATTTATTTAATAATAATAATAATATTATTATTATTATTATTATTATTATTATTATTATTATTATTATTATTATTATTATTATTATTATTTTGTCTTTTTCCTAATTATTATTAAAAAACATATAAAAACCAAAATTTCCCCTTTTTCCCTCCTCTTTTCCTTCCTTCTTCTTCTTCTTTTCTTTCTCCCTTCTCCTTCCCCTTTCTTCTCCCTTCTGCATTTTTTTTAGCAGAACTGCGCACCACCACCGAGCCACTGCCAATTGCCACTCCCTAGCTCACCGTCGCACCTTCTCCTCCTCCCTTCCTCTTCCCTTCCCGTCGCCGCCTCCTTCCTCCTCTTTTCCTCTCAGCATCGAAACCCTTTAAGGCACACCATTGACATTTCCATCATCGTTAGGGGCTAAGATTGGTGTCGATCGGAAGCTCTTCTCGTAGGATACATTTCCCCCAAGGAAATTTCTCCAATTAACTTCAAATTAAACTTTAATTTTGTTAAATTGTAATTAAGGTTCTTGATGTATTTTGTTTATTTTGAGTTCAATTGGTTTGAATTATGTGAAATTGACTTTAGATTAGTTAAATTGAAGTTGTAAGCTTTTCAAAAACCTGTTAACTTCGAATTGAACTTCAATTTTGTTAAATTGTAATTAGGGTTCTTGATATATTCTGTTTATTTTGAGTTCAATTAGCTTGAATTATGTGAAATTGACTTTAGATTAGTTAAATTGAAGTTGTAAGCTTTCCAAAAACATGTTTAAAATCGATTTTGGAGATAGTTGAAATTTGAGCACTATTCCGGGCATAGGTACTGTTCATGGGACTGTCTCGACTCAGAAAATGCTTTTTATTTTTAATAAATTTTGCTATTTTAAGCATATTTTGTTAAGAAAGTATATTGAAATTGTGTTCCGATTATTTATTATAATTTTTCAAAAATTTATGTGGAAATTGAATTTTTGGAAAAATTAGTATAAATTGGTAAATTTTGTATTTTAATTGAAATTATTGTTAATTAGTATATTTTGGATGATTATGAAGTAATAAATAGTATTAAAATATTTTTTATGAATTATTTACTATTTTTAAACTAATTAATAATAATTTCTGATATTATATTCAAATAATAATTTTATTTATTATTTTTATGATTAAATGGATTTTTAGCTATTTTTTATAATATAATCGTGTATTTTAAATAATTAATTGAACCTTGTGCTATTTAATTTTGAGTATTTGTAAATTGGAATTTTACTATTATTATTTAACTCTATTTGAGGTTTTATTAAATTAATTTAAAAATAAATTATCTTTAATGTTTTTGTTATTTAAATAAATTGTATTGAGGTATTTTATCAATTTTTATGGATTTTAACGATTTTTAATATTTATTATTAAATTATTGGCTTTTGTGCGTTTTGGTTCTCGATTGGACGAATTATATAGTTTGGGGGCCCAACCCGAGAAGTTGTGCATTTATGGATATTAAAGTGTTTTTGCTTGCAGGATCGGCTCTACTTTCGGTAGAATTCTTATATAACATGACATCGAGTTGATTCTAAGTTTTTAATTTTTTGGTCGAGTTGTGTCCTAGATCGAGTCACTCCTTATGAATTCTAAAAGTATAAAACTATGAGTTTGATTTTAATATTATTATTATTTATTTATTTTCTATAATTGTGTCGAGACCGAGGCCTACTGGACCAAGCCAGTCTATCTTTTTTAGATGAACGCACAACTGTGAGTTATTATTTTATATATCCATTTCATGTAGAATTCATAATTATGAGCATCCATAGTTCTATAATGTATTTAAATATGATTTATATTATTAAATGATTATGTATATTTTTGGTATATATTCGGTATATTTTTTATATGTACTAATCATATATTTAGTATATCTTTGGTATACATTTGATATATACGTGATATAGATGTTTGGTATATATTCGGTATACTTTTGCTATATTTCTTTAAAAATGGATGTCATCATGTTTAAATTATACATTTTATTATTTTTAATAATTATACGATTTATTTGAAGGATAGCAGTAGAACGTGCTACCTAGTGGGCTACACTAAGACTGTGTACATACCAGTGCATTAGATTTTAGAGGTGAGATTATGGAAATTATTTGATGTGAGACTTGATTATTCAATTATTAAGAATTGTAGTGAGAGAGTAGTGTGATTGCAGGAGCTTAGTTGACCTAGTGTTTCGAGGCCAATAACAGTGAGACTGCGGGAGCTCAATTGACTTAGTGTCTCGGGGCCAGTCTACTGTCCAAAAATGGAAAAGAGAAATATTTTGGAATTAAGTAAGCTTGTTGGCTAGTGAGATTCAATGATTGAGGTTACGTAATATTTTAAGGTTCTACTCCAATCCTTTAACTAAAATAAATGTTTATGCATCTATTATTGTATAAAAATGGATTTTAGCATTTGTGTGAAATGCATGTATATAATATATATTTATACTAATGTGTTAATTGTATATGACTTTAGGTTGTATGTATATATATTATAATAATTCACTTAGTGATGTCTAACTCTCCTCAATATTTTCTTACAATATCTTCTACATCAGACCTTCCTCGTAGTATTATTCACCAGACTCTTTCTTTTCCAGCTAATTTATATAAATAGTGAACTATTATCTTCTTATATTTTAGTAATCACTGCAGTAGTAATGTAATTGTATTAGTAGTGTGTTGTATTATTAGAAACCTTGTACCTAAATATTATATGAAAATATTTTTATTATGTTATAAGATAAAGATTTGCTTTTATATTAACTAAAGTTTAAATTCTAGTGTACTTTTATATTATTATTACATGTGTTTTTATTTTTAAGGCTTGCTACGGGTTTCGAAATCGACAGAATTCTTGTTCCCTAAGGCTGGTCATGACTCTCTGGTTTGGGTCATGACAAAATTGGTATCAGAGCCTAGGTTTTTAGTGTTGTGGACCTAGGTTATCATAGTCTTATTTTCTTTGAAACTACTATAGTAAATTAGCTTCGATTATATCTTCGATAAGTTTTCCTTGATATATGATTTAGTTTTTCGCGTAATCATTAGGATGTCTGTTTGTTGTCTATTTTGTCTGAATTTCATTGGTTTTGTCTTTTCAGAATGACAAGACGAGTGTGTGTTACTCCATTGGTCATTAAGGTCGAGGATGATGATTCCTTCCAGGATGAGGTTTTACCTCTTGAGCTGCCAGTCAAGCTCAGAGGTAGAGGTAGAAGTAAACCTCGAGGAGTGACAAGTCACCGTAGGTAAAAAGAGTTACAGGATGAGGAACCTGTAGAGCAAGAGTTTGAGGAAGCTGTTATACCTCTAGTCACACCGTAGATGCAATCTAGTTATCAGCAAGGCATGTCAGACCCTGAGGCAATGTTATTTTACACTAAAGTCGGCAGGATAGCATTCGATGGGACTATAAACCCTCTAGACTCTCTATATGCCATTGAAATAAGGACTCAGATTACTCATACCGAGTATCAGCGGTTCATGATAATCAAGCTATCTGTGGAGGGAACAACCCTGGATTGGTTCGTTTAGGTTATTCAGTAGCACATGACGATACTCAATTGGGCTCAGTTCCGAGAGAGATTTATAAGGAATTTTTGTCATAGCCTATGCGGATGAGTTACAGACTTCGACTTATGGGTATTACCAGAGGTGAAAAATTAGTAGATGACTACACTAGAGAGTTCCTTAGTCTGGGTTGGTATATAGAGGATTTAATAAGAGATCAGTACTTCGCAGTTACGACGTACTTCACTAGACTAGGTTTTGCATTTGCTGGGATGCCTATTGCAGGCCTTACTCTTGAGTTGATGATAGAGTTAGCCAAATAGATAAAGCTTAGATTGGTCAGGTAGGGAGTTATGCCTAATTATTATCAGTTGGGAGGTGTACAAGTAAGAGGATCGCAGAGTACTCAATACATCACTTTTTAGATTGGCTCTAGCAGTCGGTAAAGAGGATCCTATCAGCAAAGCTAGAGACCTCAATAGAGAGTCCACAAGGGTAGCAAACATGGTCATGGTCGACCGCGTAGACCTATTAGATTTAGTTCTGGTGCTACCAGTAGTAGCAGTGGTCAGAGTTTAGGTTATGGCAACACAGGATCAACAATTAGTGCTTGTCAGATATGTGGGAGAGTCCATCAAGGACCATGCTACATGACTCCTGGGAGCTTGTTTCATATGCAGATAGATGTGGCATTTTACCAAAGCGTGTCCATATTCTGGCTATCAGCAATAGTTTTCGCATTAGTCCATTGCTAGTTCAACTCTAGCTCCTTATCAGTTGCCTGCAGGTCAGTATCCGAGTATAACGCAGCTTATTGCCTAGTAGGGGCATGGCAAAGGTAGTATAGGAGATGCTAAAGGTTTTGGTCAGGCTTCTACCAATTAGTAAAGAGGCTAAGGTTAGGCTAGAGTCTTCACCCCCACCCATCAGGATGCTCAAGCATCCAACGCCATTGTTACAGGTATACTTTTAGTCTATTACTTGGATGCTAGAGTTTTGATTTATCCAGGTGCCACACATTCTTTCTTGCCCTCTATTTTTACTTTAAAGTTATGTTAGCAAGTTTCAAGGATGGCTTTTCCTTTATCTATTGCCACTCCTTTAAATAATTCAGTAGACATCAACGTGGTTCTTTCTGGTTGTCCGGTGTTAGTGGGAAGCAGAGAATTGCTAGTGCAATTGGTATTATTGGTTGTGATGGAGTTCGATGTGATCATTGGTATGGATTGGTTATCTCAATACTATATCATTATGGATTGTCGGAGTAAAGAGGTGATTTTTAGAATTTTGGAAGAAGAAGAGTTTAAGTTTGTGGGTGATAAGAGTTTTGCACCTTAGAATCTTATTTCCACTATCACGGCTAGGAAGATGTTGAGGAAGGGTTGTTAGGGACACTTTAGGAGAGAAGTTATCTCTCACAAGTGTTCTAATAGCTTATGAGTTTCCTGATATTTTTTCTGAGCAGTTGTCAAGTTTATCATCTCATGAGAAGATCAAATTCTATATAGATGTAGTCCCAGGTATAACCCCTATTTTGATGTCGTCCTACAGAATGGCTCTTGCAAAGTTAAAAGAATTAAAGGAGCAATTGCAAGACTTACTGGAAAAGGGTTTTATTAGACCTAGTGTTTCTCTTTAAGGTGCACTAGTCTTATTTATGAAGAAGAATGATGGTATACTGAGATTGTGCATAGATTACAGAGAGCTAAATAAGGTGACAATGAAGAATAAGTATCCTTTTCTGAGGATAGATGATTTGTTTGATCAACTTTAGGGTGCACAATTTTTTTCCAAGGTTGACTTAAGGTCAGGATATTATCAGTTGTGGTTCAATAAAGCCGATGTTCCTAAAATGGCATTCTACACTCGGTATGGTCACTATAAGTTTCTAGTGATGTCCTTTGGGTTAACTAATGCACTAGCTGCTTTTATGGATATGATGAATAGGGTATTTAAACCGTTTATGGATCAGTTTATGGTAGTCTTCATTATTGATATACTGATGTATTCAAAGAGTATGGAAGAACATGTATATCACTTGAGGACAATACTGCAAACACTGAAAGAACATCAGTTTTATGCTAAATTCTCGTAATATGATTTCTGGTTTGAAAGTGTTGCATTCCTTGGACATGTAGTGTCTAAAGATGGTATTCAAGTTAATCCACAAAAGATTGAGGCAATGTTTGAGTGGCCTACACCAACATCAGTCACAGAGATTCAAAGTTTTCTGGGTTTGGCTGGGTATTATAGGAGATTTGTGTAGGATTTCTTGAGAATTGCAGCTCCTATGACTTGCCTAACTCATAAGAACGTGAAGTTTGTATGGTCAGATGCTTGTGAGAACAGTTTTCAGTTACTAAAGGAAAAGTTGACCATAACTCTAGTTCTGACTTTACCTAATGGAGTAGACAAGTTCACTGTGTATTGTGATGCCTATTGAGTTGGCCTAGGTTGTGTGTTGATGCAAAATGGTAGGGTGATAACTTATGCTTCGAGGTAGTTGAAGAAACATGAACAAAATTATCCTACTCATGACCTAGAGATGACAACAGTAATCTTTGCTCTCAAGATTTGGAGACATTATTTATATAAAGTGACTTATGAGATTTTCACAAATCATAAGAGCCTGAAGTACATTTTCCAAAAGAGAGATATAAACTTGAGGCAGAGGAGATAGTTAGAACTCCTGAAGGGTTATGACTGTGATATTCTTTATTATTCAGGCAAGGCTAATATGGTAGCAGATGCTTTGAGCAGGAAGTCCTCGAGTAGTCTTGCTCACATTAGTGTGGAGAGGAGACCTTTAATCCAAGAGTTGCGAGTTAGTGGTCAAGGTTTGATGATGAAGATTAGTTGATCAGGTGGATTGCTAGCTCAGTTCAAAGTCAGATCAATGTTGAGAGATAAGATTAAGGTAGCTTAGGGCCAAAATCCTATTCTAGCTGAGCTTGAGGAGAATGTTCATGAGGGGACATTCACTAATTTTACACTTAATAATGAAGGTGTTTTATGGATCAGTGGTAGATTATGCATTCCTGATATGGATAGTTTGGGAGAAGAGATCATTGAAGAAGCGCATTCTACAGCTTACAATATACATTCATGTGTTACTAAGATGTACCATAGCATCCAAGATTTATATTTGTGGTATGGATTGAAAAAGGATGTAGTTGATTATATTTCTAAGTTGATTATGTTTCTAAGTGCTTAACCTGTTAATAGGTGAAAGTTGAGCATCAGAAGCCTTTTAGGAAGCTTCAGCCTCTTTCTATTCCTGAGTGGAAGTGGGAGAGAGTTGCTATGGATTTTATGGTAAGGTTACCTTATTCTAAGGATGGATACGATTCCATCTGGGTGATTATGGACAAGTTAACCAAATTAGCTCACTTTTTACCAATTAAAGCCACTTATTCAATATCTAAGTTGGCTAAGCTGTATGTTAAGCATATTGTGTGCCTTCATGGAGTGCCTGTTTCTATTGTATCTAATAGAGGTTTAGTGTTTACCTCTAGATTTTGACAGAAGTTACAAGAAGCAATGGGCACCAGGCTTGATTTCAGTATTGCTTTTCACCCTTAGACAGATGGTCAATATGAGAGGATGATCCAGACACTTAAGGATATATTAAGGATGTGTGTATTGGATCTTGGAGGTAGTTGGGATGATCATTTGCCGCTAGTAGAGTTTGCTTATAATAATAACTACAATAGTAGTATTGAAATGGCACCATATAAAGCTCTATATGAAAGGAAGTGTAAATCCTATCTGTATTGGGATGAGATTGGAAAGAGAGTATTGATTGGACCTGAGATTATTCAAGATGCAGCTAAGAAGGTTGTTGTGATCATAAGGAGATTAAAAATCGCAGCTAGCAGGCAGAAGAGCTATGTTGATCTGAAGCATAGAGATGTAGCGTTTCAGGTTGGAGACTATGTGTTTCTGAAGGTGTCTCCGATGAAGGGTGTGATGAGGTTTGGCAAGAAGGGGAAATGAGCACCAAGATATATTGGACCGTTCGAGATTCTAGAGAGAGCAGGCATGGTTGCATATTGGTTGGCTTTGCCTTAAAATCTGTCTTAAGTGCATCTAGTGTTCCATACCTCGATGTTGAGGAAGTACATTTCAGACCCTTCGCACGTGTTGCAACCTGAGAGTGTGGAAGTGAATGAAGACCTGATGTACGAGGAAGGGCCAGTCGCAATAGTGGATTATCAAGTTTGTCAGTTACATTCGAAGCAGATCCTGATGGTCAAGGTGTTGTGGAGGAGCAATAACGTGGGTGACTGAAGCTAAGATGCGGGTGGCCTACCCTTATCTTTTTCCTCGATGAATTCTTATTTTCTGTTCTTTTACTTGACAATTCGAGAATGAATTTTTGTAAGAGAGGAAGATTGTTATAACCCGATATTTTTAAATTATTAAATTAAATATTGAGATGTACAATGTTAATAAATATTTAAAATTTTTATATTTATAATTATTGTGTATAATTTAATTTTAGTATTTTATATTATTATTTATTTAGTTATTAATATTATTATTATTATTATTCATGAATAGTATTAATTTATTTTATCATAAATATTTTATTATGTAGAGGAATTAATTTGAAAGTGATTATTTATTTAAAAATATTGTTGTTAATAATAATAATAATAATAATAATAATAATAATAATAATAATAATATTATTATTATTATTATTATTATTATTATTATTATTTTATATGTATGAGTATTTTGTCTTTTTCCTAATTATTATTAAAAAAACATATAAAAACCAATTTTTTCCCTCCCATTTTCCTTCCTTCCTCTTCTTTTCTTTCTCCCTTCTCCTTCCCCTTTCTTCTCCCTTCTGCATTTTTTTTAGCAAAACCGCACGCCACCACCAGCCACCCATGCCATCGCCAATTGCCACTCCCTAGCTTGCCGTTACACTTTCTCCTCCTCCCTTCCTCCTCCTTTCCTGTTGTCGCCTCCTTCCTCCTTTTTTCCTCTCGGCATCGACACCTTTCAAGGCATGTTGGCAAAATTTCCGACATCGTCAGGGGCTGAGATTGGTGTTGATCAGAAGCTCTTCCCTTGGGCTACGTTTCCCCCCAGGTAATTTCTCCAATTAACTTCGAATTGAACTTTAATTTTGTTAAATTGTAATTAGGGTTCTTGATGTATTTTGTCGATTTTGAGTTCAATTGGTTTGAATTATGTGAAATTGACTTTAGATTAGTTAAATTGAAGTTGTAAGCTTTCCAAAAATGTGTTTAAAATTAATTTTGGAGATAGTTGTAATTTAAGCACTATTCTGGGTACAGGTACTGTTCATTAGATTGTCCCGGCTCAGAAAATATTTTTTATTTTTAATAAATTTTACTAGTTATTTTAAGCATATTTCGTTAAGAAAGTATGTTGGAATTGTCTTCCGATTATTTATTATAAATTTTTGAAAGTTTATGTGAAAATTGAATTTTTGGAAAAATTAGTATAAATTGGTAAATTTTGTATTTTAATTGAAATTATTGTTAATTAGTATGTTTTGGATAATTTTGGAGTAATAAATAGTATTAAAATAGTTTTTATAAATTATTTACTATTTTTAAACTAATTAATAATAATTTCCGATATTATATTCAAATAATAATTTTATTTATTTTTATGATTAAATGAATTTTTAGGTATTTTTTTATAATATAATCGTGTATTTTAAATAATTAATTGAACCTTTTTCTATTTAATTTCAAGTATTTGTAAATTGGAATTTTACTATTATTATTTAACTCTATTTGAGGTTTTATTAAATTAATTTGAAAATAAATTATCTTTAATTTTTTTGTTATTTAAATAAATTATATTGAGGTATTTTATCCATTTTTATGGATTTTAAACGATTTTTAATATTTATTATTAAATTATTGGCTTTTGTGTGTTTTGGTTCTCGGTTGGGCGAATTGTATAATTTAGGGGCCCAATCCGAGAATTTGTGCATTTGTAGATATTAAAGTGTTTGTTTGCAAGATCGGTTTTACTTTCAGTAGAGAGATGTTCGTTTTACAGAGGAGACTGTACTGAATTTTTGATAAAATTCTCATAAAATGTGATATCGCGTCGATACTGAGTTTTTAATTTTTTGGTCGAGTCGTGTCTTAGATCAAGTCACTTCTTAGAAATTCTAGAAGTATAAAATTAGGAGCTCAATTATAATAATAATAATAATAATAATAATAATAATAATAATAATAATTATTATTATTATTATTATTATTATTATTATTATTATTATTATTTATTTATTTATTTTTTATAGTTGCACTAAGACCAAGGCCTACTGAACCATGTCAGTTTATCTCTTTTAGAAGAGCACACAACTGTAAGTTATTATTTTATAAATGCATTGCATGTAGAATACATAATTATGAGCATCCATAGTTTTATAATGTATTTAAATATGATTTATTTTATTAAATGATTGTTTATATGTTTGGTATATATGTGATATATATGTTTGGTATATATTCGGTATATTTTTGGTCTATACTCAGCATTGGTGTACATTTGGTGTATACGTGATATATATGTTTGGTATATTTTAGTATATATTCGATATATTTTTGGTATATTTCTTTTAAAATGGATGTCACTGTGTTTAAATTATGTATTTTATTATTTTTAATAATTATAAGATTTATTTGAAGGATAGCATTAGAACATACTATCTAGTGGGCTGTACTAGAACTGTGTACGTACTAGTGCATTAGATTTTAGGGGTGAGATTATGGAAATTATTTAATGTGAGACTTGATTATTCGATTATTGAGAATTGTGGTGAGAGAGTAGTGTGATTGTAGGAGCTCAGTTGATCTAGTGTCTCGGAGCCAATCACATTGACAATGAATTGCGGGAGCTCGGTTAACTTAGTGTCTCGAGGCCAGTCTACTATTTAAAAATGGAAAAGAGAAATATTTTGGAATTAAGTAAGTCTGTTGGCTAGTGCGATTCAATTATTGAGGTCGCGTAATATTTTAAGGTTCTGCTTCGATCCTTCAACAAAAATAAACGTTTTCGCATCTATTATTATATAAAAATGGATTTTAACATTTGTGTGAAATGCATGTATATATATATATATATATATATATATATATATATTTATTTATTTATTTATATTGATACTTGACTATATATGACTTTAGGTTGCATATATATATATTATAATAATTCACTCAGTGAGATCTAATTCCCCTTAATATTTTTTTATAGGATTTTCTACATTAGACCTTCCTCGTAATACTATTCGTCTAACCCTTTTTTTTCCAGCTAATTTATGTAAATACTAAATTATTGTCTCTTTATATTTTAGTAATCACTCCAATAATAACGTTATTGTATTAGTAGTGTGTTATATTATTACAAACCTTATACCTAAATATTGTATGAAAATTTTCTTATTATTTTATAAAATAAAGATTTATTTTTATATTAATTAAAGTTTTAATTATGATGTACTTTTATATTATTATTGTATATATTTTTATTTTTAAGACTTATTATGAATTTCAAATTTGAAATAATTCTTGTTTCCTAACGTCAGTGATGATTCCTTGGTATGTTTTTTGATATTTTTTTTCTCTCTTTTGGCCAAAAGCTGGCCACTTACATTTCATTTTCAATTTGCAAATTAAATGAGCGACTTTTTGCCCTTTTTTTTAAAAATTTCTTTTGTAAATTTATTATTTTCTTATTTCTTTTTTATTTTTTTCTTTTTTAAAAAAAGATATAATTAAATAAATGAATAAAATTTTAAAATAATTGACAATTTAATTTAAAATTAATAAATCAAGTGTAATAAATATAATTTTATAATTAATTTTTACCATTGAATTTCTGTCGCGTCATTGAAATCATCCATAAACGACACATTCAAAAATCTAGAAATAAGTTATTTAAAACCATGAAACGGACCCCTTGTCGAATTAGACAGTCCAGTAAGTTTTTGGACTTTAGATAGCCAAGATAACAAGTTGACAGGATTTCGGTTTGTTTTTCATATTCGACCCGAAGCAACCGAACCCATATTCCATGATTTCTTGCGCAGGGGTTTAAATCGATTACAAAAACGACGCAGCATCTTCTCCATTTTGTTTCTCTCAAAGTCTCTGATTGTGTAGACTTAGGGTTCATCACATTCACATTATAAACCTCCATTGATTTTCTCGATTGAAGATGGTAAGCCCTTTTTCTTTTTTGCACTTAGCTTCACCTCTAACTCAGATCTAGTGTTTGTGAGCCTTAGGAATTGAATTGAATTGAATTGTTTTCTTTTTTGAATGGAAAATCAGGCGAATTTAGAGTCTGCGATAGAGCAGTTACAGAATGTGGAGAAGCAGATGAGGCTTGCCGGTGACGTCGCTGGCACCAAAAAAGCTGCCACTGATATTCTTAAGCTTTGCTTCGAAGCCAAAGACTGGAAGATGCTCAATGACCAGATTGTCCTTCTCTCCAAGAAACGTGGCCAGCTCAAGCAGGTACTCTTTTATGCCTGTTTAGATTTAGGTTTTGACGGAGTGATTATACTTTGGTTAAGATTTTTTTTTTTTTTATAGGAATTCTATATAGCTATATGAATTGTGTTTAGTGCATATTTTTTTGTTATTATTCTTTATGTGGTTAGGTTTTTTTTTTTTTTGGATTTATGCATGTGTGTGACAGCATGTGATGCTATGTATTGATGGTTATTTTAATTTACTCAAAAGTGTTTGTTATTGAAACTCTGATTTTGTTCACTGGGTATCTGTTTTTCAATATAGGCTGTAACTGAAATGGTCCAACAAGCAATGCAGTACATTGACGAGACACCAGATCTCGAAACTCGAATTGAACTCATCAAGACACTTAACAGTGTTTCTGCTGGGAAGGTGATTTATGTTCAAATGCTAGAATAAATATTATTTTGTATGCATGTGTTTGTGTATTGTAATTACATGTTGCTTCGGTGATTTTATCAATGATGTAGATTTATGTTGAAATTGAGAGAGCACGGTTGATTAAAAAACTAGCCAAGATTAAGGAAGATCAAGGGCTCATAGCTGAAGCTGCCGATCTTATGCAAGAAGTTGCGGTATGCTTAGCATTTCTTTTGACATTAATATTCAGTTACCCTGTTGTTTCTTTATTAACCAAAAAAATCTCAATTCATCCATTTTCCCACACTCTTTTTGATATGCAGGTGGAAACTTTTGGCGCTATGGCTAAGACAGAGAAAATTGCTTTCATTCTTGAACAAGTATCTTTTCTTTTTCTTCAATATTATCAATTTGCACTTTAGTTTCGTTAAGCGCCATTGTCTTTTCAATTGCATAAGTTGTGGGCTGTGAACAAGTGGCTGGAAGGCTAAATTATGAATGCTGCCATCGTTGTAAATATACTAAAGATTAGACTGATTCCTGATTATCCACTGTAGTGTCTTACTTTTGTATGATAAGAGCAAACTAATAATCTTTTTAGCATTATTCAGTAATCTTATGACATTCTTTTCCCAAGTTGCAGTTATGATGCTAATCCTGTGTCAACTTGTTGGTATTTAATTTTGCAGGTCCGTCTGTGCCTAGACCGCCAAGATTATGTTCGTGCACAGATTTTATCAAGGAAGATAAGTCCAAGGGTATTTGATGCTGACCCTGCCAAAGAAAAGAAGAAACCCAAGGAAGGTGATAACATTGTTGAAGAGGCCCCTGCTGATGTACCATCACTTCCAGAGTTAAAGCGGATCTACTATGAGTTAATGATACGGTATTTGGTTTTACCTTTTTTGTTGTGTGTTCTTTTTATCTTTATGTAAGTGGTTTGATTGGATATTCTTTAATAATTGACTCTTACATTGTGAGGATTATTATGGTGTTCAATTATGCTGTGTGCTGTGGTTCCTTGTTAATAGCTTTATCCTCAGATATTAATATGTTCTTCTAGTTTTGGTTTTATTTAGCAGCATCTTGTTAGAAAAAATTGATATCTAATAATAAGATATGTTTCTCCAATACCTTTAGATTCCTGTTGAGGTTTTCAGTCAATGGTTGATGAGACTATGTTTTGCTTCATTTTTTATTGGGGCTGTTTTGATCCTTTGGAAATATGATTGATGTGTGGCTTGCAATAGTTAGCAATAATAAAAGCTTCTAGGCGGTTTTAAGACAATACATGTTAAAGATGTATAGCTTCTAGGGAACCTTTGATGATGCAGTATATTTGCAGGAAAATGCTGTCCCTGGTTGTTTGGTTCCTTTGTTACATATTGTATCGTGATAGCTGATTATTATGTAGTACGTGGCTTTTTTTTTTATTTGTATATATGTATGAAGTAGGTAAGTCACTTTGTTTATATCTTGGTGGCTTGCCTTGATGTCTAATTTATATTTGAGCTGGAATTTGGAAAAGGCATCTAATGCCAACAAATTTAAGCCAATTTAGGTTACAAATGGGAAGTATCAGATGACATTTGATTCTTTTTATGTTTGTGGCTTCTACTGCAATGCTCAGTTTTGTGTATATTTTGATTGCTCGATATGATGTCAATGTCAAGGTTTTATTTTCAAGGTCTCTCCAATTTATCATTTTCCAGCAACTTTTGACTTGTTATGTTACTCATGCAAAAGGCTGGTGTTATTGAGCGAGCATAGTTGCATTCTTTGTAGTACCACTTTTTATGAAAATTTTGAAGATTGCCTTTTGGTTTCTAATTGTGATATCTTGGTTAACTTTAGCATTAAACAATTACTGCTTTTATAATAGTTATTTATGTTAGTTTTGTTGCAATAGGAATTTGCATTTACTAATTTCTTATTTTCTATACAGGTATTACTCCCATAACAATGATTATCTTGAAATATGTCGTTGCTACAAGGCAATTTATGAGATCCCCTCTATTTGGCAGAACCCAGCAGAATGGATTCCGGTAAATGCTGATCCTTAATGCTTTTTCTGCCAAGATTCTATGAATTTTACAACAGTGCTCTGATATGTTGTAATGTGTAGATTCTAAGGAAAATTTGTTGGTACCTTGTACTGTCACCACATGATCCAATGCAATCAAGCCTTTTGAATTCTACCTTGGAGGATAAAAATCTATCTGAAATTCCAAAATTTAAGTATGTAAGCTTAGATGGCTTCATGTGTATTTTAATAATTTCATTTGCAATTTAGTTATTCGTTGATCTTGTCTTCGTACAATGTTTTGCAACAGGTTGCTTTTAAAACAATTGGTCACTATGGAAGTCATCCAATGGACTTCTCTTTGGAATACATTCAAGGATGAATTTGAAAATGAGAACAACTTGCTTGGAGGCTCTTTGGGTGATAAAGCAGCAGAAGATTTGAAGCAAAGAATAATTGAACATGTAATTTTTCTTAGACACTAAATGTAGCATCTCTCTTTAGTGAACTTTATTTCAGTTTTACTTTTCGGTAACATAATTGCTGCTTTTCAGAACATCCTTGTTGTTTCAAAGTACTACTCAAGGATTACTTTGAAGAGACTTGCAGAGTTGTTGTGCCTTAGCATCCAGGTTTGTTTACCCTAATCTTTGTTATTTTGCACTGCTTATTGGCAAAAAGCATTTAGTTGACCTCTGTTGATGTATGTGAATTTTCATGTGCATGTCTGCCTGGTTGTGTGCATGTTATTGTGTTCAAATGTTTGCTTACAATTTATTTGTTCCTTATTATTCCACTCTTTTGTTGTTTGTAATGATTTCGTGTAACAGTTATTTTACTCTTTGTTGTTTTTCATAGTGGAGAAAAGTATTATCAATACTAATTTGCTCTCATTGTTCATTCTAGCATTCAAACTGGATTTACTTTCTAGACTTCATTTAGGGGAAAAAACAAGAAGAAAAGAAATTGTTGAATTTGGTACAAGGTGTTGGCATTTTATAATGAGTTTCAAATAGGATCTTGGAGATGTGCCCCTTGAATATTTACCCAAAACTCTGGGTGTAAGGCTACGGTTGATGGGATAGGTATAAGGTGTTATTTTTAATTATAGACACCAAAATGTTCTTGACCATTGTCCATTGCTGAAACTTTCTTTTTACTTACAATCTACGTCTGTGATGTTTAGTATTTAATTATTAATCTTACTTCTAGTTCAAGTCTTTGTGCATTTACTTGGAATTTGTGTAAGGTGTATAATGCTAGATTAGTTATTTCATTTCTTTTATAATCACATATTCTCATGGGGAAAGATCAATTCTAAGCTTTATCTTATTCACTTTTTTTTTTTACATTGCCAAAAATGTTGCCATATACCAGGTGGAGTAAAGGGATCCACTTGTCCAACCTGGGGTAATTTGAGACTGGGTTTCATTGGGTTGAAAAAAAGTCTAGGTATCAAGTTCTCCTTGGTATGTTTCATAAAGAAAAATAGTTCTCCTAGGTGGTTCTTACCTGCATGAATTACTGTATCAATTCAAATTTTTTGGGAAATGGGGTTTGCCCTCTCTTGAACTATGCAGTGAGATTTATAGACGGCTTCCTAAAGTGGATAGCTATTGTATTTGGAACTCTTCTTTAATTTGCGTAGCATATTTCTATATCTAAGTACTCATATCTTATGTATTATACACAGACTTGAATATGTTTTTTTGCATTACAGGAAGCTGAGAAGCACCTTTCAGATATGGTTGTGTCCAAAGCTTTAGTAGCAAAGATTGACAGGCCGATGGGTATAGTCTGTTTTCAAGTAGCAAAGGATAGCAACGACATTCTTAACTCGTGGGCAGTGAACTTGGAGAAGTTGCTTGATCTTGTTGAGAAAAGTTGCCACCAAATACACAAAGAAACCATGGTACACAAAGCTGCTCTTAAGGTTTGAATGGGATGATTTCAGCAGTTGTATGCAGGTACAGTTCTCTTCAATCAATGGTTCCTTTTGGTGGCACAACTCCTAAATAAAAAACATTTAAGTGATAATTTGATCTCCTCTATTTTCTACAGGTTCACCAATTCGAGCTTTTTTTCTAGCAGAAAGGTGATAAAGAGATTACATTTAAGTATCTGCTGGTTACGTTGATCAGGCATGCATTTGCCCAGAAGTTATGTCTTGTTAATGGGAATAGTGAAATCAGATATTCTTCCTAGGACTGAAAGTAAGATTGTTTTATACTTCTGGCAAATACCTTACCACTTGCTAATGGCGGGAACCCAAGGGCTTTGTTTTATAGCGGTGGAAAGAAAATTCATTCGTGATTTTGAAAATTACCTTGCATGGTTCTTTATGCCTTGGACGTATGTGTTCAAACTGAGCTACAGTTTTATGTTTTTTGTGCCTGGATGTCGTTTGATATATTTGGTGTTCGCATTCATGACTGTTTTCCTGATGGGTAAGGTGACAGTTGTGCATCCAAAAATTGCCATTATCATTATTGATGTGGGCACTTACGACCAAACCTATGCTTAGAGAGGATGCAATCTAAATTTATGCGACAGCATAAGAACGGTCCATAAGAAATTGATTGAAAGATTTGAAAGGTTTTTGACAGTTTTGTTTGGCAATACTGTTTTTCCTTTGTTTTTTCCACCTTACTCACCACCTATAGCCATTGTGTTTCACCTATTAACGCCCTTCCTATCAGCGCCTTTACTAATCCATGCATATTATTAAACTATGGAGCTTCTAGACGTCCGAATGTGATAAATGAAAGTTGGTATTCATATTTTTATACAGACTTAAACCATCCGCTTTCAAACTTTTTTTTTTTGGTTAACTATACACAAAATTGGTTTTTCTTATGGATTGTACAAAAGGTAGCAGTACTCTTCGTAGATAAGGGTGGAAATATTTTCACACGTCAGGAGACTATAATTTGAATCTTTAAACTTCTATGCCTCTAGATTGTAGCCGCTTCAATTTTTTTTTTTAAATAGAATCTTCATTGTCGGTTATTGACTCCTAAAACTTTTAACTAAGTGATATGCTGATGTAAATAGTTTTATTTCAAAAAAAAAAAAAAAACCAGTTCTGTTTCAACTAATAAAAAATAGAAGAAAGCTTTCATTTCAAGTAACTGCTGCAAATTTATCTTGAGATACAACAAGAATACTATAATGCCAAACCAATGTAAGGATGAATGATATTTGGAATTACAACATATATCCTAACCTTCTAAAAACTGTAGTCATTATAAAAAAAAAAAAAAAAAAAGATAACAAAATCCGTAAAAATGGCCTGTCCTAACCTATTTCCAAAACAATGGCAATAACAATAATTTAGTAAACCTATTAATGCATCCAAAAACAATATATGCAAAGAACACGTGTGAAATATTATCGGGAGGAAGAAGTATAATGACTGCTGCCTTCTGACCAAGCTCGACCTGAGACATCTCCATCACCACCACCACCACTCTGACTGGCGGCTGTCCTGACGTCATCGGATGGCAGAGATGGGAAAAACAGAGGAACCGAAGGTTGTGGAGATGAAGAGAAGGTAGGAGCAGAAAAAAATGAAGCAGAAGATTGAAAATGAGATGATGTCGATGTAGATGTTGAAGACGACAATACCATTTGGTCATATAAACTCATGGGTTGCCTTTGATTATAACCGCCAACACCTAAGGCCAGATTAGTATGGTCTACGAAATTCCTCGAAATTTCTGCATGATATTGCATCATATTGTGAAGAGCGTTATGAGAGCTAACTATTGGGTCAGTAGAAGTAGGAACTGATATAAGGGTATCTGAAGAATCAGAAATGGTCAACAACTGGGAAGTCATTGGATTGGAAGTAGATGGCCTGAGTTTGACATTTTCAGGGAAATTTAGCTTGGCTTTGCTGCCTCTGAATCTAAGTGCAGCTTCATCATATGCTCTTGCTGCTGCTTCAGCGGTGTCAAAAGTACCCAACCAAACTCTAGCTGCCTTAAAAGGATCTCTTATTTCAGCCGCCCACTTTCCCCATGGCCTTTGCCTAACTCCTCTGTATTTCCTTCTTGGCTCCTCTCTGTAGTTTGACTCGTTATGTTCATATATGGGAGTATATGCCGTTTGTGTTGATTGGATCATGGTGGTTGTGGCAATGTTTGAACTCTCTATAGCTGTTCCAAGAAAATAATTATAAATGAAGGAGTTAAGATCAAGAAATTGACATTTGGATGCGTAGGACAGTCACAATAAAGTACGCATAAATAAATCTTACAAAGCCAAAGCCAAAGCCAATCACTTAAATTAATTATTATATATCTTATTTTAAATTTTAATAAAGTGTCCCGTCAAATATCTAATTTTGGAAAAAAAAAAAAACACTGTTTTATTGGGTGAAAAAAATGACACGTGAGAAGCAAACGTTGATTACCTTGTGGAAGTTCATCAAGAAATGGTTGTTTAGAAAGCTTAGAGAAATCTTCATGACCATTATCATCTTCTCTTCCTCTTTTTGCTCCACCACTTGAAGAACTTGAACCGTTACCTTCATTTGATAATGTTACAAAGATATTATTGGAATCATGAGGTGGCGGCAGCACATCTCCAGTAACCACATGAGTTAAAGCAGTAACCATAGCTTGCATCTCTCTCTCCCTAGTTAAGCCAGGAATCGTCATCAATGGCTGCTGCTGATAAAGCCAGTCTTCACCAACACCACCTTCATCATCTTCTCTCTTGTTAACACCTTTCTCTCGAGGATTCGCCACCTTTAGATGGCACATGTACATCAAAGAAAGAAACCCAAGAAGAAAAATGGAAAAAAAAAAAAAAAAAAAAAGTGTTTTCAAGAATCAAGAAAATGGTACAAAAGAACTTTCAAAGAGCCCTTCAAGAATGGTTGAAGGGCAGTGCTATATAGGAGCAGTAAACGCCGCCTTAAAGCTGTGCAA
Source organism: Mallotus nudiflorus (assembly GCA_947683625.1). Taxonomy (NCBI): domain Eukaryota; kingdom Viridiplantae; phylum Streptophyta; class Magnoliopsida; order Malpighiales; family Euphorbiaceae; genus Mallotus; species Mallotus nudiflorus. Next base: position 664,476 of record CANTUR010000785.1, on the reverse strand, counting down.
AAATAAGAATTGCCAAGCAAGAAAGAAACACAGGCGGTGCAGTTCAATTTGAAGCAATTTGCTTTGGTTTGTGTATGCTTTTTGGTAAACAGACAAGAAAAAAGACGAAGATTCTAAAAAATAGAATGAAAGGTAAATAATTACGTAAGAGTCTTTCTCAAAACAAAAAATATATATATATAAGAGTCAAATTGGGTTTGGTTTTGGTTATTGCGAGTTGAATGTGAACAAAGCCGCTAGAGGCCAGGAAGGAACCAAGTGGGTTCATTCAACTTCGAGTCGGCGTCTAGAACCGACGAAATGTCGGCCCACTTAAAAATCTTACCAAGTTTGCTAAATTCCCCACTCTCTACAGTAAAAGCACATGTCATAGGGATGGTGCAGTCGATAAACCCACAGGCCCCAACTGGAAGAAGGAATTTTGCATTTGGTTTCACACGTCCATCATGAATACTTTAAGGATTTTTTTTTTGGGAAGTTTGGAATACTTAAGGGTTTGAGGTCGATTGTTGTGTGAATGCCAAAAATTTTATATTTAATAGTTTATAGTGGGGTTTATCCAACTAAAAATTTATATTTGTGCAATTCGGTCCTTATTTTTTAATGGAAGATAGTATTTATAAGGTAAAATCATTTCAGTCAACATAGTTGATGGTGGATTACATTAAATTAATTTAATCTCACATCTCCAAATATATAACAAACTTCAAACTTCTAAATGCAAATTAAATACACTCCACTTGACATAATTAAAATTAAAATTCATAATCCTCAGGCATGATTTCTTGTCAGAATATGGTGAAAATTTTACATTTTCTTGGTGGGATTTTCTCTTTATTTTAATAATATACAAAGCCACAATTAATAATTAATATTATGCAACTCACATTTTTTTAAAGTATTTTAAAGTGTAAAATTTAAATTTTAATATTATCTATTTAAAAAAAATATTATATTCTTACTGCTTAAGAGCTTTCCCACTTTCATCTGACGCATAAACTATCTCCCTCCCCTGTAGCGAGCTAAACCATTCCCACCCAAAACTTGAAGTTAATCCATCAATGTCATATGAATTTTTCTATTAAAAAAACATAAAGGCTTCTTATCCAAAAATATTGGTCCTGCTATCCAATTTGGTCAACTCGACGGCATTTGAAGATTTTTTATTCAACAAATTGATGTACAATATATATATATATAATGGTTACATAGTTTTATATATGTTTAATTATCAATCTTGATAAAATTTAATAAGTTATTAACTTTTTTAAATTTATCAAGTATGCAAAAATAATTCATTCATTTTTTATATTAAATAATGATACTATTTATCGAAAAATATTGTAGAAATTATTTAAAATTATACTTTCAAAATTTTAATAAATTATGCATCTAGAGACTATTTAGTTTATTTGTATTTTTTAAAATTTATTCAAATTATTTAAAATGGTAATTTACTGTAATATCATTTTTAAATTTATAAAATTTAAATTTATGTTATTACTAATAAATTTTCTATCGTCTTCAAATAATTTAACTAATATAATAAAAAATTTTAATCATATTTGAATAATATGCAAGTTCTAACTAAGTAATGATTATAGATAATAAAATTATTTTTAATAAGCAGATAAATAGTTATATAACAACAGCACACCAATCATTTATTTTAATAAGTTGTCAATAATATAACATATTTTTTAAGCAAAAATTACAAATATATTTGAACAAATTTAATAAATTATATATATGGATGAATATCATTTGTTATATAGACTTAATGTTTATAATTTTTTATTTGAATATTTTTTCTGATAATAAATGATTATAAAAAATTTACTAGAATTTATTAAGTATTAAACAAAAAATTGTTAATTATTGAATATCAGTTATAAGATGGCCGAATATGCGTGTGCATTATTTCAGCTAAAATTAATTGGTTATATTACATATTATGTGGCATAGAATTAAATGAAAATTTACTCACTGAAGGGAGTAATCTAATCATTATTTTTTCGGATGGTATCATAAGGTATAAAATTTAAATTTATAATAATTAATTTTAACCTAATTTTAAAAAAAACTATTAATATTCCACGGTCTATCAGTAATTAAATTACTTCAATTTGTTTATTATTATAATCTACAAAAGATTTGGGAAAGAAACTTCTCATATTATGAATATTTTATTTCAAATAAAAAAAAAAAAAGTAGAACCTAAATTAGTTTATTGATGATAGTTCAACCTTACAGATAGAATGAATTGAATATTGTTATATTTAGACCCTACACAATCATTGAAGATTGTTATATTTCACAAGCAATATCATGTGAAAATGCAACTGAAGAATCGATTTACCATCATGCATAAGGATTAATCTAATAACACCTTGTTCATTTTGTAGCATTGGTAGCTTAGAATTTTAATTTTAATTCCAAAATTACTTTGTTATGTTATTTAAGAATAAAAAAATTTTCCGGATTAAAATTTGACTTAATTGCCCAGAAAATCTGTATTTTTAGCTTTTTATAATCTTTAGCATGTATTTTTAAATTTTAAATTATAATATTAATTTCAATCAAATTAAATTCACTTAAATAAATGACATGGCACTAGAAATACTTTCAACGTTTTTGTTTTTTCGCTAATTTTTTGGATAACTTGTGAGAAATTTTCTTTTAAAATTTTTTTTTTCTTAATTTGCCTACTTTGATTGATAAAAGACTGATGATAAAATTGAGTATTTAATTATAATTGGATGTTATATTTGGCTCTATTATTTAAGTTCAATTTTATAATATCTATTTGAGTAAAAAATTAAATTATATTTTAATATTTAAAAAGTTATATTTAATCTGACCAAAGATTGACTTTAAAAGTGATATTACAATATTAAATCACTATTGAAAAATTTAAAGCATATACTAAATTTGATACTCAGGATATTTCATAATTATGATAAAAATAATAAATTTTATATTTATTGTCCTTTACTAATAATTTAAGTGATAAAAAATATAAATATTTATATGTAAAAAATAGGGTTTAATTCTTCATTTTTCTATTCTCTCATTTGTAGTAAGAAATTAAACTGCTTGAACTTTATTGAACTCTATTGTTAAAAAAAAAAAATACACCTGAAAAGAATTAAGAATTGGATTAAAATAATATCATTTCAACAGTGAATTCCATTTTACCATAATAAATTGCAATTTGGTGAACAATGTGTTGTACTTTTTTCTAATTTTTAAATGAATTAGATTATAAGAATTAAGTAATAAATTTCTCCGAATGATAAAAAAAAATTGTACGTTATATATATTCATTTATTCTATAGTACAAATTCATAATATATCCACTAACAGAGATTTATTAAATTCTACAAATGGTACTATCACCATCTATAAAAAAGAAAGACTTCATAAATTCCGTTAAAAAACTTAAAAATGATTATTTTATTGAATAAAAATATTATAATAAACAAAAAAATTAAAAACAATGAGGGACCACTCTTTGATTTAGAAAATTTTATGATGATCAAATAAAGAATTTCTTAAAGAAATTTTTTAAAAAATGAAGGAGAAAATTTTTTTAGTTTTTTTATTATTCAATCTTGACATTTCTATGATGAAAGAATTTGTCGTAAACAAATGATACTTATGCATCCATTTTTTTTATACTTAATGCTCATACGTCTATTTATTAATATACTATAAATATATTATGCATTTATATATGATGTGGTGTGGTACTAGTTATAGATATCCGGTTCGGTCGGTTCGTGTTAGGGAACGAATTAGAGACACTAGGTTTGACCGACCTATTGTTAAACCTAATGATGAGAATGTGAAACTTGGACATGAGAATAAAGCTTGAATCTCTAATGGAAGGTGGACTTGAAAACCTAAAGCCTAAAAAGCCCAAAACTTAGCCTAATTGCCCAAAAATTGGTCCAAGCCCGCCCCGGCCCAACGCAGACCCGGGCCAAAAGGGCGTCACCTCAGTGCAATGAGGCAATCGCCTCTTTGGCAGCTACCAATAAGGTGATCGCCTCATCAAAGAGGCGTCGCTTCTATGGTAACCCACTTGCAGCTGCAACCATGGTGGCCAAGTGGTGTGGGCCCCCATCCTCCAGACCTGATTCTTGCATAAGAAAGAGATTTTTAGAGAAAAGAAAAAGGCTATAGAGGCTCATGATGAGCTAGAAGGCTTAGGGGCATGGGAAAGCTAAAAAATAAAAGGAAAAAGAGAGAGAAAAAGAAAAAGAGGGGAGAGGACCATTAAGATTTGTAAGGAAAAAAAGAGAGGGGGGAGCTCTGAAAAGAAAAGGAAGAAAGAAAAAACGACTTCAAGGAAGAAGGAGAGATTGAAGCAAGGAAAAGTCCACATTTTCCTAAGAGAAGAAGGAAGAAGCTTGTGTCAAAAATGCAGATCATATCCTAGCAAGGATCACAATAAAAAAAACACCTCTGAGGACCTCATTTTGGTAGAAAACTTGCACTTAAACTTAACATATGCATCACTTTGTGTGTTCTTGCTTGTGTGTAACTAACTTATTAGTATATTTTAGGTTTATCTCTAGTTTATCTTGCTTAATATCTCACTTTATTGATGTGATCTTTGAAGAATTTTGCATGTAATTGTAGTTTGATGCTTGTAGAGTGTGTATGTGCATGTACTGTTACTTAAAGTAGAAGTCTAAACATTGAGAGCCGAAATCAGCCTATTGATCAGGAAGAGGCATCACCTCTTGTCAATAAGGCGATCGCCCCATTAACAGGCCTCCAAAAAGTTTCTCTCCTTTATTTATGTGTGTTATATTCTCTTTTTGCCTTAGAAATATTAGGGGCCCCTGTTAATGAGCGTCGATGCCTCATCAATGAGGCGACCGCCACATTGACAGGTCGACCCACTTTTAGCTTTACTTTTCTACTAATGCTTATCACAACGTCCACTTTGATATTTGTCTTTTGATCTTAAACATGGCTATCTCATTGCATGATGATGCTCATCTTGATCATTTGATGATTTTTCTTAGTTCATAAACATGAAAACCCCTTTTATAGCATCTCTTTGTAAGTGTTGTTATTTGCAATTTTGTTTTCGAAGGGAAGGACTAATTTTGTGTTATTTGCTAGAATTACTTGGTGCTTACATCATTAAGTAGTCGCTTTCATTAACTATCCCTTTTATACCATCATGTTTATTGTTTATTATTGGTTTACTTTCAGTATATGTTTGGTTTATTTTCTGTATATTATTCTTTTATTTTGACTAAAAGCGTTATAATCCTTAATCTCTCTCCCCATTTAATTTCAAATGTATGGTTTTAAATTATTATTTATTTTATTTTTTGCTGAATGTTGGGATTCAAAGGCATGAAATTGGACTAATGTGCAAACCTAGACTTAACTATAAAACTTGGAAAGTGAATGAAGGCAAATGCAACTTTGAATGTACATGAGGAAATAATTAAATAATTAAATGGTAATAAAAAGCAAAATACAAACGAAGCCCAATTGTAAGGTTAGGTGAGCATTCAAATGCTCATACCCAGTTTCTGAATCCGATCTCTGATAACGGCTTCTGGGAACCTCCGTGGGATCCAGTTATTATACAGTGTGTCCCGACTTTCATTCGGGTGGCGACTCCATCTCCCAATAGGCCCAAGACCTATATTGTATTTTCTAGTGAGCCCTTGAGCCCACATAGTGTCGTGATTGCCAAACACTTGGGCGCCGCGTTAAACCTCGCCGCCTACACTAGTATTTTTTATTAAGAATATATTTTCCCAATAATTTATTAAAATAAAACTGACAATATTTTTTTTAATCAATTACAAAGTGACTTGAATCAAAATGGAGTCAAAAGGATTAATGGGTCAAAAGTCTTAGGGTTTTATTTCTACTTCAGAATTGAAATTGGAATAGAAAAGAGTACGAAAATTAAAAAAAGTGTTTGATTTTTAAGAAATAAGAATAGAAATGAGAATTAATATCATTTAGCAACTATATTTTTTATTGAAAAGTATTTTTGTAACTTTTTTATATAAAAATTAACATTATAATTATTTTTATAAATTAAAAACTTAACACATATTTTTACTAATTTATATGTTTTACTTATTAGTTTTTAAAAAATACATGTTGATATTTATATATTTGATTAATTCGTAACTAATTTGACTTGATTTTCAATGAATCAAAAGTTATTCCTTAAAAATATAAGAAGAATAGTAATTTCCATTGATGGGATAATCACATTTTTATTTTCAAACACTAGTAGTAGGAATCATCCATTACGATTTTTATTCTCACCCCTTATGTTTACCAAACAAATGAACCCTCAAAGAAGAGTGAATATAAGTTTTGGATGAAATTAAACAAAAATTAAAGTTAAAAAAAATCAAAGAAAATTAAAAGAGGTAAGATGAAGAGAAAAAATAAATAGTGGTTTGGATTCTCTAATGATCCTGATTTATTACCACTTCTGTTTAAGTTAGAATTTTGAAATTAAACTTTGTTAGGTGTTTTGAGGCTCAATATTAACTCTTTACAATATGTTTTTTTAAACTCACTAATCTTTATAAGTGTTATCTCAAAAACTTACACTTCAACTTTAACAAGTGTTTTCACATAAAGGTTCAATACTAACCCAAATTGATTAGTTCTCATTACTCTTTTTTTTTTTAATTCAAGAATGTTGACCTTATGCATGATCAACTTCTCTATTTTGACTTTAACAAATAATTTAATTTTACTAAGTTTTCCAAGTGTTGTAGACTAAATTCCTTCTTAAAAAGATGCTCAAATTGATTATGAAAGTTCCTTAAGACTTAAAAAAAAAAAAACAAGAATCAAATAGGAAGCATTCTACATCAAGTTCAAGTCAATTTAAACATGAAAGCATCACTCATAAGTAGCCCTTATGAGCTGAAGATTAAGTCATGAGCTAAAAGATTAAAGAAGCTTGAGAAGAGAAAAAGAGACTGGATCCCTCACGATCGTAAGTGGATTATAACACCTGATGCAGACCGTGATCAAGTAGTCCAATTGTGAAGCCAAAGCATCCTTTAAGGCTTCAATACTCTAGACTGCTCACTAGCCATGATCACGATTATGACTAGCCCATAAGCAACATAGGTCACCAAAGTGCTGATCTTAGAGACTTAAGGAAGCTAGGATGCTTACAATCCCTAATCCCAATTGTGAGCAGCTCGTGACCCATTCCCTCAAGATTCCAACGATTATTTTTGATGTCCCTATAGACTCTAACGGCTATATTTTCATAGGTCATGATTATGAGCATGCTCTTCCCCTCAAAAAGCTGAATTGCACTAATTGTAAGGCTATGAAGGTTGAAGATGAATTGAATGTACTCTAATAGTTCTTTTGTGATCTCTAACTATAAATACAAATCCCAAAGCTTCATTCAAAAGTTACATAATTAGTTATTGAAACTTTACCCTTAGCATTCATTTATGCTCTTAATTCTTTTATATTTAATTACTCTTTGTAAGTGTGGGTTGTGTGATATAATTATATTTATTCTTCTTCTTTTTCTTCTTCTTCTATTTTATGGGTTTAGAAAAAAAGGAAGCGAGACCTATTCTAATGTGAATGGTTTAAGTGTTCTCCTATTGAAAACACTTAGGTACTTAGTTAAGAGTGATCCTAAACTTTTATTTGTAAGGTTAAAGTTGAGCTTAAAACTTAAGTTTGTAAAAATTAATCTAAGGGAATAGATTATTAACTTGGGGAGAGTTAGGTGGAGATATAGGTTTGTTGATAAACTGAACTCCTTAAACACTAGTGCTTAATCTTCTTAATCATTTATCCTTCCTTTAATTTTTGTTAATCATTTTATAAATTCTCAAAAGCCCTATTTACCCCCCCCCCCCCCTCCCCTCTCTAAGGCTATTATAATTGGTATTAAAGCTTGACTTCTTGGTACTTAATTATAAGAAAAAAAGATCATTAGGAACAGAATCCTTAAACTTTTAATCTCTTAAACCTTTTTTTATGGTAGTGACTACCAATATTAGAAGTTTAAAAAGGAGTTGTACTTAGATAGTAATCCAATTAAACTTTAGGATGTTTTTTCTAAAAGGTTGAGAACCACCCCAAAGTCATAATTGATGGTGTTGAAACAACCTCACAAGAAGTCAATGATCAAATTATAAAAAAAAACTACAAGAATAAGAAGGCCATGGAAATCTTGCTTGCCTCTATATCTAGAGAAGAGGGAGGCAAAGTTCAACATTACCAATCTACAAAAGAAGTATAGGAGACTCTTAAAAATCACTGTAAAGGAAACATATAAGTGAGAAGAAAGAAAGTTCAACTTCATGTATATGAGCATGAGCTTTTTAAAAAGAAGCCTTAAGAATTAATAACGAAGATGACTAATCATCTCAACTCTCTTCTAACTACCCTCAAGAAACTTGGAAAATACTTTTCCAATGAAGAAGTAAACACTAAGATTCTAAAAATCCTAATTAAGAAGGATTAGGAATCTAGAGTTACTTTAATTGAGGAAGCTTATAACCTCTCAACTCTCTCAAGTGACATCCTCATTAGGAAACTTCTTACACATGAGCTTAAACTTAAGAAAATAAAATATGAAAAGGATGAGAAAGAAGAGAAGAAAAAAGTGATTGCATTGAAGGCTATACAAGAAGCTAGTGATGATGAAAGCCTTGTTAACTCTAATGAAGATGATGATGAGATAGTTATAAACAGTGAGGTTTAGTGCTCGCCTAAGTGTTTAGCAACCATGAAATTATTTGAGCTCAAGGCTCTAAGGAACACACTACTATATCACAAAGACATGGCGTGGGAGATGTGGAGTTACTACCCAAGGTAATAACTAAGACAAATCATATATGGTAGTAACTCGATTCTCTAAAAGAAAGTTAGCACCACACCAATGGATTTTAGGTATGGAATACCAAATTATTTTAGTCTCATGTTCGTTTAGAATTAGTTTATGAATTACTATCTTATTCTCTGATTACATGCAATTTCATATTAAACTTTAATTTAACAATAAACTCCAGGCAACTAGTCATATGAAAATGCACATAAAAATTGCATTCATTCAAGGCGAAACGTCCCTAAATTAATCTAATTTACATTGATTTTTAATTAAAATTAACTAATTCTACATTTTATTTATAAGTCAAATGTAAACTAAAGGTGAGCCTATATTTTAAATAAAATTAATGAGCCTATGTCTACAATTTTTAATTCTAAAGAAAGTATACCTAATTCTACCAATTTAAAAGGAAATGAAATTGTATTGGGCTTAAATTAATGAACCTAATTCTAATTAATTTTAAAACTTGAAGTTGATCCTAAATCTACTAAATTTTAAAGTAAGCGTAATTAATGGGCTTATGTCTAAGTTAATTTTAAATTAAATTAAAGTGAGCATAAATCTAAATTAACTTAAATGGGCCTAAATTCATTTCAAAATTAATTAAAACTGAAAATCGATTTTATAGGCATATTTTTATGAGTTAAATCTAGATGGCGCCAAAAAGCCCAAAACAATAAAGAAAATACTTTAAAAGCCCAAATAACAAGTAAACACAATAAAAACATACAAACAGTGACTCTAACACTAATTTTTATGTACAACCTAATTAACTACAACCACCATTGATTTCAATTAGGGTTTACCAAGTGAACCTGATTACTAATTAATTTTCAAAAGCAGTAAAGTAAAGATTCCATTATCCCACTATTAGGGCTATTACAATCTACGTACAATAAAAATTAATATAGCCTATGAACCAAACAAATGCACAATGAAAAAACCATAAAGAAAAAACCCATAAATAAATAATTTAAAAAAACTATATGATTTAACATGGATTAATTCATGACATTCTATGGATCTTCATGGGCTCAATTAATTCAATCATATGATTTGCTCCATCTTAGGTGTAGACCACTCCTACTATAGCCATTAAAAAACACAAAGAAATAAAAATCAATAAAAAAGAATTCTTAAAATAAATAAAATAAAAATGAAATTAAAAACAAAACAAAAAGACGAAAGAAAAGAAGAATGAGATGTAATGCAAATGTTGTATTGATTGCTTTTTAGAGATTTTGTTCACCATTTATATGAAATAGCGTCTCTAGATTGCTTTTCTTAATATCTCAGGGTTGATTGCACCCTTTTTTGAAGGACTTTTAAGCAACAAAGATTAATCAAATTGAAATAAAGAAAATCCCAAAAAAGTTTTAGTTGTCTGTGCTTTTTTTAGAAGAACTAGAATGTAGAAAAGAAAGCCCTTTATTTTTTTATTTTTTCCTGAAAAAAGAACCTCCTCTCCAATTAAAACCCGTAGGCTTTTAAAAAGAAATCCAATCTCTTGTGATAATCACAGGAGATAAAATTGAACTTTTTTTAATTATGAAATGACCCTTAAAGGAATTAAAATTTTATAATTAGGTCCTTAAAAAGTTGCAATTAAGCCCTGATATTCAAAATCAAAATCTAAAGACCTATTTGCAATAAATTTTCATCATTGAATCCTCTATTGCATCCACACTCTAATTATCTTGAAATTGGGCATTTACAATAGCCATGATCACTAAAGGCTTCAAGAAGTTCTTAAAAAGAAAAAACTTCTCAGGGCAAAGAGACAATAAGAAATTTGAAGGCAAGAAGAACAAAGAAGTAACTTGCTATGAATGCAACAAATCAGGACACATTAGGAATGAGTGTCCAAGATTAAAGTTCAATAGCAAGGGAGTAAAGGACAAGAAGAAGGCCTTTAAAGCTTCATGGGATGACTCCGCAAAATAGAAAAAGAAAAAGGACCAACAAGAAGTGACCAACTTTTATTTCATGAAACTTGAAGACAAAAATGAGGTACCATTCACTTCTCATTCTTCTTATGATGATTATAATGATGATGATGATAATGATGAGAACTCTATTTTGAAAAAAACTTATGCTTAAATTTAAAAACTTACTTTTTAAGAAAATGTTTTATAAACATGAGCTCTCTAACTTATTCAAGGAATTTGAGAACTTGAAAAATAATTTTTCAAATGTTGTTATCTTAAATGAAAGACTTGCAAATGATTTGAAAACTTTATCTGTTTTCAGGAAGAACTCAAAAAAGCTAATAATAAAAATGTTAAGCTTTCTAAAGAAGTGTTAGATTTAAAGAATTTTATTTTTAAGTTTAAAAAGGGAAAAAAAAAACTTTAGATAGTCTTCTTAATTCCCAAAGGACTCTATGGGAGCACCAATGAACTTAGATATACAAATGTGAATATCTTCCTCATCATCATCACAATTCAAAATTTAATAAAGCTTCATATGATTTCTCTCCCTTTTACCCTTTCTAAACCTTTTGAGACTCAAGCTCTAAAAGCTAAAAAGTCTCAAGCACCAAGTGTCAATACTAAGTCTTTCTAAGACTCAATTATGCTTGACACAAAGTCTAAGGCATAAGTCAAAAGACCCATAACCTAGGTATGCCTATATGTATACTAGAAGAAATTCCACAAAGTATGCTCCTCAAACCTATATCCTTTATCAATGTAAATGTCATATCTCACATGCATCCTAAAACACAAAATTAATCTAAATGCACTCATAAAACTTTCATGCTCAATTTAAAAGATATGCATAATTCTTTAACAGTAAGCCTAAATCATATACTTAAAAGAAATATATTTACTAATGTTGAATGCTTTTATTGTATGACCAAAGGTTACATTAGCAATGTATGCTTCTATAGAAAGATGTACACTTGAAATTGCTTCTTTCAGACTACTTTAAGGACTAACCAATATAGACCAATAAAGGTTTGGGTTCAACAAATTGTTTAAATGTGTTGTTTGTAAGTATGCTTAAAGTCCACAAAGACTAAAAGTTAATGGTATTTAGATAGTGGATGTTCAAGGCATATAAAAGGAGACAAGATTCAATTCACTTCCCTTAAAGCTTAAAATAGAGGAAATGTCACCTTTGGGAGGTGGCAAAAGGGAAGATAGTTGGAATTACCAAGATAGATAAACTCAAACCATGTTTATTCATCAATAAGTATTATTATTTGATGGTTTAAAGCATAATTTACTTAACATTAGTCAACTTTATGACATAGGAAACAAAGTCACCTACTACCCTAAAAAATATGTTTTTAGTAGTTTAAAATAAGATAAAGTAATCTTGAGTAGTGAAAGAGTTAACAATGTCTATATTATTGACTTAAATAAAATTGATAATAAAGAATTAAATGTCCTAATTTCTATTTCCCGATGACACATGGACTTGGCATTAAAGACTAGGACATACTAATTTTAAGCTTCTAGATGACATTAGTAAAAATGAACTTATGGATGGATTGCCCAAACTCAAGTTCACAAAAGATAAGATTTGTGATGCTTGTTAAAAGGGAAAGCAAATTAAGTTATCTTTCAAACTCAAAATTATAGTGTCCACCTCTAGGCCTTTAGAACTTATTCACATTGATTTATTTGGACCAATTAGAGTTACTAGTTTATGTGGAATGCATTATGCATTTGTGCTTGTTGATGGTTACTCTAGATTTACTTGAGTATGCTTCATAACTCATAAGAATGATGTTTTTAAAGCTTTTCAAAGTTTTACAAAAAAGAATTCAAAAAGAAAAAAGTTTTTATATTTCCTCTATTATAAGTGATCATGGAATCGAATTTCAATATGAATTTTTCAAAAATTATAGTGATGAAAATAGAAATTTTCATAACTATTCTCCACCTAAAACTCCTCAACAAAATAGCATTGTAGAAAGGACGAATAGAACTTTAGTGGAGATGGCTAGAACAATGCTTTATAAATATAATTTTTCACTATATTTTTAGGCGAAAGATGTCAACACCGCTTGCTATATTGCTAATAGAGTTTTTAAAAGACTTCTTTTAAACAAAACCTCTTATGAGCTATGGAAAATAGAAAACTTACGATCTCATATCTAAGAGTGTTTAGCTATAAATGCTTTATATTAAAAACTAAGGATAATCTTGGAAAATTTGATTCCAAAGCTAATGAAGGAATTTTTCTAGGCTATTCCACTTTAAGCAAAGCTTATAGAATACTTGCCAATTTTTAGAACATTGCTTCGTTTCTTAGTTTAGTAAGAAACAAGTTTTGGTGCCTTGTCTATGATAGACGCCAAGCATGTGGTGGCTAGTTGTTGTTGCTCATAAGTTTTATTGCAAAAACAATAACTCATGGACTTTGACATTGAGATTAATCACATTCCTATTAAATATAACAATACAAGTTCTATCAACCTTAGTAAAAACCATATTTGCACTCTAGAACTAAACACATAGATATTAGACACCAATTCTTGCATGACCATATTGAAAATGGTGATATATCACTTGAGTTTGTTAATACTAACAATCAACTTGTGGATATATTCACTAAACCTCTCAACAAAGAAAGATTGAATGACATTAAGTAAGAACTAGGTATGTTAGATGGATATAGTTTGAATTAATACTTGTTTATATTTAGTTTCTACTCAATTGAATTGATTTGATAAGTGTCTTTACCTTATACTTAATATTCATCTCTATTTCCTAGTTTAAAATTGCAAATTAGCAATTAATCTTTGAAATTAATTCCAATAATTAATTATTGATCTTGAAAATATTAAAAAGTCCATAAATTATTCTTGTTCTTTGTATTATAAAAAATTGTTACAAATAACCCTCTTTTAAAGTTAAAATTTATTTATTTTAAGTACTTTTTATTCTGTTAACTTAATCTAAAGGACCTAATTATCAAAATTTTTCAAAGTTTTTTTAGATTTGATTGGAAAAATTTTAAAAGTTTAGGGATAAATATGAACTTTGCTCATGACTATTATTGCTTTAAATAAGGATCACAACACTTGTACCACTCAAATTTTGGGCTGCTTATAGTCCCTATTCATGACTGTGAGAGGGTGTCATGAGGTCCCCTCACGATTATGAGTAGAGTCCTGATAGTCCTAAAAAAATGGTTTTAGCATCTTTGCATTGAACCAATGTAACTCCTTTCTTCCAATGACTCTCAAATCCTCACCTTTAATTTTTCTTACATATAATGGCCTAAATTAATGTTTTTCTCCTATAAATACATGATTATTCACCCTTTTTTTCTCTCATTTTGCTCTTTATCTCTTTTAAATAAAAAATTGCTCATTCTTTTGCTTTGCTAACTTTATAGTCCTTTTGCTGCCATTTCTTCTTCTTCTTTTTTTATTCACTTCTCTTACTATCAATGGCCCTCAAGAAGTCATCAAGATCTCAAAGGCAAGAAGCACCCTCTTCTTCTCAAGTAAGAAGAGCCCACTAAAGAATAAATAAAAAAGAATCCTCTACTATCTTACTCCTCTTCTAAAATCAAATCTCACCTTGCCTCTTTTCTAAGAAGGAACATCATTCCTTCTCACTATATATCCTCGAAAGCACTTTGAAAACTTGGATGTCTTTATGAACTCCAAAGCCTATTTGATAATATAGGTATGTAAGGTCTTGCTTTTGATCCTCACCCTACCTACACTTCTTTAGTTTATGAATTTCTTTACCCATCATATTAATGACAATAATCCTCTTTATAGTATAATGTTCAAGTTAGGGGGTAGGGAACATTTTCTTTCGGTAACTAATTTTGATAATCTCTATGGGTTCAAACAAGGGGAGCTTCTTCAATCTAACACTCTTTAGACCCCTCACACCTTTTGGATCAATAATATCAAATCTAATATTGATCAATTTATTGTCAGACATTCAAAATCTTCCTCCCTTTCCTCAAAAGCCCTTTGGTATATACATTGCTTCATTACCTATTCTATTAATGCAAAGGGCCTAAGCAATGAAGCTATTTCATTTGATGATTTATTTTTGCTTTATTATATAATAGACAAAATTGGGGTAGAGTTAGGAAGATGGCTCCAATGAATACTTTGGCTTATTAGTGATAGTATAAGTGGCAGCATTTGCTCTAGGGGATATCACCAAAATTGCTAACTAGTTTATTCATCAACACCTCCAATTTATACTCCATTCCCTACTCCTTTCTCGATGAAACCTTTTTAAAAAAAATTAAAACAATTTAAGAAGGTTAGAGAACAATGGCTATGAAAAGATGAGGAAGAAGAGGTGGATAAAGAACTTTCTTAAGATCTTAAAGACATTGATCAAATTTGAACTTGGGGCTTGAAGGAGTTAGTCTTGGAGAATAAGGAACTCAACCATAACCCTATCCTCCTATAATGCCTTAAAGAAAGAGATCAAAAGGACCTTCTACCTCTCAAAGTGTGGAGGATGAGCCCGCTTGGGTTAGAAGCATTTTTTATCGAATGACTATTATGGAATCCAACTTCAATAATAGGTTTGATCAAGTGGATGTAAGACTTGATTGTTTTGATCAACATATGGATCATATTGAGTATAACATTCATCAATTATATAAATATCATAATGTTCAATGTTCTTGGCCTCCTCCTCCTCAACCCTCTCAAAGTCCTCCATTTGTTGATGCTTAAAAATGAGACAATCAGGACGATTAAGATGGCTCTTAGAAGTTTAGGTTTTTATATGTTTTTTTTTTCTTTTTGAATTTGTCTTTTCTTTTAAGTTTAATTTGTTATTTTCTTTTTAATAATGGACCACATCTTTATCTTTAATATTCTGATTTTTCCTGTTAATGCAATTTCTTTTATGTTATTTATTATTTTATCTTTCACTTATTATTCTTTCTTTTTTATCTTTGCCAAAGGGAAGAAGTATCCTTGATTTGTGCATAATTTCATATCTATTTCTTGCTATTATACTATGTTTGATACAATACTTGATTGAAAATTGACTTGATTAAAAATTGAGCTTTACTTGATTGCAAATTGACTTAATTGAAAATTAAGCTTGCAAAATGATCTTGCTTACATTATCAACACATATGCACACATTAAGGGGGAGCTACATTTTGCACACGCATATTATACTTTGAAAAAATTGAAAAGGTGCAACATTAAAGGGAGCTATATACTTACACAATGTTTATGCATAAATTTTTATCAAATTATTTATAAAAGTAAAAAAGATGGAGATTTTTAACCTTATGTATGATCAACCTCTCAATTTTGACATTAACAAACAATTTGATTTTACTAACTAAGTTTGCCAAGTGTTGTAGACTAAATTCTTTCCTAAAAAGATGCTCAAATTGATCCTCAAAGTTCCTTAAGACCTAAATAAAAGACAAGAATAAAATAGGAAGTATTTTACATCAAGTTCAAGTCAATTCAACCATGAAAGCATCCCTCACAAGTAGCCCTCATGATCTAGAGATAAAGTCACGAGTTGAAAAATTAAAGAAGCCTGAGAAGGGAAGAAGAAACTGGATCTGTCATGATCTCTCCTCACGGTTGTGAGTGGATTGTGACACCTAGTCTAGATTGTGGTCAAGCAGTTCAATTTATGAAGCCAAAGCATCCTTCAAGGCTTCAAAACTTTAGACTGCTCACGAGTCATGATAATGGTTATGACTATACATGAGTAACACAGGTCATCAAAGTCTTGAAGAGACCTTAGAGACTTTAGGAAGTTGGGATGCTCACAATCCCCAATCTCGATCTTGAGCAAATTATGACCTATTCCCTCAAGATTTTAACAGCTACTTCTAACATCCCTTCAGACTCCAACGATTACATTTTCATAGTTTATAATCGTGAGCAGGCTCTTCCCTGTAAAAAGTTTAATTGCATTAATTATTAGTTTATGAAGGTTGAAGATGAATTGAATGCTCTCCAACATCTTTTTTATAATCTTGAACTATAAATACATATCATGGAGCTTCATTCAAGAGTTACACACTTTAGTTGTTGAAAATTTACTCTTAGCATTCATTAAGTATTTAATTTCTACTCCTAGTTCTTTTGTATTCAATTACTCTTTTTATGGGTTATACGATAGAATTAGACTTCTTCTTCTTCTACTTTTTGGGGTTAGAAAAAGGGAAGTAAAGATCTATTCTAGTGTGAATGGTTTAAGTGTTCTCCTATTAAAAACACATGAGTACCTAGTTAAGAGTGATCCTAAACTCTTGTTTATAAGGTTGGAGTTGAGTTTAAAACTCAAGTTTGTAAAAATCAATCTAAAGGAATAGATTATTATGATTGAAAATTCTAACTTGGGAGAGTTATGTGGAGACATAGGTTTGTTAATAAATCAAACTCCTTAAACACTGGTGTTTAATATTCTTAATCTCTTTTCCTTCCTTTAATTTTGTTAATTATCCTTTAAATTCTCAAAAGCCCTATTGACTCCCTCCCCCCTCTAGGGCTATTGCAAAGAAAATGAAAATAAAAAGATCCTATCAACTAATCACTCTCTAGTTCTCACAAAAGTTGAATACAAGAAAGAGTATAATGAAAATTTTGAATATAAAATTACAAAGTCTTAGAATGCTCAAATAATTCACTCAATAAATTGTTGAACTAACTATATAACCTTTTAAATGTGTTCATCAAGAGGTATTCATCGCTAAGGATCAAAAACTAACTATTAGGAATGCAACCATCAATCTCCATTTTTCTCCTCTTTATTTAATGATTTTTTAGTTTTTTACAGATGAGTATGTCACTAACAATCATGACCATTGAAAAACTAGCCATTATATATTAAAATAGTAATTACACAAGTATATGACATAACTTGTGAGTCTCTTTACATCGTAAGAAGGGACTATGAAAAATTCTATCTTAAAACTTCATATGAATTCAGCTTGATCACAATTTAGATGACCTTACTCATGATCGTTAGGATTTGCTCATGATCATAGTGTGTCTCATAAGAAGTTCTATCTCAAATTAAACTTTTGTTCTTTGAGTGTCATGATCCTGAAGAATATAACTAAAATTTATAATATAATTTTAAAATTAATATTAATATCTAAAAATAAATCATTTATCAAATAATGTAATAATCAGCTAAAATTATATATAAGATTATAATGATATTTTATTATGAACTAATTATAATATTAATTAATTTGATATTAAAATATAAAATATAAAATATAAATTTATTTAAATGTTATAAAAAGCAAGAATCAACATTGTCTTCCTTTTATATATATATATATATATATATATATATATATATATGTGTGTGTGTGTGTGTGTGTGTCTTCCTTTTTGTTTTTAGCTCAAGTTTACGGAGTTGGCCGAGTGGATGCACTACCTCCTTTTTGTTTTTAGCTCAAGTTTACGGAGTTGGCCAAGTGGATGCACTACCTTTGTCCCCGTAATCATTTCGCTTAAGGGTCAATACCGACAAGGTCAACATTTACGCGGTTATGAGATATATATGTTTAAAGTTGGAAAATTGACAGCAGGGTGGACTTGTTCTCGAAAAACTCACACCATACATTATAAATAATAATGAAAAAAATTTCAAAAAGATAAACAATAATATATCATTTTTTATAAAAAAATATTTATATAAATAATGCAATATACTAAATATATATGAAAATAAATTTTAAAATAAACTTTATTTTTTATTTATTTTATTTTTATCAACTATAAGCGTATATTGAGTTATCTAATAGTAATTATTAACAAAATAAAATTACTTTAAAAGAAATAAAGACTACACCACACATATATATAACACATATTTATTTTAATTTTTTATGGAATTATAATATTTTACATGATAAATAAACATAAAAAAATATAGATTATTTTAAATATACTAGAATTAAAAAATATGACATATAAAAATGTACATGCAATAATCTAATTCTATTTGATTCGGCCCAAAATTAAAACGATTTTGTTTAAGATTAATTTTAATATAATTCCACTTAAAATTTTAATACATTTTCATATTTTTTCCAATCACGTACTCGGTCTTAACTAATACTACTAGGTATAAGAGTAGGAATTCATATTGGTAGAACATAAAAACTTGTTGCAGTTGATATTTAAAAATACAATAAAAATAGCTGATATAAATATAACTTGTTTAACTAATCATATAAATTAAATGACAAACTCCAAAATCTCTAAATTTAAAATTTGATAAATTTCAAATTTTAATATTTATATCTAAAACATTGAATTTTCTATTTTCAAAAAATTAAAAAAAATTATTATACATCACATTTTCTATTCTATGTAAAATATTTTAATTTATCCAATTTATTCATATAAATGATTATTTATTTAAGTTTAAATAAATAAATAAATATATATATATATATATATATATATATATATATATATATATATATATATATATATATATATATATATATATATATATATATAATAAGAAAACAATTATATTTACTTTTGAAAAATTGTTAAATTCATAAATGATTTTCATTATAATAATTTTAAAAAATAAAGAAATTTTGAATATAAATAATTGTTGCTCTAAGAAATTTCAAAATTTTAATTATTTATTTGGAAGTATTTAAAAGTGTATAACATTTTTTTAAAGAAAAATATATAAATCCCATATTCTAAGAAATTTTGTCAAAATTTTACTACGTATACATATATATGATTTTTAAAAATTTTATTAAAATAATAATCCATTATAAATTTAAAAATTTATTTATAAATTTAATTTTCTAATTAATCACGTCAAAACACTTTTCATTCAATTAATTAAATAATTTTTAAATTCAATTATTTTTCAAAATTAAAAAAAGAATAAAATTGACAAAAATCATAAATGTTTGAATTTTTTATGGTAATAAACCTCAATGGATTTTACAACATAAAATGTAAATTTAACATTTTATAGATGTCACGTTAGTATATTTTATTCGATTTTAACTAAATATCTATTTATGTTAAAATTGTCAATGAATTTAAATATTTTTTAAAATTTAAAAACTTGAAATAAAATTATAAAAGTCATAAACGTTTATCCCAATAGGCCAAATTTTAAGGTACAAAAAAGTAATCAAATACACAAGCACAAAACTCTTTTACAACTTTAATATCAACTAATTTTTATCTCTTTATATATATATATATATATATATATATATATATATATATATATATATATAATTAATGACAATCAAAGCAATCAGAGGTGCATATGAACATTCCAACTAAGTTGGTACCCCCTTAGCACCCACATCACATGTTGAAATATAACCCAACAAGGGCAAAAATAAGTGTAATATCCCGTGTTTTTAAATATTTTTACACTGTATCGGGATATGCAGTGTTAATAACTTTCGTATATATATTACGATATTTTCACGAGTTGATATGTATTTAAAACCTATTTTTAATTACTGTGTCTTATTTACAGTGCTTTACGTAAAATTTTCTCGGGACTTTCATTTTCGGAGAAATTTTCACGTAAATAATTTATTATTAATTATTCTAAATATATTTTCGGACTTGCATGAACTCATACGTATTTTTTTAATTACTAAACACCGTGTATATGTGCGATATTTATTTAATTAGGGTTTAATATTACCCTAATATTTTATTAATTATTTATTAGTTTTATTGTTATTTAATTATTTTTATTTAGTATAAATTATTAAAAATATTAAATTATGTGTGTGTGGTGTATATTTAATGTGTGTAATTTAATATTATTTTAATATATAGTATAAAGTATATATATATACATATAATTCATCAAAAATCAAAACTTTTGAAAAATTACACTTTTGCCCCCGACTACTCCTTCTTCCCCGATCTTCACCCTCACCGCCGTCCGACGCCTGCAACTGCCGATTCCTCACCGTTGGTGTGCCTTCCGGTGTGCCACCACCTTCTCCAGCCTTCCTCGCCGCCTGTAGTAGCGGATTCCGGCGCCTGGAAATCATTTTTGGCCGGAGAAGCCGAATTTCCTTCCACCGTCGTTCACGCCGATTCCAGCCACCATTTTCGACACCGCCGGTCTCTTTCTTCTCCTTGAGCTCCAGTGAGTGTGATTCTAGCTTTGGTTTGAGCTTAAATGGTCTAGAATTGCTTAGGTTTCGAATTTTCCAATTCGATCACATTAGGATTTTTGATTTTTTTGAATTTCGAATTGATTGATTCATGAAAACTCCCTTCATAAATGTTTATCCTAGTAGCTTAATCTACATGTA
This sequence comes from Mallotus nudiflorus, assembly GCA_947683625.1. Classification (NCBI taxonomy): domain Eukaryota; kingdom Viridiplantae; phylum Streptophyta; class Magnoliopsida; order Malpighiales; family Euphorbiaceae; genus Mallotus; species Mallotus nudiflorus. The sequence continues at coordinate 643,331 of CANTUR010000785.1, read as the reverse complement.
TGAATTTTTTTGGAATTTTTGGAGATTTTTTGGATTTTTGGGTATTTTTGAATATTTTAATATTATTTTCTAATTTTTGGAAATTTATTTTTTAAATTATGAAATTGTGTTTTATGGTTAAATTAGGTGTTGAAATGAATTATAGGAATTTATTTGGAATTTTTATGAATTTCTAAGTATTTATTTTGAATTATTGAAGTTTATGTAAATTTGAGAAATTAGGGTTAATTATGTTTTTAATTGAAATTAATTGGATAATTGGGTTTAATTATTGATATTATTGATAAATATGTTGAGAAAATTAATTTTGAATAATTTTATAATTTTTGGTGAATTTTTGAAGTAATTTAAGTATATTTATATATATAGGGGTATTTTGGTAATTTTACCCTAAAATGGCTAAAAATGTAATTTAATTGGTTTTAATAGTTATTTAAGGTATAAAAATGATTTCTACAAATTATTTAGTATTTTTAACTAATTAAAACTATTTTTCGTGAATTATTTTCAATTATATATATAATATACGGTTTTTCTAATAAAATGAGTTTTTATCGGTTTTTACTGTGTTTAAAGGTTAATTATGTAATTTCTACTTATAAAATGAATTTCTATTATTTAAGGGTATTTTTGGTATTTCTGAAATTGTTCTGTGTTTGTAGACCCTGGTCGGTAGATTGTAGTTTGGAGTCCGACCGAGAGGTTGTGGTTGAGTGTTGACCTTGATTTTTTCGAAGTGTATTTCTTTGCAGGGTCGGCTCTACTCTTTTGAGTAGAGAGATGTCCGTTTTATAGGGGAGGTTCTGTCGAATTTTCGATAGAATTCTCGTAAAACGTGATATCCGGTCGAACCCTAATTCCGATTCTGTGTTTAATACTCTAGATCGAATTCTAGGATTTTCTGTTAGGTTTATTCTAATGTCTGTCGTTATTGCTTGTTTAATTGCGTCGAGACCGAGGGCTAGTGGACCAGGCCTGTCGGACCCATCTCGTGGAGCGCACTAGGGTAAGTTACTATACTATATATATATGCTTAGGGTGCATGATTTAGAAATATATGTTTTATTTTGATTAAAATGCATAAATAATGTGATTTGTATTTAAATATATTTTTGGTGTATTTTTGGTATTTAATAAATTATATGCATGTTTTGTAAATAAAATATATTTAAAATGTTTTTAAATATATTTCTAGCTTAAGTTATAATTTGATTAAATTTATTTGACATATATATACTCAAAATATACCTGGTTTACTTTTGGTATATTTCCAGTATATATATGGTTTATATTGTTGTGTTATTTAAATTCATGCATCATTTATTTGTGAATGAATGTTTTATATTCATTAATGAAGGATATCAATAGAACGTGCTACCTAGTGGGCAGCACTAGGACAGAGTACGTACCGGTACGCTTATAGCAAGTAGGCTATATTACTAACCATTTGTGGATATTGATTGATTATGATTATTTGATGTGTGAGATGTGATTTGGGTGTGATTGCTGGAGCTCGGTTGACCAAGTGTCTCGGGGCCAATCACACTGGCAGTCAGACTGCTGGAGCTCGGTTGACTTAGTGTCTCGGGGCCAGTCTACTGTCTAAATGGATTAAGTGGATATATTTTGGAATAAGTGAGCCTGTATGGCTAGAGTGTTGTCTAACACTATTTCCGAGGTTGCGATATTCTAGGGTTCTATGTGATCCTTCATAAAAGATGATTTTCAGATAAAATATATAAAAAAATGATTTTATTGCATCTGTGTATAATTGCCTGTATATATATATATTAGATATATACTGTTGACTGATTGCATTATCATTTAGTGGGTATGTATATATATTATAGTAATTCACTCAGTGAGGTCTGACTCCCCTCCGTTGACTATTTTTCAAGAGAGTCAACATCTTCAGACCTCAGTAACAGACCCATACGCCGGATTTCTTCCGCCCCGGCTTCTTTGTGTAAATTATTTACTTGAGTCTTATTTTTATAATCTAGACACTGCAGTAGTTGTGAATTAAAATGTGGGATTTCATGTATTTTATTTAAAGAGATGTATTATATTGAAACAGGATTTGTACTGAAAGATTTTATATATATATGTGATGAGATGAGATTTGATTTAAATCCAGTGATGAAAATGTTATTATTATATTTATGATTTTTATTTCTGCTGCATATAATATTGTTATTGTTATTATTGCATGTTTTATTTTATTTTTAGGCTTGCTACGGGTTCTGGATTCAAAAGAATTCTTGTCCCCTAGCGCCGGTCATGGCCCCTGTTTTAGGTCGTGACAATAAGAGAGAAAGAAAAAATCAATGAAATTTGTAAGATTCAAGACTAAAAGCATCGTTGAGCATAAAATCTTAACAAGAAGCCAGATAGCTGAGCCACCATTAAGTAGCTTGAAGAGAGAGTCCCATAGAAACAAGTTTATCTGCAACTCTGTTGCCTTCTTTAATGATATGGTTGACATGAAACTGAATAGATCCCAAGCGATTAATACATTCTTGCCATGAGTGTCTAACATGTTATGGGATAGCAACAGACTTGGTCTGAAGAAGATGAACAACATATGCTGAATCAGATTCAATCTAAATTGGAGAAAGCTACATTTGAGAAGTCTTGGATACTGCATAACACATAACTAAAATTTCTGCCTCAAATGCAAATTTAATTCCCAACGGAACTGTAAAAGAGTGAAGTGCCCAACCCTTGTTATCTCGTAAAATGCCATTAGCTACAACTACACCAGGGGAACCAAAAGTTGCTCCGTCACAATTAATCTTTGTCCATCTAGCCGGAGGATGGAGCCAGATGATTGGAATAGCCACAGGGAAGCTTCGTTGTATACCAGCAACTCTTAAGCGACGTAAGATAAGCAAATCAAACTGCGTATTTGACATGTGACCAAACTTAAACAACTCCACTTCCTTAATAGATATCCGCTTGTTATTGAAGACAAGCTTATTACAAGCATTCCATATGCTCTAAATGGCTGCATGAACTCCTACCTTCCATAGAATACAGATTTACAAAGAAAATTTTAACTTCATTGTTGAATTAAACAAATTAATAATACCATTGGACAAATCAATGGAGGTGTCAAATAAACTAACGAGTGAATACCAAATAGGCGTTACATAAAAGCATTTGGTAAAAACGTGATCTAAATATTTAGAGTCACGAATGCAAAAATAGCAGCAAGATGGCATACATAGACCTTTGCATTGAAGTAACTTAGAAATGGGAAGTTTGCTATGCAAAATTTGCCAGGTTAAGAATGATCTTGATGGTTGTAGATACTGACACCATACATTCCGGCTCTAAGCAACTTTCGGGCTTTGAACTTTAAAATAATTATAAGCTTCTATATAGGAAAGAGAACCTAAAAAGGAAAAATAGCATACAAAGCTGTCAGAGTCTGAAGTTAAAATAATATTTTTAATATCTGCTACAGTTTCAGGGTAAGAAGTGTTAAAGGATTGAGGAATATGCCATGAACCTTTATAAAAAATGTCTAAAGTGGTAGCTTGTAAAGTTTTTAAATGGAAAGATGGAATGTGGACCATATTAATGATGTAGTAACCTAACCAATTGTTAAACCAAAAGCTAAGTTTGGACTTAGCATGAACCACCCATTGATAGCAATTTTGAAGTTCCATGAAACAAGCTTTTATGGAGTGCTAAATGGAAGAAGAGTAAAGCCTACCTGAGGCTTTTTAATAGAGTTAAAGAAGCAACTTTATAAGAAGGAAAAGATGAAGCTATTATTCGAAGGAACTCTCTAAGCAAGCAAGCTTGCTTAAAAGGGCTTGATTCAACCATTTAAGTTTCTTCAAATTGAGACCCCCTTTATCCCTTGGAGAATAATAGTTATTCAATTTAACCAAAATAACTTTTTTTCATTTAACATCCCATATCCAAACAAAGTTTTTGATGGACTTCTCCATAGATTTAATTAATTGAAGAGGCCACTTATATATCATAAAAGAATGGACAAGAGAACCATAAATTATAGAATTTATAATAGCAAACTGACCTGCCATTAATAAGTTACTACCTTTCCATTTATCAAAATTTAAAAAAACCTTATCCGCAAGACCTTGCAACCACTTACGCTTTGAAGCACCTATAAAAAGAAAAACCCCAAGGTAAGTGAATAGAAGAGATCCTTGTTGAAACCTAGCAAAGGAACACAAAGAATTAATATGATGATGCTCAATGGATTTGCTAAAGATGATCTATGATTTAATCCAATTTACAAACTAATCTGAATACTTCCCATATTCATTAAATATATGAACAATCTTTTTAACATTTGCCATAGAAGCCCTGCAAAAGAGGAGGACATAATCTGTGTAGAGTATATGAGAAGGACATTTAACCTTTCCTGGAGCATGCATCGAAATCATAAAATTATTCTAAAAAGAATGAACCAACCATCTATTCAAAAATTCTTTAGTTAAGCAAAAGATCAAAGGTGATAAAAGGTCACCCTGACAAACACCAGAAGAGCATCTAAAGTAACCCTTGGGAGTGCCATTGATGATAATTGAAATACGAGCTGATTGAAAAACATTCATAATCCAATGACAAAACATTAGAGAAAAACCAAAACTCTATAAGACTACTAATATGAAACTTTAGTCCATTGTATCGAAGGCCTTATGTATGTTAATCTTTAAGGCCATATTTCCACTCATACAATAGGAATTGAGCATATTTGTACTTTTAGAGGAACCTTTAACGAAACCAAATTGGTGAGGATTGATAATTCTACTAGTTATAGAAGCAACTCAGACAGCTAGGATTTTTATGATGATTTTGAAAATAAAATTTCCCAATACAATAGGATGGAATTTATCCACTGAGTCCACGCCTTGAACTTTAGGAATTGGAATAATAAAATTTAAATCTAAACCATCAAGAATGATATATGTCTTGAAGAATGAACGAACAGTTAAACATACATTATGGCCTACAAAGTCCCAACATTGCTTTAAAAATAGGCCAATGAAACCGTCTAGACCTGGGGCACTATGTGGATCTATAAAGAAGATAGTATCCTTAATTTCAATGTCTAGCGGGACGCAAACAAGCATATGATTATCCTCAAGGGTAAGCAAAGGAGGAATAATATCACTAACAAAAGCAAAATCCTTTATAAATGAAGTACCTGAAAATAAATTTGAAAAATAATCTATAATGTGATTACTAAAAACCTTATCATATGAAATCAAATCACTATTAATCATCAAACCATTAATACCTTGCTGAGGGCATCTTCTCAACAATAAACTATGAAAGAACTTTGAGTTTTTATCCCCATATTATAGCCACTTCACTCTATATTTATCTTTAAATAAGAAATTTTTACTAGACAAATGGAAATCAAGAAGTTAGTGAGCTTTTAATTCTTTGGAATGAAGATCTTCAGAGAAACATGAATTAGCAATAGACTCTTGAATATCTAAAAGAGTTTGCTTAGCCTTAGCAATATTATCATCAATATGGCCGAACGAAAACTTATTCCAATTACGAAGAAAGCCATAAAGGTGCTTCAGCTTCTACATTAAGATAAACATGGGAGGGCCCTAAAGAGAAATAGAATTCCAAAAACATCAAACATCATCATGAAAGTTAAGTGGTCAACCCACAAAGAATGGAATCTGAAAGGAGAGATACCCGAAACTTGAACCTGGCTATAATTTAAAAGAATAGGAGAATGATCCAAGTTATGGAGCACAAGAGTGAAGCACTCCATGAATCTTCAGAAATTAAGAGCTTGATTATTATAAAAAGCGCGATCCAAATGAATATCAATCCTTTGATTTCCAATACAATTATTTGACCAGGTAAAAAAAATCTCCTATAGACTCCAAACAACTCAATTCATTATTAGCCATAATAGAAGTAAATTCATTATAAGAACGTGAAGAAGGAATGCAGCCTCCGGACTTCTCCTAGGCACCAAAGTAGGCATTGAAATCACCAAGGACATACTAATTACTAGAACAAATAGAGAAGATGTGAGAAATATCATTCCATAAAACCTGGCACTTAGTCGACAAAACACTCCTATAAACATAAGTAACAAAATGCCATGAAAAATCTGAAAAAAATGAATAGAAATGTGCTGGTCAGAACTAGAAATTAAATTAACATTTCTGAGGCTAATAGTATAAGAAATTAAAATTCATAAAGAAGTATAATTGTCAGAGATCAAAGAGAACCCTAAAGAAGACCAAAACTGGAAGGGAATGCTATCAAATGCCACTTTAGGTTCAGCCAAACATAACACATAAGGTCTATACAATTTACACAAATTAGAAAAATTAAGTTGGGTGTAAAGATTGCAAAAGCCCTTACAATTCCAGTATAACACTTTCATTGAGAAGATATAGATGAAGCTCGAGTAAGAGGCTTATGTCCTGTTAACTTAACTTGTTTTTTGGGAGATTTTTTCTTTTTAACTGTTTACCATTCATTCGCATCAAAAGAAAAAGTTTTGTGCTCTACTATATTTGCCCAATTTTTTGTGCCAACCTATTCAAGTTCCATTTACACCTTGGCTTGACGAGAATAGATCTTAGATAAAACTACAACAACTAAAGCATTGGAGTCTTTATTACAGATTGTGAGGTCTGTATTATTTGAAGATATTATATCATGCTGAGCAACTAGTTCATGATTTTTTACTTCAGTAGTCTGATTAATAGGGTCAACTTGAGTAGGATTTAAAGAAGTTGGCATGGTGGATTTTGTTATTGATTATTTATGTTGCCAGACCTTAAAAACCAATGAACATTCCCTAAATGGCTCCCGAATTGGAGGATTTGAAGACTTGTCATGCTTATTAGTCTTATAAGTGTCGGATTTATTAAGGCGATAATCTATAAAAGAGTGCTTAATCGATCTACAAGATGAATAAAACAACGATAGATTTTCATATGTGATATCAATATCAAATAAGTTGTCATCATAATCAAGAATAATCTAATGTTGCAAAGGAGCACACAAGTCGACATCAACTAAAACTTTTACAAAATGACCAAAATCACCGTCTAATGTCGCTCGATCTATCCTCATGGGAACACCAATGTTTTTTGCTATATCATCTAAGATTTGGCCATCCTATAATTCCCAATGGACCTTATAAAAAACGAACCCATAATTGGGTTGAAGTTGATTTTTGTTGCTAAGGATCGAATATGGGAGTCCATTGTTGAAGCCAAAGAATACCAAGCTTAAGGAACAAGGAACCACAACTCCATACAGATTCTTTATCCTGATATGAGGTTCAGAGGATATGGTAAAAGTAATGGCCTAATGAAATAAGCCACCACTGAGATTTTAATCCCCATATTGAACCAAGCTTTTCCTGTAGTTTGATCAGAGTCCATGGAGAATCACCTTTACTCAAGATAACACAACCAATTAAAGAGTGTTGGCAAAGAGCCAATCATTTACGATATAAGTCTGGATTAATTTTTACTGCATGGTATGCACCAGGAATGACACTACACTGAGGGCAAATAATCGAGACCAATGCAAGATTTGAAACCACAACTGCATAGGATTTGAAAGACTGCTTGATAGAGTTATCAATTCCCAAGCTTACAAGAATAGGGCTGTCAGGATTAGATTTCAGACGCTGAAAACTAGAGAAAAGTTGTTCATGGCTCATATAAGCGTCATCAGAACAACGTTACCGAAGGTGGGGAGCATCAGAATCTTGGATTATAGCCGACGACGATGGCAACAACATGAGGGTTTGGAGAGAATCCCCCATCCATTCTCCCTTTCAATTAATCTAATGCATGAATTCTGTGAGAATTTGATGTGTGCCAAATTGTTTTTATCTTGTCTCATAGTCATAAATATAGCAATAATTAACCTTACAAAATTTTCAATAGTAAATAATCCATTTTTCCATTTGATTAAACTTAAAATTAAAAAGAAAAATCATATTCTTATTAATAAAATTAGATATAAATATTCACAATATTTATTAGCAGTTTTATATATCAATTTATAAAATCTTCTATTTCATTGTGATTTTAACTTTTAATAATTTTATTGACATCTTTTAAATTTCATGAAAACAAGATAAAAAAAAATGTATAAATGTTAAAACTACAGGATATATATATATATAATTGGAAAATATACTATCAATTAATAATATAATTAAAAATAATTTTCTTTAATAAGAAAAATACTAACTTTATTTTGAATTTAGGGAAGTCATACAACCTAAATATATCGGTGTCTTGATTTTTTAAATTTGTAGAACTAGTCTTAAAATATTTCTACAAAATTTACTGAAGTTTTCAATATTGGAACATTCTCGACATGAAAAAATACTTATAAATTAAAATGTTCATATATCATAATAGCCTATTAGTTCTCGAAAATAAAAGATATTTAAAAATATTAAAGTAGATAATATTTTTATGGATTATTGCAACATAAAATGATATTTCCATAGAAATACAATTGTATTCATAAATTATTTGACTTAATGCATATATATATATATATAACTGTAATATATTATATATAAAGAAATTGAATATATATAAATTTTAAGTTAGTTTGTCTACATACATGCATTATACTTTTAACCCTATTTATAATATTTTGAATAAAATAAGATGTATATTTCCGCAATTTAATATTATTTAAACATGTATAAGATATACATTTATTTTTAGATGTATAAATAAATATGAACACATTATCCTATTTAATTAAAGATATTATTTTATACTTCAAATAAACTAAATAAATTTAACCCATCAAAATATACTTTTCTTGACCTATTTTAAATAAATGGAACTACTTCTAACATGTTGAAATATATATTAAATCTCCAGTACTTATTCGAAGCCCAAATTTTTTCAAATTTATGTCAGTGTCACATCACTAGTTTTAAATAAATGGCATCAAAGTTTTGAGTGCTAATAGTAGGTTGAGCACCCCTACGGACAGCACTAGCAAAAAGCCTATCAAACTTTTGAATCGGAATAGTGACAGAGCAGTGGACTTATTCTCTTCAAAATCGAGCGTATTTTTTACTTCGGGGGAGGAAGAGCTAATTTTTTGATATTTTTGATAGAGGAGGAGCCCGGGCCTCTACTGTGGTGGTAAAGACATTAAGAGTTCTAAACGACGTGGACGGCTTGAAACTCAATTTACTTTTTCTTTTTTATTCATTTAACAATTAATAATTTTGATAAAAATAAAATATAGAAAGAACAATTTTATGGAGTTAGTACCATAAATTTAGAGTTACTATCCAATTATAGTTGAAAAATAAAAATTTATTTTCTCTATTAGAAATTTCAGATTTAAAAAGTTATCATTTATTTACTGTTAAAATCAAAATAAATACAGTAAACTTAAACCAAACACTCTTAAAATAGTAAGGCTTTTTCAGCAACCTTACCTGTCCAAACAATGCAACCCTATATCATGAAACTAACGTTCTTATATACAATATTAAAATTTTAGTACACATATTTTTCTTCAGGCTAAGATTATGTACTCTATTGATCAATATTTAATATTTTTACTTTATATTTAATATGTTTGAAGTATAAATGATATATTAGTAACTTTCTCTAATTTTTCTAAATATATTATATGACAAAAAAATATTTTTAATTTAAATAATTAAAATTAATACTTTGGTTTAAATTAAATACAAGTGTCAGATTTTTTATTTTTTGTTTTACTTCGAAATATTTAATTATAAAAAATGTAAACTTAAATTTGTAAAATCAATATTTGTGTTTATGAATATATTTTATATTTAACTAGTACCAAAAGCCCCGCCCTCTTTTTTTTTTTTTTTTTTTTTTCCTTTCTGTTTACTTAAATGCACTAGGAGGCGGACATTGGTATTTTAGTTAGACCAGGCAATTTTCCGGCATGATCTTTATAAATCACACAACACAATACAATACGGGGAAATTGATATGGTATATCCTCAATTTTGAATCAATTTTCATTTTATTCATGCTTTTAAAATTATTTCAATTTGATCCTCCAACTTTTAAATTTGTGTCAATTCTATCGAAAAGACAATTGATGTGAGATAGAGCTGAGATGACATTTTTACGTGACTTAAGAGCATTTAACATGGCAAAAAGTACCTTACGTGACCATCTCATATTATCAATTTTATTCTCAACTTTTCGAGTCATGTTAAATCTATGCAAACGACAAATAAACTTTGAGATTTTTTAAAATTATGCATATAAAGATTATTTAGTTAATAATTTTTTTTAAGGATTAAATATAAAAATAAATAAATCTTTAGTAATTAAAAAAAAAAGAGAGAAAGGCCTCTTACTTTCTAGCTATTGAAAATGGCAAGATGACTATGTGACAACCACTTTTTGCTCTTTTTTTTTTGAGAGAGATGAAAAAAAAAATTATCGTTTTTTATTTCACCATTTGAAAGTTGAAATTTTTTTTTTTACTAAATCACCACAAATTGAATATTTGTGTTAAAATAACCACAAGTTGAAAAGTAATTTATTTCACCTTAAAATGAAATAAATCTACTAATAGCTCTTAAATTATTTAGGAATAACATGTGCTTCTTGATATAATTTTTGATGTTTAAAGTGAAATTTAATTTTTTTTTTCAAAGAAAAGTTACATGACCTAAATATTGATGGATTGTACAATGGGGGTAGTCATTTTCCTTTAATTTGATCACAATAGAATTCAAACTTTATACGTCAAAATGCCCTTTATTTTTTTATTTATTTTTATATTTAATCGTTGAAAAATATTTACAATATTAAAATTCAAATTAAAAAATAATTTTGTTTTCTTTTTAAAAGAAAATAATTTATTATCATAATTCAATACTAAAAACTAAATTGAGTCAATTAATTTTAATTTTTCAATTATAATTTTAAAAAAATTATTTGTCAAAATTATAATTTTCAATTTTGAGATTTTAAAAAATCTCAAAATTTATTTGTCATTTGGATAGATTTGACACAACTCAAAAAGTTAAGGATATAATTGATCATGTGAGATGACCATGTCAGACGCTCTTAAGCCACATAGGAATGTCACCTTAGTTCTGCCTCATGCCCATTGTCGTTTGAATAGAATTGGTACAAATCTAAAAGTTGGAGGGCCAAATTGAAATAACTTTGAAAGTAGGATTAAATTAAATATTGATCCAAAATTGAGGATATATCATATCAATTTCCCTACAATATAAAAAAAATGAGTTTAGTATAAATAAGTTTGGATTATAAATACGATCAACTTGTTTAAGACACATTAAAGACGTGTCTAATAAAAAATATGTTTAAATGGATTGAAACTTTCCTATTCATTTAAAATACAAAATAACATATATATATATAATGTGGACACTTAATTTGATTGACCACAAAAAAATCCGATGATAAGAAGTGACAAGCATTGAATTGCAAAGCCTGACCCAAAATTCTTTTGAAAATGGACTAAAGGCCTTGAAGTCTCTTGGAATTGGATCCTAGGCTCAAAACTGAGCCCAAGAAGTTTAAGGAAGACTTAGAAGCCCATTTGGCCCAAAGCCCACATAAACCATCAAGAAGCTATCTCAACCCAAGACTAATGAGCCTCAATGAAGAGGCGTCGCCTCTGCAGCATCAGTCTGATGAGATAATGCCTCTTCACAAAGGCATCGCCTCAGTGACATTATCCTGTTTTTAAATGGATCACTAATTGCTCCATAAATGTGAAAATTAATGGGAGTAATGTAGGGGGTTGCAAGATAGATGAAACCCCCTGAATGGATAAAATAGGGGAGTAAAGGAGGCATTTAGGGGAAGTAATGAAGGATAATAGTGGGTGGTTAGAAAATAAAAGGGGGAAAGGGAGAATGAAAAGGGGGAGGCTTTTTCTCTTTCTAAAAAAGAATAGGAAGAATTGATAAAGAGAAGAGGAATTTGAAAGCTAAGAAAAGGAGAAAAAGAAAAGACATTAGGGAAGAAAGGGCCTAGGAAGTTTAATTTCAAGAGAAAAGGGACTACTTTCGCATTCTGACAATGCTTTAACTAAAATCAACTTCTAAGGGCCAAATATTTTTGAAAATCAAATCAATTTTAATAGTAAGAACACTAATCCTTGTGATCATTTTCATAGTTTTTTATTGATTATTTGTTTAAGTGGATTTTTCTTTATTTCTTATTCATTTCTTTTAGTTTGTGTTTAGTCTACAAGCCTTTCTTGATTTATGATTGGAAATCACAAATATTAATTCATTTGTTTGACAAAATTCAATTATGAGAATCAAAATTCAGGCGACCCCTCATCGTAAAGGTATCGCCACTTTAGCATAAAGTGACATGCCATAATGATGATATTCTAATTTTTAATGTTTATGTGTAGATTTATCTTATGCTTTCTTACAATTTACTAGATTTTGATTTCATTTTAAAGTTCAAGTGTTATTTCTAATATTTTAGGTTTATTCTAGAATTATTAAGTTGGAGTTATTTAATATTCATATTTTCATGAATTTATTTGCAAGTGTAATTTTTATATTTTTTGCATGTTTGATTTCTGTGTTAATTTCTATGTATTTTTCTTGGTTTGGCATTTCTTAGATATTTTAGTTTGTTAATTTAAAAATAATTGTTTCATTGTACTCCCTTGCATGTCGGAAACATTTTTTATCATTGGTTTATATTGCATGGATTTTATTTACCTATGGAAATAATTACTTTTTTTTGCATCTTTATTAAAATTTGCATATTGATTAGTATATAGTAGTGGTTTCGTGAATTATTTTGCATATATTTTGTTATGACTCCCATGGTTTAATTGGTTATTATTTTGTTTCGTTTTTTAAGAATTTAATTTGGTTATTTTTTTAGGTTTTATTGGGAATTAATGATTTTAATTTTCATGATTAATGCATTTGGGTGACTTTTGAGTCATCAAATAATTAACCCTAATTAAGGAAATTTTTATTATTATTTGCTGATTTTTCATTTATTTTATTATTATTTTTAATTTATTGTTATTTGTATTTTACAAGGTTGTAATCTATTATCTTCTCTCCATTTCTTTTGCATGCTTATTTTATTTTATGTGGTTTTATTTTGTTTTATGGACCTAACGGGCATGAAATTGGAAAAATGTATAAATTTGGACTTAGTTAAAATTTGAGAATTGTTTGGAAATAATTGCAATCATGCATGTTAATAAAGAAATAATTAAAAGTAATAAAACACAAAATACAAATGGAAACTAACCGCAAGGTTGGGTGAACATTCCAAAGGTTCATACTCAGTTTCCAAACCCAATATCTGAAGACGGTTGTTGGAGCCCTTCGTGAAATTCAGTTGCTGTAAAGTATATCTTATCTTTCATCTGGGTTGGAGCGGCTTGGGCTATAAGCGCATTTTATATTTTCTAGTGAACCCTAAACCTATACAGTGTTGTAATTACCAAATATTTAGGTACGCACTAAACCCGCCACCTACATCTATGCATATTAACATAGTTACTTTTAAATACTTAAATAATTTTGAAATATGACAATATACATCTTAATTTGCTTTAACAGACATACATATTAAATTATTAAAAAACACTATAAGTATAAGTAAATATATGTATACGAATTAATTCAAAAGTCATATATTTAATATTTTATGTATAGTAAACTACAATTTCATAAAATATTTGTACATCGTATTGTATTTAAATAATTTATAAATCTAATTTTATTTTTGCCAAAATATTATTTATTATATTTAATAATGGATACAAAATACTATTTATTTTAATAATTAAAATATTGTAATTCTTAAAATATTAGTAAATTTTAACATATTATAAACATGTCATAATATGTATAAATACCTTTATGCTATATTTGGATGTAAGGGATTTGAGGATAACTTTGGATTTCAATTAAACCTCTTGTTTGAGAACTACATAGATTTACATTCATGAGGATTAGAAACAAATCCATAATGAAATTTGAAAGCTCATGTAATAAGAATTTCAAATGACATGGAACCACATGTTATTTGAAATCCTTATATTTGAAATCTAAAATTTCAAATCAAATACTTACATCCAAACACACTTTTAAATTTGTATAAATTCAAACGGAGTTATATAGATTGTCTTATATAATTTTCTTTATAAACACTTTTTGGATTTGAATTTGAGATTTTTACATGATTAATCAAAAGGATTTATTGAAATTTATCATTCTACATTATACTATATCATTTCTCTCTAGAGACGTTCTCTCTCTAGTTGAGATATAGTTTTTAACGGTTTTATTTTTAAGTGGTTTTTTTAGGTGGTTTTTGGCCTTTTCCTTTCTTTACCTTTCTTATTTTCTTTCTTCTCTTTAGTCTTCAAATATTAAGGATTTGAGTCTTACACTCACTTCTCCTTAATTTTCTTTTGTTATAAGCTATTGTTTTGTTTAGATCTATAGATCTATTTGCTTCATTTGAAGATGAAGGAACTCCCCTACAAGTAAAGAAGAAATTCTTGGAAGGACACTCAAAGTCCACACCTTTAGTAGTCCATAGCCACCGTTCAAGTTACCTTATCTAAAGTTCAGTTCATGGCTAAAGAAAAGGAGGAGAAGTAGGTCTTATGGTGGTTAGCAGTTGGGAAGAAGGTGGATCTAGATCAGATTTTTTGTTTACCTTATCTGATTAGTTCTTGATAGAACTAATTTTTTTAGGCTATTCCTTTTTGTAAAAACTGAATCGGCTTAGTTATAATTTGTATGGTTGCTATAAAGCTGGGTTGCAATCCCAGTTAGTTTAAGTATTTTATTTGATATATTTGTTTTTTATTTATATTTTAAGTTGTTATTCAGGTTATTAAGACCTTATTTTTAGTTTATTTATTGCTGAAGTCATTTGTGAAACTTGTTGTTTCTTAGGTTATTAAGCTGAATTTCACTAGGTTAATATATATATATATATATATATATATATCGACATTATATATCTATTACCTGTTGACATAAATTGTTGGTCCTAATTTAGTTTCATTATTCAAGTTGGTGAAAATGAAAGGAAGCATATGTTTGCGAGTGAAATGAAAAATTTATAATAAATAACAATAAATTATTCGTGGTATAATTCCAGTTCCCCAGCCCACTTGTCCCAATTATCCAAACAATAAATTATTGGTTATGAGTTGACCAATTGGATCAATCATTTTATTTCTACCTTTGGTAATATGATTTGCCTAGAGTCCCCACCACTATGCTTGATAGTAACGGGATAAACCTATTATCTTAGGTCATAGATTCAATTTTTAAAAATGATATTTAAAAAAAAAAAAATTTAAAGTCACTCACCTAAAATTAAGTCGACCTAACTATAGAATTAATTTTCTTTTGAGGAGGAGGATTCATATCCTCCTCCCCTCCACCG
Source organism: Mallotus nudiflorus (assembly GCA_947683625.1). Taxonomy (NCBI): domain Eukaryota; kingdom Viridiplantae; phylum Streptophyta; class Magnoliopsida; order Malpighiales; family Euphorbiaceae; genus Mallotus; species Mallotus nudiflorus. The sequence continues at coordinate 627,879 of CANTUR010000785.1, read as the reverse complement.
CCCTCCAAAAATGGTGGTTCAAACAAATAAAAATAAAAACATGATTTGCCTGAAGTCACAAAGACATAAAAAGGCAGAATCAGTCAAAAACCTAGCAAGTCATCCCATTGTAACCAAATGCGTATTTTACCCAACAACATGAATACGCATGTGAACTTATGACATGTTTTGGCTAAACTGTCCCCTGAATTTGAATGCAATAAAAGATAAACAGTTCATAATTTATTTTTTTTAATCCATTAATCTAGTAATTTGATAAATTGATCAATTAGTTTAGATTAAAAAGTTCAATTATCTCTTAAAAAAAATCAATTCAGCCTAAAATAATTTCTTAAACTAATTCATTCCATAATTTTATATATTGACTAATTAAATTCAGTTTGTCAAATTTTAACATATATAAGACATGAATTAATAAAAATAAAATTTAAAATTTTTATTTTTAGTAATTAATACCCAATTTAAAAATAAATTAGGAATTAAATTTTAAAAAATATAATTAATTTATAAATTATTATACATAAAATTTAAATCAAAATGATCAATTATTTTTTAAATTTCAAAAAAAAAATTGCTATTCCAACGTTCTATTATAACCAAATAATACTTATGTAAATAATCAAATAATTATAAATGTAGCTCTATAAAATTATTAATTTTTATTTTTCATACATCCATATGAAAAGCAATAAAAACTATATGTGAGTAAAAGCATAAGATTGAAAAAATAAAAATATTTAAACTAAATACACATCATAATAATTTTTTTTTTACATTTAAATTTTTTAATTTTCAGTTTAAAATATATATTCACCTTAAAAAAATAGAGAATATATATAGTTTATTTAATTTTATTACTAAAAATCAAATCAAAATTATCAATTATTTTTAAAATTTAAAATTAAATTGCATCTATTCAAAATTTCAGTTATAACTTAATAGTACTCTTGTATATAATGAAATAATTATAATGTAGATTTAGAAATTATTAAATTTAATTTTTAATTTTCCATCCATTCATATTAAGAGATATAAAAGTATATGAGTAAAATTAAGAGATTGATAACATCAAAATTTTAAATATATGAAGAAATAAAAAAAATTAGAATTTTTTTCAAATATTTAATTATTAAAATCACATGTCATATATATATATATATATATATATCTGTTGATTTGAAAATAGATTTAACATTATTCAATCGGTCAATCGGCCCATTGGTGATAAAAAGGCTTGTCTTTCCTTCTCTTCTCTACCCCTATTTGCTAATACTGTATTTTATTGAAATGTTTAATATTGAAATTTATAAATATTTATTTGATTGTATTAAATCAATTTTTATTTTTATTTAACTAATTAACATGGAGTTAGTGAGTGTGTATATATATATATATCAGTCTCTTTAATTTAAATTTTATTGTTGTATTTAATTGTTTAGCTGACACATATACTTTAAAATTAAAAAAGTTAATAATTAAATAGCATATTTTCTTACAAAAAATATTATTACTAAAAAATTAAGAATAATTTTTGTCGATCATTTATATGATCAAGTTATAATTACCTTAATTTTGATTTTAACAAAGTAATTTTTATGTGTGCATTCTAGTGTGTTTTTAAGTTAAGTACAAAGTTAAAGTTCTTTAGAGCATAAATTTAAAGCATTTCTCAAGTTGGTCCTCATGATCATTAGCTATCTCATGAACTCAACCTCTTTCAAGCCATTCAATTTCACATCAATCTAAAGACCATCACAATCCCTCTCACAATCGTGACCTTGAAGATCACGATCATGCATAAAAAATGCCTCAAGTAGTTAGTGTCACGACCCGAACCCAAGGGCACGTGACCAGCACTAGGGAATGGGTAGGTATAAGGCCCCCGAAGCCCGTAGTAAGCCTAAAGGAAAAGAAAATAAAATCATTCATATTTTAAACTTTATTTTAAAATAGAACACATTATCAAACTAATTTTTCTCAAATTACACAATTTTAACTGTTTAAATAATAATGTGTTTCAACATCTCATATTATAGATCAAATTGAATCTTATACATAAGCGTGGTTTACACAAATGAATTACATAATTATGTTTAAACCATACAAATCTTTAATACATATACTACTACAGCAACCTAGATTAACACACAGTACAGCTTATAATGACCTACATAAAATAGTCGGTGAAGAAGAAACCCGGCGTGGAGGTGGTCTGAGGTCGAACTCCCAAGCTCCTGAAAAATAAATTGAGGGGAATCAGACCTCACTGAGTAAGCCAATAAAAAGAGTTGTACGGTTTGAAAACCTTTGAAAACTATATATGTTCATAATGAAAATAATTTATAATATATAAGTATAGCTTTTGAAAAATCTCGGTAGAACCCTAAACCCAACAATCTACATGGCCAACTAAGCCCACTTATTCCAACTAGACTACCAGTCCCCGAGAGCAAAGGCATCAACCGAGGCACCAAGTCGTAGTCATTCACTTAATCCAAATAAATGATACTGACGGTCCCCGAAAGCTAAGGCATCAACCGAGGCATCCATCCCAATCCATTATTGACTTTCCAATCACTGGCGGTCCCCGAGAGCAAAGGCTTCCACCAAAGCACCCGTCCCAGTTTAACATTCACCAATTATATATACATCAGATCCATCTCTCAATCTCTACCATGTGCACACGGTCCTGGTGAAGCCCACCAGGTAGCCCGTTCTATCAAAATTTCTCAAATCAATTTTTAATAAATAAAATGCATTTAAATCATAAATAATAGCAATGAATTAAATAAATCATATAATCAATGTAATAGAAATACGAGCGCATGCATTCTTTATATAAACACACGCACAGATCGTTTTATTGACTTACAGGATGAATGTGAAGGCTGACGACCACGCGTCTGCCTTGGTCTCACAACTTCTGCTCCGATATGCTCTAAAAGAAAAATAATGAATCGATTTTTAAAATATGACTATGGAATCGAAATCAACAGTCAAAAAAATAATGAAATTCCAGACTGACTCGAAGAAAACTAGACAAGACTCGACAGACAGGATAACCTAACTAAAGATAGAAATTTTTACGAGTATCACGTTTTACGAGAAAATCTATCAAAATTTCGGCAGAGTCTCCTCTGTAAAACGGACATCTCTCTACCGAAGGTAGAGCTAGACCTGCATAGAAAATGCACTTCTAATATCCACAAACATTCACACTCGAGTCGGGTTTCCAAAACTACAATTTGCCCCAACCGAGATCACAACTCAAAAAAATATAAAAAATAATAATATTTATTTCTCAAACACATATTTCCCATACACGTATACTAAAATAAATAAAATTATATAAAATCTCAATTATTCAAAATTAAACAATTAAATTTGTATTCCATCACCACAATATAAATATAATTATTATCCAAATTAAAACCTTTGTAATGTATTATATGAATATATATATATATATATATATATATTGGAAATTGGACATTTAAAATTTTACACTACTTAGGAAATTATATCAATTAATTTATAAAATTTATCTAAACCCTTTAAATATTAATAAACTAATTAAAAAATATATATATTATCATATTTAGTGTAAAATTACATTTTTACCCCCCTAAAATACACAGTTTACATAATGTGCTTTTAATACTAGAATAATTCCTTAAAATTCTTTAATCATGTCAAAAATTTATTTTCTTAAAATAAACCTCCCTAATATAATTAAAATATTTAATCAACCAAAAATTTTCTCCCAAAAATATTATTTAACCAAAAATCAAGTTTGGCATAAACTCAAATATAATTATAAAAATAGTATAAAAATCTCAAAAATTATAATTTGAGTTCTAAAATTTATAATATTCACTAATAAACTCAATTATTAAAATTTCATAATTTTTAACCATAATTTTCAAAATTAGCCTAATTATTAAACTTTGACATAAAGTATAGAAATTCCTAAAAATTGTATAATATTCTAAAAAAATTATCTTCCTTACCCTAAAATTTATATCAACTCATAATAACACCAAAATACCAAATATTATTATTATTTATTATTTTTATAATTAATTCCCAAAAATTCCTAAAATAATATTAAAATATTCAAAAATTCACCAAAAATCAAAATAAATTCCAAAAATTATACAAAAATTCCTAGAGGTAGATTGAGCTACTAGGAATCACATTTATAAAGGGAGTTTGCATGAATTAATCTAAATCGAGCTAAAAAAATTTCCAAAACCCTAGAGCTCAAAAACAAAAATCAACCAAAACTCAATCAATTCATGACCAAAGCTTAAACTAAGCTTAGAATGAGTCTCACCGGTGCAAGGGGAGGAGATTGGCACCAGAATGGAGGAAAATGGTGGCCGGACGAAGCTTGGGTGAGTTTGGAGCAAACTCTCAGCTTCTCTTCCAACGGCTTCCGGCGGCTCTGCAGGTGACCGGAGGCAAGGAAGAAGGAAGAGGAAGCAGCAGATGGCGGTCGGAGGTGGGGGAGGCGTAGTGATGGTGGCGGTCGGAGGTGGGGGAGGCGTAGTGATGGTGGCGGTCGAGGGCGTCGCGCAATGGGGAGAGGGAGTGAGCTTCGGTTTCATCTTCTTCTTCTTCTTCAAAAAAAAAAAAAATATATATATATATATATATATATATATACTTATTATACATACATGGGTGTCTAAGTGAGTTTTAGTGTATGTATGCATATATATATACATATATACTTTAAACATACACTTCATGAAATTATATCATATATATACATATTAATAACCATTAATATAATATATATTCAATATATGACTATATATTAATATTTATTTATGCATGTATGTATATAGATAAATATTAGTACATATGTACATATCTATATACATATATTACATATACATAATATAATATAATGCAAGGTAACCATTTCTAATACTATTTGAGAAAAATATCCCTTTTAATTCAAATAAATATGTATATATATATATATAGGGTATTACAGTTAGCTTGAAGTCTAGAGATCTTAATAATTCATGTCACAATCATGAGCATCCCAAGTGCCTCATCACTTAAACAACTAAGATGAAGGAAAAAAGATAGATCCTCACAAGAAGGATCACGATTATGACATGTTGACCTAGGGTGATTTAGCATTTCTCCAATGGTCAAAAGGAAGCCTCAATGGCTATAAATTTAGCCCTCATAATCTTGAGCATTATCCTGATGATCATGAGCATGCTTCTCCTTACAAAAAGTTAAGTGAACAATTAATGCAGAAAAAGAAGTTTGGAGACGAATTTAACGCACTTCAACAGCCATATTTCTATCCCTAACTATATATATTTGTGAAAAACCTTCATTCTGGTGGTTAGAGAATTTATTATTCAATTTAATTGCTTAGAATCTCTGTCATTCTCAATTAACTTTCAATTTTTCTTGTAATTCTAAAGCACTTTGAGTGTGGGTTGTATGCTAGCTCTTAGGTTCTTAGGTTAGTAAAGGGAAGTGAGGAACTTAATTTAGTGGAATTGGTTGAAGTGTTTCCATAAAAATAATTAGGAATTGACAACTTGGTTAAAGCTTAGCCAAGAAAAGCTCCATTTGTGTAAAATTTTGAGTTTAGCCTTAACAATTCTTGTGAACTCAATCTTGCTAAATAGATTGGAGTGGGTGTTAAAAATTCTAACTTGAGAATAAGTTATATGGTGACATATGTTTATTGATAAACCGAACTCCCTAAATAGCTTGTGTTAATTCTTCTCTTTTTTTTACTTCTTAATCTTTGTTTTGTTTTTTAGTTCCTTTAATTTCTTAAAAATCTCAATTAGCCCTATTTACCCCCTTTAAGGCCTTTTAATTAATATAGTTGGTATTTTAGGAATTGCATTACTAGAATCAAAGATCATGATAAGTGAAGTTTTAAATTTCACATCTTTAAGACCTTTCTTTAATGGAAGTGATTATCCACATTGGAAGTTCAAAATGAAGCTCTATCTTAATAATAATCTAATTTGACTGTGGGATATAGTTGATGAGAATCAAATATTGCATATTTTTATCTCATTTTTATTTACTTTAAAGATTTATTTTATGAAAATATGAGTTGATTGGTTGGTTTTTATGAATTAGGAGTAGATAAAAGCTTAAAGTGCAATTTTAGAGTTGAGCTTATTCAACCTCTAAGATTTGGTGAACCTTTTAATATCCTTGGAATTTTAGAATGAGAAAGAGGTCTCTTTGACATTTGAAGTAGAGATTTTAATCTTTCCTAATTGAGCTTACTTATCAAAATCTAAGTTCATTTGGGTTTCCAAACCTTGAGTCAAATTAAGCATATATAAATTTTATATTAGGATGTGAAGTGCTCATTAGTTTAGTGATATTTTGAGCTATAGATGTCCAATTGAAATGATTCAAAATGTTTTAGAAAGCTTACTTTTGTAGCTATAACTTTTATACAGAGATCAAGCTCTAATTCTATATTTATCAATGTGAAAATCGGGTTACAACTCAAAGCTAAAACATGAATTGATTGACACAGTCATGTTTAAATTTGTCTAAAGATTTTGAAAATTTGCAAAATGAAATTTTAGAAGTTCTTTTATCTAATGAACAATTTACAAATAATTTTAAATCTTTCTACTCCTTTAAAATGTGAACCTGAGAAAACTAAAAATGAAATTGAAAAATTTTCAAAAAAGGCATTGGATTTGAAAACTCTATCTCTAAATTTCACAAGGAAAAAGAAAATATTGATAGTCGTTTAGAATCTTAAATGTTTCATGGTGACACTTATGGAATTGGCTATTCTAATGGAGATTTCATATCATCATCTTCCACAAAATTTATCAAGGTTAAACATAACTCTTCTCTAACCTCTAATAAAGGTGATGAGACTCTAACTATTAAAGCTAAGAAATCTCAATCACTAAGAGCCAATACTAAGCCTTTTAAGGCTCTTCTTCTATGGCTCAAAGGTTTAAGGCTCAAGATAAGAAACCTCAATTTAAGCATGCTTTCATGTATACAAAGAGACACACACCTAAGCACACCACTCTATAAAATCAATTGCACTATTGTGAATGCATGTCTTATAAACCCTTTAGAACTCAAAAGCCTATTAAGAGATATATGCAACATTCAGATGCACTATCTAAAACTAATATTTCCAATAAAAAATATATGCAATATTCAAATATGAAATATTCATATGCTTATTGATGTAATAGGTTTGCAAATATGCGATGACTATATTCTATGACTCTTGGGCATAGTATGCTATTATAGAAGATTATATTTATAACTATTACCTATGGATTATCTTAAGACTAACCAACCTACACCACTTAAGTTTTGGGTTAAAAACCATATTTGAATTTCTTGTGTGTAGGTCTGCCTTAAGTCCATTAAGAGCAAAAGCATGTGGTATCTAGATAGTGAATGCTTAAGGCATATAAGAAGTGACAAGAACCAATTCACTTTCCTTGAAGTAAAAGATGGAGGATTTGTAACTTTTGGAGATAATGCCAAAAGGAAGATAATTGGAATTAAAGAAATTTGTAACCCTCAAACCCTATATATACATCATGTGTTACTTGTGGATGGTTTAAAATATAATTTATTTAATATTAGTGAATTGTTTGATATAGGTAATAAAGTAACTTTCTGTCCTATTAATTATTTTATTAATAGGCTTGATGATGATAAAGTAATTTTTAGTGGTAAAAGAGTCAACAATGTCTATGGCATAGACTTAAATAAAGTAGATAATAAAGAATTTAAATGTCTGATATCTATTTCCTATGACACTTAGACATGGTATAAAAGATTAAAACATTATAATTTTGAGCTATTGAATGAACTTAGCAAAAGCAAACTTATGGATGAGTTGCCCAAACTAAAGTTCATTAAGGAAAAAACTTATGATGCTTGCCAAAAGAGGAAGCAAGCTAAGTCCTCTTTTAAGCTTAAAAAATAAAGTGTCATTTTCTAGGCCTCTTAAGCTAATTCATATGGATTTATTTAGTCCTATTAGAATTACTAGTTTAAGTGGAATCCATTATGCATTTGTGCTAGTTGATGAATACTCTAAATTCACTTAGGTTTTCTTTCTAGCTTAAAAACATGATGATTTTAATACTTTTCAAAATTTAGCAAAATAAAATTCAAAAAGAAAAAGATTTTGGTATTTTAATTATAAAAAATGATCATAAAACCTAGTTTGAAAATAAATTTTTAAAAACTATTGCAATGAAAATAGTATTTCACATACCTATTCTTCCCCTAAAATAGCTCAACAACATCAGTTAGTTGAGAGGAAGAATAAAACTTTAGTGGAAATGGCTAGAATTATATTTTATGAGTATAACTTGTCTTTATACTTTTATGAAAAAACCATTAACACCACTTGTTATATTTCAAACTAAATTGTTAAAAGACCAATATTAAATAAAACCTCTTATAAGCTATAAAATAATAGAAAACCCAAGGTCTCATATCTAAGAGTATTTAGTTGTAAATGCTTTTTATAAAACACTAAGGATAATCATGAGAAATTTAACTCCAAAGTTAATGAAGGCAACTGTCTATGCTATTCCACCTTTAGCAAAGTATATAGGGTGTTTAGTAAGAGAAGTTTAGTGGTATAAAAGTCAATATACGTTGTATTTACTGAATCTAACCCACTTGATCTGTGAAAGAATCTTGTTTATGTTAATGATGTTATAGATAACTTCATGGAGATGAACCTTTAACAGAGTGAAGCTACCAAACATTTGGAGTTGGAAGAATCTAGTAAATAAGAGAATGAGGAGGCACCTCAACTAAACTTAAAGGAGGAACTTCAAAAGGATTGGCACTACAAGAAGGATCATCATAAGGAGCTCATCATAGGTGACAATTCAAAGGGGTGACTAGATCTCATCTTAAATATTTAATATATCTTGCATTTATCTCTCAAAGTAAAGTAAAGAATATTAATGAGGCATTAGATGATGATTTTTGGATTCTTTTCATGTAAGAAGAACTCAACCAATTTTAGAGAAATAAAGTTTGAAACTTAGTTTCTAGCCATAGAAATCACCTAATTATAAGCACCAAATGAGTGTTTAGGAATAAGTTGAATGAATAAGGAATCATAACTAGGAATAAGGCTAGAGTTAGTGACCAAAGGTTATAAAAAAAAAGAATGCATTGATTATGATGAAATCTTTGCTCCATTATAAGGTTAGAGGCCATTAAATATTGTTTGCATTTGCATCTAAAATCAATTTTAAATTTGTTCAAACGGATGTCAAAAGTGCACTTGTTCAAATGGATGTTAAAAGTGCACTTTTGAATGGTTTAATTCAAGATAAAGGATATGTGGAACAACCTTCAGGTTTTAAAAGACATGAATCCCTAAATACTTTTTTTTTTTTTGTAAATTAACCAAGGCATTATGTGGTTTGAAGTATGAAAGATTAAGAAACTTTTTATTAAAGAATGAATTCTTTCAAAGAAAAGTTGACAAAACTCTTTCATAAAGAAATTTAATGAAGACTTGCTTATTATGCAATTTTATATTAATGATATTATATTTAGTACTACTAACCATTGCTTGTGTGAAGAATTTTCTAAGTTGATGCAAGGTGAATTTGAGATGAGCATGATGGGAGAGCACAAATTCTTTTTTGGACTTCAAATCATGTAATGTAATGATACGATCTTCATCAACCAAGTTATTTACACAAAGAGACATCATCAAAAAGTTTGGAATGGAAGGTGCCAAGGCTAGCAAGAGTCCAATGAGCACCTAAATTAAACTTGTGATGGATGAAAATGGAAAGCCGGTTGGTAAAAAAGGCTATAGAAGTACTATTGGATTCCTTCTTTATCTGACCATCATAAGACCCTTATGAGAAGGGTTATGATCATGAAGAATAGGTCATGATTGTGAGCCATCTAGTCATGATCATGACATGTTGACCCAGGGTGATGTGGCATTTCTTCAATAGTCAAAAGGAAACCTCAATGGTTATAAATTTAACCCTTACGATTGTGAGCATGCTTCTTCCTACAAAAAGTTGAGTGAATAATAAATGAAGAAGAAGAAATTTAAGGATGAATTTAATGCACTTCAACAGTCAAAATTATATCTTTAACCATAAATACTTGTGAAAAACCTTCATTATAATGGTTAGAGAATTTATTGTTCAATTTAATTGCTTAGAATCTCCATCATTATCAATTAACTTTTAATTTTTCTTATAATTCTATAGCACTTTTTAGGTTCTTCTTCATTTCCTTTCTTAGATTAGTAAAGGGAAATGAGGAACTTAATCTAGTGGAAGTGATTGAAATGTTGTCCATAAAAACATTTGGAAATTGAGAATTTGGTTAAAGTTTATCTAAGAAAAGCTCCATTTTTATAAAGGATTAAGTTTAGCCTTAAAAACTCTTGTGTAGTCAATCGTGCTAAATAGATTAGAGTGCATGTTAAAATTCTAACTCGAAGATTAATTAGGTAGAGGAGTACATTTGTTGATAAATCAAACTCTCTAAATCTTCTTTGTCTTATTTCTTAATCTTTATTTTGTTTCTTAATTCCTTTAATTTCTTAAAAATCACAATTAACCTTTATTCACCCCCTCTAGGATATTTTAATTTTTTATTGATATTTAATTTGAAATTTTTTTATAAAATAATTTCAAGTATCCTTTTATAATTTGTTTAGATGTCAAACTTTTTGAAATTGGTGAAATGACCCAAATAAGTAATGTTATTTGTATTTTTAAATTAAAAAGTAAATAAAGGGTCTAATTGAGTAACGCTCCAAATATTAGAAGATAAATTGGACCCTTTTTCTAAAATCTCATTTTATTAGTTCCATTCTTTATTAATCGGTTATGATGTATTTTTCTTAAAATATTTCTATAAATAAGAATCTGCAATGCAACATTTCTTCTGGTTGTGTGTTCTGAGATTTGATACGGGCCTTCCCAATTTGGACCCAGCTTACCAGTTTCTGAGTTGCCTTTGCCAATATTTTCCCTTCTGAGTACCCAGTCTCCTACTTTGAATTGTCTTGGGTGACTATGCCGAAAATGATACCATGCCACCTTCTGCCAATGTGCTTCAGCCGTAACTGCTATCCACTCCCACCTTTGTTCTAATACGTCCAGACATATCCGGGCGTCAATGTTGTTGATGTTATGATCGAGGCTGCGGCTAACCTTGTAACTTAGTGAACCAATCTCTACTAGTATTACCGCGTCCATGCCATAGGTCAGTCTGAATGGTGTCTTCTTGGTGGATGATCTAGCGGTGGTTCTGTAGGCCCAGATTACATTGTTAAGCTCTTCGACCCAATTTCTCTTTTTCTCATCAAGTCTCTTCTTTAATCCCTGCATGATAATTCTATTGGTGACTTCCGTTTGCCCATTTGTTTGTGAGTGGGCTACTGAGGTGAAACGAAGCATTATTCTGAGGTTTGAACAGAAACCTTTAAACTTTTCATTATCAAACCGTTTGTCGATGTTTGTAATCAAATTGTGAGGGATGCCAAATCTACAGATGATCTCTCTCCAAAAGAAATGTTATATGTCATTTTCTCAATCTTTTTTGTTTTCCCTATAGCCACAATGTCATAACGATAAGAGGTCTATCTTGTTACAATTCAAGGACAGTTTTACTATTGTTAACAATAAATCCATATTTAACAATGTGATTGAACCTTAGTATACCAGAAAGACCCATAGAAAGTAAATGTAGCTCCATAACTCTTTTTTTTTTTATAAAAGACACATACTTAAGAACATGATTTGCCATTAGAAATGTTCCAAAGAAGGGATCAGTTGCCAACTACTTTTCACATAGCTTTAAGAGCAATTTTGTATGTTATTAGATCCGAGCTAATAGTGAAGCAAGAATCAAGAAACACGATGATCATTACTAGGAAAACAAGAAATTGTAACATTATTTTCTTCTTGGGTTGGGATTTCATTTTTGATATTTGTTATAAACACTAAAAATTAAAAACCAATAAAAACTGTAGCAACAAAAAAAAGCACATTTCTTTGTGCTTCACATTTGTGATGGACCCTAGTCCATATTGCAATATAGAAAGGGGTACATAATATAATTTGCCAGAAAATATCTCCTCTAACAAGAAATAATCCTCTTAAACATGCAAAGCCCACTTAGCAAGCTCATGAGCAACATTAAGTTTGTTATCTTCTAAATAGTGATAAGAGTACTAAAATTGTGACATGTACTAAAATATAAAATATTCAAGTGTCGTGTGTGTGTGAGTGTGTGTATGTGTGTGTGTGTGTATATATATATATATATATATAGGTTTAATACATCTTTAGCCCCTTGAACTTGGCAATTTTTATCACTTTGACACTCATACTTATACTTTTGCCCTTTAGACACCTTAACTTGCCAAAAAGGTGATTCAAAAACCATTTTCTCCTGAATTAAAGAAGCATTGAAGTGCATGTTTTTACTCGTAATAACTAGGATGCCACTTAATAAAACATCAAACAAGTAACAATAGTTAACATAAAATTAAAAAAAAGAGCTTAAAAGTGAATTAAAAAAAAAGGCTAAGTTTTAAACTATCCCTAAATTCCAAACCCTAATTTTCACTATCTATTGAAAATTACAACTCCTTCTCATCCTCATCATCATCATATGCAAATCATCCAACCTCATTCTCTCCTCCCTAAGCCTAAGGCACCTCTAGATCTTACGCCTCCTCCACCTAAACATAACATCGCTAATGTCAACATGACCTTCTCTATCAGTAACTTCCACTGAGCCTATAGTTTAGTAGCTTCTATTGCCAATCGCTTCTCATCTTTAAAAATTGAATCCAATTATAATGATGATGGTAAAACCATCGAGAAGGCCCCGACATCATAGAGTACAATATATCGGGGCTCAAAGTGACGATCAGGCTAAAAAATGAAGATAATTTTATCAAATGAAGGATAAGTTTCTTCTCCAGGTCTAATTGCAAGGATTGCATCGCCGTTTAATTTTTTTATTAGAGGTTTTAACCAAAAGTTGAAGGAGATATTGGGTTTTGTAACCTAATTCTATTATATATCTCTCACAAATCACTTAAATAAAAACCTAGAGAATTATTAATTTTTAATACTTTAGCAGCGCTAATAGTAGCAAAATTCGAATGGCGGAAGAAGAGCCATCAGGTTTGAGTTGAGGTTCAGCTTCAAAATTCAAGGAAAGCAAACAAAAATTAAGTAAAAAAGAATTAGAAAAAGCTAGGAATGTGAGGAAGCAGGGATATCATATTATGAAAAATAGAGACTTTCAATTAAATAATTGTTAGCTTCATTTCTTTGATTAGCATTTTCCAATTGAATAACTACTCTATAAAGTGGTTTACCTCTAAGATGCCATCTCTATGTTTGCTTTTGCAAACTGAATATGGACAAAAGTTATATGATTGGTTCGATAAAAGCTGGCGCTGGAGATTTTCTCTAGGATCACATAAGTGCGGAATGGATGGCCAAAGAAGTTGCTAGAATTAAGACCAATTTATACTTTGATTGGTCTGAGTTTAATGATAGATAATTTTTTTCATTAGTTTTGGAGCTTAAATTTATCTAAGTTTATTAATAATGTATGCTTGCTTGCTTTTGTTCATTTACTCATCGTTTGTACGGTTAACGTATAGCCAAGGATTTGATACTTGGATTCTCAAAGTTTGAGGGTCTAGTTTGAGTTCATTGAATGTGGATTATAGTGAAGGTTAGTAGCCTGTTTAATGAATCCTATAAAAGTAGTATTGGGTATTGTTTAAGAATTAGGACTATGATTAATCAATGGAATCAGTTGGGTCACAAATGTAGAAAGTGGAAGAGTAGAAGCAGTTACTAAAACTCATAAATCAAACTCCAAGTTTTTGGAAAGTTTTATAAATTTATCTGAAACATTTCTAGCATTTTCAACAAAGGTAATTACTTAATGGTTTCTTCACTATGTGTGTATCATAAGTTTATGGTATGTACTTCTCTTTTTGATGGTCTAGTGCTACATGTTAGAAAGAACCTAAAGGTCTTTTATGAGCAAAAAAAATTTTGTTGTTTCAACTTAAATTAAGAAATTTCATTGAAAGTTCATTGATATCATTAACGAGCATTTTTATCTTCCATTTTCTATGCCAAATTCATGCATGAGTTGTACTTTGAGATATTTTATCTCCCTTCTCTCTGTGCAGGTATGTTAGCTCAGGCTAAAGCTTTTATAACAGCCTTAATAACTCTCAACGACCTCAGAAAGAAAGAGGAGAAAGAATCGACATGATCAATCTAAGAAATGGAAAGCTCCTAATGAAGGTCGGTTCAAGCTAAACACAGACAGAGCTATGTCTTTAAGGTTAAGCGATATAGTTACTGGAGGTTTGATTCAGGACAACAATGGGAACTAGATTGCTGGTTTCATAGCCAATCTAGGCTATTTTGACATTTTTGCTGCTGAAGCTTGGGTGGTAATCCACGGTCTTTAATTAGCTTAGAATCTCTTTAATGATTTATGTAATGATTAGCCTTAGTTTTTTCCATCCTCTCTAATGTAAAAAAGAAAAAAAAAGTTCCCTTGTATGCTGAGCACGTCAATTCTTTCATTTCATGTGCTCATTTGTGTTTAATTGCACGTATCTACCACATCAACAGAAAATGATTTATAAACCATCTTTTTGGCAAGTTAAGGTGTCTAAATGGCAAAAGTATAATTATGGGTGTAAAAGTGGCAAAAATTACCAAGTTCAAGGGGCTGCGGATGTATTAAGCCTATATATATATATATATATATTATTGTACATATATATATATGTAGTACACGTAGATGCACATGTACTATATGTATGTATGTATGTATGTACATGTATATATCTACATGTACAACATCTATATATACACATGTACATACATATACATACATACATACATGTAATACATGTACATCTGCATGTACAACATCTATATATATATATATATATATAGTCTCCAATATTAATTAATATTATACATATTATGGGAGGCAATTCTAATATTGTATCCAATATTAATAAATATTTTTCTAAATTCTATTTTCAAAACTATTTTTTTGAAATCTAAAACTTAAGGTGCACATAAATGAACCCATCTTGCAATGATTTAACTTGTTTTCTCATGTTGTCTCATGTTTTATGTATTATTACCCATGAGAGCTAATAAATATGTTTTTAAACATGAATGATTTTGAGAAAAAGTTTGCTGAATTAGACCAACAATTCTATAAACTAAAGTGAACATCATTTTTTTTTTCTCATGTTTTGTGTATAAGTAGTAGCGAAAGCTAACTCTATTTTTAAACATGGTTCATAGGAAGAAAAAAATGTCTTTTTCTTATTACAAAACTAGTGTCTTTTGCTCTTGTATTTTCTTTGCTGAACTTGTAGAAAACTTAGAGCTATTTATGAGAGTTTGTCTCTATTTTTTAGTGTTGTTTTAATACTCATGAGAGTTTCTTTGCTTTTGTAGTTTCTATCCACATTTTCAAGGAATTGAGAGTCATGTTTTAAAAGTGTTTCCATATATAAAAATATAATTTGTCATGTCTCATGTTAATGTTTTGAGCACAACATCAAATATTTTATTTTCTTTTCTTTTTAAACATGATTTTTAGAGGGTCCACATAACCACGTGGAAGAAAATGATATATATTTTTTTAAAGACAATTATGTCTTTTAATTTGGAACTTATTGAAGGGACCTACACGTCCCTAAACTAGTTACTGTTGTTTGTTAAAGGGGCCAATATGTTCTTTAACTGAAAATTCTCAAATTTTAACTCTCAATAAAGTGCAGTTTCACAAGTGGTAAAGTTGGTGGAGTTTTAGTTTTCACAAGTTAATTACTTTCCTAGTGAATTCTTTGTTTGTTATTTCAATAATTGGTTTTAGCATGTCATATGAAGAAGTTTAGTTTCTTTAAGTCCCACATATGTTTTCAAGTTTTTGTAAGAAAAAAATTTCTTTGTGAATTCTTGCGGTACTCATTGTTTCTTTCTTGTTCAACAAGTGGTAAAGATCATAATATCAATTTCACTTATGGTAGTAAAGATCAATATCACTTGTGATGATGAAGCACAGTTTTGCGATGGAGAATGTTAATTTCACTTGTTTTAAAGTATTATCCTCAATTTTACTCATGGTGGAATATAGTCTTCCATTTTTTTTTCATGTGGTGAAGTATAATCTTCTTGTTTCATATAGGGTGAAGTTAAACTTCTTGTTTCAATTCACAAGTCAATCGATATCCTTGTAAAATTCAATAATTGGAATTGAATTTTCTCATTATATTTTAACAATTTGAGTTGTTATAGTGAAATTCAAGAAATTACAGCATATAAATTTAGAAGTCTTGTTTGCTATGTTAATAAAAGGAAAGGCTAGTTTAAATTCCAAGAGTGTCTAGGAAAAATTTCAGTATAGTATTTGTCCTAAATTTGGTGAGAAGAAAGCAAATAAAGAACCTCATGTTTGTGTAAATAGTAAAAAGAAAAAGATTACCATGATACCTTGGGAAAAGAATTTACCTTCTTAACTATAGTTCCTTGGTGGTTAAATTGCCAAAAAATCCAATTTTTCATCGCAGAACCATGCATTTCAAATTTAAATTTCATTTTATTAGAGAAGTATAAAGGGAGCAGGAAGTTTTTTTGATTCATTACAAGTCAAAAGACTAGTTTGTTGATATACTAACTAAATCCTTGAGCAAGTCTAGATTTAAGTAACTCAAGAGTATGATTGGCATGTGCAGTAAGGATGAATTTTATGCTGAATGAATCCAAAGGAGGAGATACACTTCATTTTCCTAGAGTGTTTTAATGTTTCCTTAAAGTTTTCCCAAGGTGTTTTTGTATTTTCCCAGAATTTCTCTAAGGAGTTTTATCTCCATTCAACTTGGGATGTTTAGATTTCTATAGTAATTGATGTTCTGTTTCAGTTACGTGCTTTAATATTTTGGAGTCTTTTAATTTTTCAGTATCTTTTTTTTTCCTAGTGACTTATTTTTTTTTTATAAATTATCTAGATGTTTGTTTAAACTTCACTTTGGTTAATGGAAACTATATGAGTGTGTTTCATAAGTGTTAAATGTTTTTTTGTTGTTATTGTGAATTGTTTAAATCCTATTTTCTACACAAAGTTATTAATTGGCAAGATCCAAGTGGTGCCATGTGTGGTAGAGGCATTGCTTATAGAACAATAGATCTCGTATATGTGCTCTACACCCTGGAAGAAAAAATATTTCAATGGACCCAAATGAAATTACTCATATGGATCCTACTAAAAATAAATTTGATTATTTATTTATAATTAAAAATTTTATGTTATAAGTTTAAGAGAATAGTTAAGTGGTAACTCTCTCTCTCTCTCTCTTTTATGTAGTTAATTGATACCTAGAAAAAATAAATAAACTAAAGTGATATGTGATAAAGTAATTGTTAAGATATTTTTATCACTTTGATAGTATTGTATGGATTGAATTGGACTAGTTGAGTTTTGAATCTTGCATGGTGTAGACCAAGTAAATATATGATAAAAGTATTGATTGTTGAATTTTGGAGAAGAACCATTCTACACAAAGAAATGTCAATAACGAGTCACTTGGGTGACCAACTAATTTCATGGATAACACCTAATTTTAAACTCCATCTCATAGAGGCGGCAGTAAACAAACAAAAATCGATTTTATAGCTAAACTATTAGTTCTTTAGCCTAGAGGGAGCTATTGGGTTAAAGTTCACCACATGTCATGTTTCTTTCTTAAAAAAATAAGTTGTTCATGATGAAAAATATCATCTGATAACATAATTTATACTATGTTATCTAGTTATGTAATGACTACTTAAAAGATTATTTTCTATCAGTAAGAACTAGTTAAGTCGTAACTCGTCTTAAATGGTATTTTGAAATGCAAAGTTCGAATTCTATCCTTATTTTAAAATGGTACAATTGCCCCCTAATATACAATCTAATAATATCTAGGTTATATGACCTTTCTATAAACTATATATATATATATATATATATTCTATTTTTTGATATTTTTATAGAAATAACACTTAAAAATTATTAGATTCTTATTAAGACTATATTTTTAATTTTGTAACTAAGTACAACAAAATTACAAAATCAAAAATTTAATTTTTGTCAAAAATGACTTTGTTTATCTTGAAAATAGCTTAAGTTTTTCTTTCACCAGAAAAATATATATTTTTCATTAACATTTTTTCTAGGACATGCCAAACGTGAGAAAATATGAAAAGTAGTTTCTTGAGAGAAGCCTGTACCATTATTTTTAAGGCAAATTGTATTTTCTTCTCTAAAATTTAGAGGAAATTTTAAAAAATGGTGTATTTGATCAAACTTATTTTTTTTAGTCCGACTCATTTTATTTTTTCAGAATTGGTTTTTGCTTTTTGTTTTTTGGCGTCGCATACTTTTGGTTTTCATTTCTAGGCTTTCTCCCTTCAAGCATGCTACTCATATGATGCCCAGCTCTTTTCCAAGTTTTGTCTGCCATCCAACCCTCATTTCTTCCGCCAACTAACATAACAAAATTAACCTCAACTTCTCCGCCATGCCCTTGCTATTTGTTATCAGCAATAATGGTGGTTTTCATGGTGATGATGTTAATGGATCCACTAATAATCTACAATGCATAAAATCTGAACTATCTAACCATTCTCTTTCTTTTTCCTCTTCTTATTTATTAGCTTTTAATTTGCTTGTCATTGCCACCTGTAGACATCCATTTTCGGGATGATATGTTATGAATGTAACAAAACACTCCAGTGATGAAAATGTCTTCGAAACTTAATCCTTAAAAAATTCTAAGGGCTTTTAAAGGAAGGATTTAATGTTTTCATGGACTAAATCGCAAAGTTCTTTTTAGGACCTAATTGCAAAATTTAAATTTTTTCATGGGCTTTTTTATAATTAAATGTTAAAAAAAAGTGCGTTGGAATTCCATAATTCCGATCGGGATTACACAATCCCGATCAGAATTAAATTCTTCCGTTTTCCTATTTCTAAATTGCTTCCAATTTAGTGTTTTAATTGGTTTAAACTTCATAATTAATTCAATTTAAATTGGTTTAAACTTCCTAATTAATTCATTCCTAATTGGTTAAAAATTCCTTAATACACTTTAGGAATTAGAATCACATTAGGATTGGGGTTAGGCCTCCTAGTTCTAATATAAAAGAAAGGAAGGAGCAATGGAAAAAGAAGGAAAAGAGAGGGGAGGAAAAAGAGAAAAAAGAAAAGAGAGGCATAAAAAAGAGAAGAGGAGAGAAAGAAAATTATGTTTTTTATTTTATTTACTTTTAATCAAAAATTCTTTTGATTCATCAAATAATTCAAAACTCGTGAAGGATTTTTTGAAGAAAAGATTCAAAAACTTATCAAGAACGGTGAATCACAAATCTGAAGAGCACCCTAATCATCCATAAGCATACCATATTCTTCTATTTTTCTTTTATTTATTTGTTTATTTATTATTCTATTTATTTTATCATAATTTATTCATTAATTATTATTTTATTTTTTTATGGTGATTATGGAGGAAAATACATAGTGATCATATGAAGGAGATGAATCTTATTGAAAATCCACAGAAGACCATGGATAAAGCCCCGTAGAGACTTAGTTTCTAGGATTTTTTATTTTTTATTTTTATTGTCTTTATTTTTATTTTATTCTTTATTTTTAGTTTTTTATTAATTATTTTATGAATTAATGTAATAGCCCCAATAGTGGGAATAGTAATAAAATTATGTATGTGGTTGCATGTTTATTTTTATTAAATTGGTTAGTAAAATTAGGTTTTAATTTGGTAATCATTTAAAATCAATGGAGGAAGTAGATTAATTTAAGTTGTATATTAATAAAAATTAGGATTTTAGTAAGAATTAATATAATTATTTGTTTGATCTTATTTAATTGTTTTTTATGTTTTTTTATCTGTTTTTAGGTTTATTTATTATTTTTGTGTGTTTTGGGCCTTAAGCCCACTTTAGGCCTTGATTTATTTATTTAAGTTTAGGTAATTCTTTTAGCCCATATTACTTAGTACTTAATTAGGTTTAATTAGTTAAAATATATTTTTAGGTCCATAATTAATTAGATTTTAGGTTAGAAATACCTTTAAGCCCATTTAGTTAATTAGACATAGGCCCACCTAATTTAATTTGATTAATTTAGACTTAGCTCACTTAATTTAAGCCCTTTTTCATAATTGGTAGATTTGAGATCATTATTTAATTAAAACATGTAGAATTAAGCCCACTAATATAAATATTCCATAATATGTAGAATTAGGCCCATTTTTTATTAAAATTAATAGACTTAGGTTCATTTAATTAAAATTAAAAGGAATTAGGTCTTTAGGTTCACTTATAATTTAAAACATGTAGATTTAACTCATTTAATTAAAATCCATGTAGATTGGACTAACTTAGGGGTTATATGATTGAATGCATTATTTACTTGTATATTTCATGACTAGTTTGCCTTGGAGTTTATTATTTTTGGGTTTATATGAAATTGCACGTAAATAGAGGATAAGATAGTAATTCATAAAGTAATTCTAAATGAACACAAAACTGAAAGAAGTTAGTATTCCGTATCCAGAATCTCCTGGTTGTGGTGCTAGCTTTCTTTTAGGAAATCGAGTACCACCTTTTCGATTTGTCCCAGTTATTACCCTGGGTGGCGACTCCTCATCTCCACGCCATGTCTTTGTGATAGTGGTTAGTGTGTTCTCTAGAGCCCTGAGCTCAAACAGTGTCGCAGTTGCTAAAATCTTGGATGCGCGCTAAACCCCGCCGTCTACACCACCCACTGTTCCTTCCCTTTTCTTTTAATCTCTTCATTTATTTTCTTTTCAGAGTATTACACCAATTCACTTTCTTTTCTTAGGATTCTCATTTTGATTCTCTTCAAAGTATTGGTGAGCTTCATCTCTTATTTGCTTATTATTTTATTTTTGTTGTTAATTTTTTAAACTTTGAGCTAATTTCTATTGTTTGTAGTTCGATTATGTTGTTTGATGTATGGGATTTTGCATTTAGTTTATGAATTGATTGATTGATGCATTGTATTTAGGTAAGTTTTGTTTTAGCAATTTGGTAATTGGGTAATATGTTAATGCAATGAGGGGATTTTTATTTGTTTTCAAATAAATGTGCTTGCTTTTGGCTTTTGTATTTCAATTTTGGTATTCCTTTTATTGTAAATTTACTTGCATGCTTACTCAATGTACGCAGAATTGATGTATCCTGAGTTCGCGGCTAAAATAGAAATTACATCTATTGTATGATCAAAAGTATCGACACTGCACCCAGTGAAACTCCTGTTGCATAAGCCACAAGCTTATTGCAATGCTAAGCCACAAGCTCCTCATCTATTGTTCCTGTTGTCTACAGTGATCATCTGGCCTTCTAAGTCCATCTCTACCCCTATGCCTAATAGGCTGCACAGGGGGTAGAACCTCATGCTCAAAAGACTATTTATCATTGATCTCATCGACCAATGGAGCGACTCACGCTCACGATAATCAGAAAAGAGCAAAAACAAAATAAGTAATTCAAACAATCACAAACATCAACAGACACCCTAACAGTTACGCGGAATTCCTAACGCAAGGAAGACTTTTCAAAGACATGATCGAACCTAATTTAATTGCAGTAGTTTCAAAGAAAACACAACTCTATGACCTAGGTTCACATCTCTAAACCTGGCTTCTCTTAACCTGGCTCTGATACCAACTCTATCACGACCCAAAATTAGAAGTCATGATCGGCGTTAGGGAACGGGAATTCTTTCGAATCCAGAACCCGTAGCAAGCTTTAAAAGAAATAAAAGCACATGTAGTAAATAGATAAAAAGTACGACTGAATTAAAAAAAAATTTGAATCGATATATAAAAATAGATACTCAATATCCTTTCATAAATAAATTAATGTTCATACAATACTTTAGGTACAAAGTATCAAAAATAAAATAATACTCTTATGATACAATAACACTACTACTGCAATTTCTAGAATACAAATTAGAGTTTAAATATAAATTTTACATAAGATAGCTGGGACAGAAGAACACTGACGAAGAGCTCTACTACTAAAGTATGACAATATAAGATCTCCTAAAAAAAATAATTAAGGGGGGTCAGACCTCACTGAGTGAATTATTATACTATATATACATGCAATCTAACCATATCCAGTCAAGCATTCGTATTTATATATGCATATACATGCATTTCACACAAATGTCAAACTCTACTTTTATAAGGATAATAAATGCAGAAAACAGTTATTTTAATACATGAAGGGTCAAAGAGAACCCTATTAATCGCAACCTCAATTAATCATATCATCACTCTAGCCATAGAGGCTCACTTAAATCCAAATAGATCACTTATTCCATTCTGGATAGTAGACTGGCCCTGAGACACTAAGTCAACCGAGCTCCAACAGTCTGACTGTTAGTTTGATTGGCCCCGAGACACTTGGTCAACCGAGCTCTAGCAATCACACTCTTAATCACATCACATCTCAATCAAATCATATCACCACAATTAATTCCTCACTCATATCTAAATCTATCGCATCGGTACGTACACGGTCCTAGTGCTGCCCACTAGAAAGCACATTCTATTGATATCCTTCATTTAAAATAAATCATTCATATGGATAAATAAATAACGCAGAATAATAATCATAATGATAAAATAAACCATATATATACTAGAAATATACCTAAAATAAACTAAGTATATTTCGAGTGTATATATGTTGGATAAATTCAAATCAATTATAATATATACCGAAAATAAACCATATATATACCGAAAATATGCCTAAAATAAACTAAGTATATTTCAAGTATATATATATATATAATAAATCTAAATAAATCATGAAATATACTAAAAAAAATAAACCAATAGTATACTATAAACATGCTAAGTTTAAATCAATAATTAAACATGCATTTATTTAAGAATATACCTAAAATATACTAAAAATATACCTAAAGTATACTAATCATTTAAATAAACAATTATAAATAAATTTTACATTTAAAACATGTATACGTACTAAAATATACTAAAAATAAACCTAATTATACCAAATCATATTATAATTTAAATCACTTTTAAAAGCATATAATGAAAATAAAAAATCTTAAGTCATGCATTCTATATGCAATGCATATATATACAGTATAATAACTCACAAATCCCCAACCAATGTTCACAATACACAAATGGACTCGGTGGGCCTGGTCTGTTAGGCTTCGGTCTCAGTGCAGCTAGAAAAATAAAATAACATCAACAATTAAAATAAACTTCTAATTCTACGCTTTTAGGATTACTATAGAAAGACTCAATAAAAAATTCAAGACTAGACTCGAACTGATTGTCACATTTTACGAGAAATCTACCAAAATTTCTACAGAGCCTCCTTTGTAAAACGGACATCTCCTTACAAAAATAGGGCCGATCCTGCAAAGAAAACACACTTCTAAAATTTCAAAGCACAACACCTCGGGTTGGGACCCCAAACTCCACAAATCCCTAACCGATGTTCACAATACACAAACAGGCAATATTAAATAGTAAAATGATAAAAATTATCAAAAACCCATAAAAATATTTAAAAACTTTTATTTTCCAATTAAAACATAAAAGTCTAATTTAGATAATATTTGATAATAAAAATTCATAAATGAAATAAAATTCCCATTTTGCAATTAAATTTACATAAATTGTAAATAATATTTAAAAATCACAATTTAACATCACAAAAATAATAAAATACACATTTAACCTTAAAATAATAAATACACTTATTATTCACATAATACTCTAAAATTATCACAATTTAACTAATAAAATCTCAAATATTATGTAATATTAAAAAAAATCAATTTTACAATTATTCAACATAACATAATAAAATTTCACATTTAATTTCATAAATAATTTAATTATATAATAAAATTAGTTTAAAACCCATTTTATTACCAAAACAATATATAATATATTATTTGAAAACAATTTTTGAAAAATAATAATTAATTTGTAAAAATCATTTTATTACCTTAAATAATTATAAAATCAACTAAAACATAATATTTAGCTATAATTAACACAAATTACACATTTACCCTTATAATATCAAATATCCAATATAATAAATAATTTCTTCAAAAATTATAGAAAATCATTAAAATTATTTAATCAACATATAATATACTAATATCAACCAAAACACATATTTAACCAATAATTTCAACAAAAATACTTATTTAACCTAATAATTCAAAATACACATACATTATATAAAATTCCATAAAAATTATATAAATTCATAAAAATTATTTTATCAACAAATAATATTCTAATATCAACTAAAACACACAATTAAACTCTAATTTCAACCAAAATACACATTTAACCTATAAATCCAAAATTTACATAATACAAAATATTATCCAAAAATTAACCAAAATTGCTAAAAATTTGTGAAAATTCATTTTCTCACTTTCAAAGCTAATAATTTAAATTAATAACACAATTTATCATAATTTCTACACAAAATACATAATTCACATAAGACAATATATATTCCCACAAATTATACAAAATTACCAAAAATTATTTTCTCATAACTAAAATTAAAAACTTAAATTAACAATGCTAATTTAACTAAATTTCCATTCAAAATAATTAATTAACATAACTAACAAAAATTTATTTTTTAAAATTATTAAAATATTCAAAAATATCCATTTATTCAAAATAATTTAGAAAAGTAAAATATATATATATATATATATATATATATATATATATATATATATATATATATATATATGAGTAGATTGAGATGCATACTTCAACATTTCCAAAATAAATAATCAAGAAACAATCAAACTCAACATTAAAAAAAATAAAAACCAAAATAGACATAAACTATAATTGAAGAAAACTCATAATCCAGATGTTGTGAGCTTGAACCAACTTGAGAATCGAGATGTACATTAGAGCCCAAGAACTCGATTTAAAATCACCAAAAAAATTTCAGTGCTATAGTAACTACCCACGATTTCTTGCAAAAATCTGACGACTAGAGCTCTCTAGAAGCGACGAGAAGGAAGAGGATGAAATTGGGGAGCTTGGTGGTGGTCCGTGGTGGTTGACGGCGTGTTGGTGAAGCTTTGGGAGTCGGCAATGGCGGAGGACAAGAGAAGAAGAAGAAGAAAAAGAAAAGAAAAAAAATGTTGACTCTCGTTAGTAATGCTTTTGACTCTTTATATATATATATATAATAATAATAATAATCACTTGTCACAATCACACACACACACATATATATATATACAACACATGGACCAAATACACACATGCACATGTTATTAATACAATATAATAATAATAATAATACTATCACATGCATAATAGTAATAAAATGATAATAATACTAACAATAATAATAACAACAACAACAACAACAACAACAACAACAATAATAATAATAATAATAATAATAATAATAATAATAATACGAATAAAATAATAACACTAATACTATTAAAAATAATAGCAATAAAATAATAATAATACTATTAAAAATAATAGTAATGAAAATGAGTTTTAATATTTTAAATAATAAAACTCACAAATTAATTATTTCACATAAATAAAATATTTAGAATAAAATAAATGAATAATGTAAACAATTAATGATAATATATAGTTAAAATTTAAATTTTATTAACACTGTATATTTCAAAATAATATTATTATAATAATTTAAAATATTAGGTCATTACAGTGGGATAGATTTTACAAAGGCAAAAACCATTTTTAAGTCCTTGAACTATAGCAATTTTTTCTATTGAGCCCCTATCATTTTATTGCATTGCATTGGACCCCTACACTATTATTTATGTATACATTGAGCCCCTATACTATTATTTATGTATAAATTGAGCCCCTATACTATTACTTATGTAATACATTGAACCCCTAAAAATTTCACAAAAAATCTATGGATTTGTCGAATTGGAGCTCAATGTATGCATAAATAATAACATAGGGGCTCAATGCAATACAAGAAAATGATAGGGGCTCAATAGAAAAAACCGTTATAATTGAAGGGTTTAAAAATGGATTTTGCCTTTTACAAAACCAAAAAGAATGTTATGTTAAGCACATCAACTATGTTGGGATGATAAAAAAAATTAAAAAAGAAAAAGATATTGGGACAGTATCATAGTCAAAATGGTTGAAATATGTTGGACCCATTTTTAACAAAACAAGGGATGCTAATGTAGCAATTCATTGATTTTTTTTTTTTCATTTCCTTTAATTGTTGTTTATTAGTGGGGACTTGAAAGGCGGTTTGTTGAAATAAGAGAAGCAAATGTAATCATGCGCTTGTTAGTTTGAAATAAGAAAGAAAGTGGACCGAAATTATTGAGAAAAAATTGAGAAAAAAAGATGAAAAAAGTAGAAAAAAATGTTGAGTAAAAAAAATAACATTGAGAAAAAAATATACCTTAAAAAAGTTTTGAAGAAAAAAATATTGAGAAAAAAAAAACGTTGGAGGAAAATAAAAAGGCGACAGTACTTTAAAAATAAAAAAAAATGTTAAGCAAAAAAAATGTTGAGTATAAAAAACCATTGAGAAAAAAAATGAATAAAAAAACAGTACCTTAAAAAAGTTTAGCAAAAAAAATGTTGAGAAGAAAAAAATGTTGATAAAAAATTATTGAGGAAAAAAAGAAAATAATATCCTAAAAATGAGGAAGAAAATGAAGGTGGTCCACATCTAAAAGAAAAAAGTTAGGAAAAATTGATTTTTTAAAATATATTTTATCAATGTGACTTTTGATATTATTTTTAATTTTTAGTCTGTTTATGAAAAAATCTCTAAAATTTAATCTAATTATGATATTTTTTTCTCTTATTTAAAAATTAAATTCTTATATCTATTAATTTTAGTTGTATCAATATTTTAGTTACTATATTAAATTTTTATGAGTATTTTAATAAATAAAATATTTCACTCATCTATTTTATAAATACTAACGCTTCAATTCTTTTATATATTTTAATAAACTAAAGCAATTTAATCCTTTATTTTTTAATTATTCAAAATTTAAATCATAAATTTGACTAAACTTTCAATATTTACATATTTTTCATCAACACTTTAGAATAAAAAAATTAAATTAGAATTTTAATAAATCTATTAACATTCATTGATTTTGTTTTATATCCATTTTTTTTATTTAATTTCATCAATTTTACTTCTTTATAAATTTATTTGTTTTGTTTATTAATTTAATATTAGGTAAATATAAATCTTTGAAGGATGAAAATAAATATTAAATAAATTAATGAAAATTCATCAAAATTATAATTTAATTTTTAATTTAATGCATTGATAAAGATATATGTAGATAATTAAAGTTTAGTCAATATTAAAATTTCAAAATTTAGATAATTGAAAAACTTTTAAATGAAATTATTTTGACTTATTAAAGTTTTGAATTAAATTATTTTACCTTCATACAATAAAGAAAGTCAAATATACTTATAAAGAAAGTCAAATATACTTTGATATAAAAATTAATAAAAGAAATTTAACAGAAAAAATAAAATATTAATGAAATTAAAACTAAATAAAATCTGATTTTTAAATAAAAAATAAAAGTGTTGATTACTTTTGATCATGAATTTATCATTTTGAGCACTTCAAGGTTGATTTTTACAGCGCAAGTGTGGATGTCAACCCA